>ML791043.1:57330-224136 GCA_009831015.1 Picea engelmannii
ATATATATATATATATATATATATATATATTGCATCTACTAAGTGCTAGTTATATGTATTTTATCCATATATTGGATTATGGGTGGTCATGGTATGGAAATTACCATTGTGGAGGAAATGGGGAAAATGTTGCATTTGTAGCTTGTGTCTGTATTGTAGTTTGAATGCACATTTATTGTTTTACAAGCCATATTCATACTTGATACATATAGGTTTTGTATTCATTACTCAAAATCTAAATCTATGCAATTACCATTATTATATCAAAATGTCAAGTACATGAAACTAACGTTTAACTCAAACATCTTGCGAACAAGATGAAAATGGTGGTGTATATGTGTATAACTCAATCTCGAGTAACTTTTAAAGTATTAGAGGGATTTATATGTGACTATACACACTCATGCATGTCATTAACTGCATAAAATAAACTACACTGTCAATAAACTACCAAAATAATGATATATATTACATCTTTAAATGTAATTACATGAAGTACACAATATATAAACTAGTGCTATTTTGTAACTACCTTAGGATTCTTGGGAGGTTTCATCAAGCCCTTCTCTTGAGATGAAGAAAAATATGCAGAGCCTCTCTTTGTTGTTGTAGAGGTTTCTGATTGTTCTGTATATGCAATAGGCACGTGTTGTAATTGTTTCTCTAGATATTTAATTTTCTTTGCATAATTTTGCAATTTCTCTTCCAATCTTATTTTTTCTTTTGCTTGTTGATGCAGGAGCATCGCTAGAAAAACGTGCATGGAGTATAGTTGGGTGCACTAGCACGTATTTTGAAAAAAAATTGATTTCTGAAGTTCTCATATTAATGTAATATCTAGGAAGGATTTTGATTCATGAGAATCTTTAATGTTTAGAGGCTGAGCCATCGCATAAGATCGATGAGGGAATGCATTTTCCTTTAATATTAAAGATTGCAGTACAGATCTGGAGCTCTCACTCTTATCTGCCTGACTCAAATATTTATTGTAATGAATATTAAGTAGTTGAATGCTTTTAATTTGATAGGATAGCCTAGAATAGTTGGAGGGAAAGGCTCGAAGAGCCCCTCTTGTAAAAATCTTTGTATTGTTTCCAAATAGAGGTTTTTGTTGTTGTTGTTGTTGTTGTTGACTCTCTAGTTGTTGATGAGCTATTGAATCTATTGTGTATGTTGTAGAGTGTTGAAAAACAATGTATGAACCCATGTATATGACTGTTGAATGAATATAAGAGAGGATTATTATTCCAAATGTATGTTGTTGTTGTGTCTATCTAGATGAATGAATGGTATAACTTTTTCTTATTTGAGATTCTATGTTATTCGTTGTTCTTGTGGTTTATGAACACATTTACATGGTTGTATATATGATTCATTGTAAAGATTGAATAATCTTCCATCGTTTCTCTTCTATGAGCGAGTGCAAGGTGTGCATAGTGTCCACAAGGTGTGCGTGACCAAGTGTGTTTTGAATCAAAGCTTAGAAGAGGTAGTGTGGAACTTATGCATGCCAAGGGTGCATAGGCATCCGCAAGGAGTGCATGAATGAGTATGTTTTGACTCAAAGTTTCAACTGGGATAGTTGAAGTTTGCGTGTAGGAGGAATTACACTCAGAGTCATATTGCTTAGGAGGAACAATCGAGCATAAAAGAACTGTTGCAAGGAGTGCAAGTTCATCCTTCCATGGCCAAGATTGAAGGAAGTTTATCCACAAGGAGTGCGGGATAGAGTCTCAAACTCATAAGCTTAGGAGGAGTAGTGTGAATTTATTCGTAGAGAATTGGTTGGAGAATAATCACAAAGTGTGCGCAATCATCCACAAAGAAGTCGAGTTGTGGAAGAGAACCTGTCGTAAGGCTTGCACAGGATGAAAATTCGAATAAGTGTTGAAGAAAGATTTTGAAGGAAAAAATAAAGTCGAGGAAAGAAAATCTCATGAGGGAGAGAAGGGAGAAATCTTCAAAGGGAAGAATCCTTTAGGGTTTCCAAAAATATATGAACTATATCCATTCCATAGGAAGGCAAGATTGTTCCAGCCCATCATATCTGGGAGAATTACGTAGAGGTTGGCCATAAAGTGTTTCGGCACTTCGTGGTTCGGGAAGTTTGGAGGTGTTGTAAGAGCAGAGCCACGAACTCACGAAGTCGCGAAGTAATATCAATCATCGACTACGAAGAGGACACATGGCAGTGGATTAGTAAATCCATAACTCATAGGTCCAAAGGTTTGTATGTGAGGTGAATAGGAGTTTTGCGAAGTCACAAAACCTGAAACATAGTTGGGCCATCAAAATCCAAGGAGACACATAGTAGAGATCCATAAATTCAGAGGAGAGCACTTTAGAAATAAATGAAGTGAGAGATCACGATATCTCTGAAGCTCAAAATCGCGGGTTGCTCCATGGTAATATCTCGTGGTCACTTAGGAGGAAGAGACTAGTGCAGGTCTAGTACTCATGAATTGTGTGTTAGCAAGAGCGTTGGAGAGAGGAGTCACGTGTAGTTTGACCCTATGGGTAATAGTAAAAGTGACCTGTGCTTCAAGAATTTAGGGACCATTGAGGACTCGAAGAGTCGATCTGACTCAATATCTTGAACGATCTTTGAACGAGAGGTCGAGCAATCCCTAGGAGGAAGGGGGGTCTATGTCAAGTGGTATCAGAGAGAGCACAGAATTGATTTCTGCAGAAAGAGAAAATGTAGAAGTAGACTGATATCATTGAGTGGTATGAGAAACATCATCACAATGCCTCCTATAAGACGTGTAGATCCACCCATAGAAAATAGAGCTATGGAAAGGGAGATGAGAGAACTCAGAGCAATGTTGGATGCCATGGAAACAACACAACGAAGAGAAACTGATGTTGGAGACGTCAACGATGCAGAGAATGAAGAAGTGGAAGTTGAAGAATTTGTAGCCGAGGATGCTGTGGAAGAATTCTTTCTGAAAGTGGTTGTCAAGTTGGGAGCTAGAGTGAAGATCGACATCCCAATGTATGGAGGTAATTTAGACACTGAATAATTGCTTGATTGGATACAGGCAATGGATAAGTATTTCGACTATGAATATGTCGATGAGGATAAGAAGGTGAAACAAGATGTCACCATGTTAAAAGGACATGCAATACTGTGGTGGGATGAACTTTAGGCTGACAGGAGAAACAAGGGAAAACAAAAGATTAAGATTTTGGATAGATTGGTAGCCAAACTAAAGGCTAAATTCATACCCAAAGAATACCATATAAACCTGTTTAGGAGATTGCAGAACGTGATACAGAAGGGAATGAATGTGAAGGAGTACACAAAGGAGTTCTACAGACTAAACATTAGGGCTAGAAAAAAAGAGAGAGATGATGAAAAAATTGTCAGGTACATCAACAAACTAAGATATGAAATCCAGGATGAAATCAACATGATGATAGTTAGAACCATTGAAGATGCTTATCACATCGCGTTGAAAGAAGAGGAGAAGTTGGATAGAAAACAGATTCAACGAGGAAGAGGAAAAATTCCAAACAGAGAAAAAGGAATCACCCATGATAAGGTGCAGAAGTCCAAGGGTGAGATAGAAAAACCACATAGTCACTCTGAAAGAGGAGGAAGTTCCCAAGGGAGATAGTCCGGTGGTAGTAATTTTTTCCTTGAGGAAGAGGAAGAGGCAGAGGAGGATAAGTAAGATGTTATGCCTGTGGAAAAATAGGGCACATGTCTTGGGAATGCCCTGAGAGAAAGAAAGAAGGAAGAAAAGATCACATTTTGGAAGCATAGAAGTGAAATGTTGAGGTAGAAGGTACAGAAGATGAGAAATATTTGGTGATGAAGAAGGTTCTTTTGAAGCAAGAGCCATAGATTAAGAAGCCAGTGCAGTGGAACAATTTGTTTAGAACAACTTGCAAGACTAAGGATAGAGTTTGCAAGGTAATAATTGACAGCAGGAGCACTAACAACTTAGTATCCACAGATATGGTGGAGAAATTGGAGCTGAAGACAACTGCATATCTGACATTGTACAAATTATGATGGTTGCAGAAGATTCACCAGGTAACAGTAACTAAACAATGTGTTGTTGGATTTAATATAGGTGGATACAAAGATGATATTTTCTATGATGTGATTCCCATGGATGTATGTCATGTTTTTTTGGGAAGGCCATGGCAATATGACAGGAATGTCATGCATGATGGGAGAAAAAATAACTATACTTTGGAAAAGAATGGTAGGACACACATGTTTCTGCCAATTGAGGAGAACAAAGTAAAAGAGGAAGCCAACATGAGCATACTTCTCATGAGTGGGAAGGAACACCTTAGTGAAGTCAATAAGGAACATGAGATGGAGTTTTCTATAGTGAGGAAGCCGAGAGTTACCTTACAAGCACTTCAATGGAATATTTTCCTGAGGAAATTCAGGAATTGTTAGAGAATTTTGCTAACATAGTAGTGGATGAGTTGCCAAGCTCATTGACAGCTATCATAAGTATCAACCATCACATTGAATTGATACCAGGAGAAAGACTTCTAAACTAAGCCGTGTACAGGTTGACACCTCAAGAGAATGGGGATGTGAAGAGGTAGGTTCAGGATCTGTTAGAAAAAGTATTGGTTAGAGAAATCTTGAGTATGTGTGCAGTGCCAACTGTATTGAGTCCGAAGAAGAATGGAGGGTTGATAATGTGTACAGACTCAAGGGATATAAACAAGATCACCATTTGGTACATATTTATGTTTCCAAGGATGGATGACTTGATGGATTGTTTGAGTGGAGTGAACTATATTTCAAAGATAGATTTGAAAAATTGATATCACCATATAAGGACGAGAGAAGGTGATGTGTGGAAAACAGCATTCAAGACAAATGAGGGATTGTATGAATGTCTTGTTATGTCATTTGGTTTAACAAATTCCCTGAGTACTTTTATGAGACTGATGAATGAAGTGTTAAAATATTTTATTGGAAAGTTTTTGATTGTATATATGGATGATATATTGGTCTTTAGCAAGAATAAAGAAGAGAATTTGAGACATTTAACATTGGTGATGAGAAGGTTGCAGCAAGAGAAGCTATTGATTAATTTGAAAAAGTCCTCTGTCATGCAGACATAACTCATATATTTAGGTCTTTTTATTTCTTCAAATGAATTGAAGATGGATACCGAAAAGGTGAAAGCAATCAGAGAATGGTCATGACCAAGGAATATCTTCGAGGTGAGAAGCTTCCATGGATTAACAACTTTCTATTGGAAGCTCATCATAAATCTTAGCGGGATTAGTGCTCAAATGATGGATACAGTGAAGAAAAGAAACAAATCTTTCAAATGGACAGAAGAGGCTGAGAAGAGTTTCAATATATTGAAGGAGAAGATAATCAAACAACTGATTCTGGTTTTACCAGATTTCAGGAAGACATTTCAAGTGAGATGTGATGCGAATGGAGTTGCAATTGGAGTGGTCTTGAGCCAAGATAATAGACATGTTTCATATTTCAGCAAGAATTTGAACGATACTAAGAATAATTAATCCACATACAATAACCAGTTTTATGCCATAATTCAAGATTTGAAGAAATGGAGACACTATCTTGTGCCAAAGGAGTTTGTTTTGTATAGTGATAATCAAGATTTGCAATTCATAACTAGAGAAGAGAAATTAAACCAGAGACACTCTAAGTGGATAGTGTTTATGGAAATTTTCACTTTTGTTATTAAACATATTTTTGGTAATTCTAACAAGGTTGTTGATGCATTGAGCAGGAGAAGTTTGATTCTTCATAAATTTCAAGTGAAAACCTTGGGGTTTTGAACACCTTAAGGAAATGTATCATGGTGATCCAGATTTCAGAGGAGCGTATGAAGCATGCGCAAATCCTGTTCTTAGAGAGAGAAGCCAATGGGATGAATATTTGATTCAAGATAGATTGTTGTTCAAAGGTTTCCAGCTGTGCATACCAAAATGCTTGATGAGGGAAAACCTATTGAAGGAGAAACATAGCAGAGGTCTAGCTAGACATTTCAGCCATGACAAAACGTTTGCACAGTTGAACGGTTCTTATTATTGGCTAGGTATGAGGGCATAAGTAGATAGGTTCATGAATATATGTAATATTTGTTAGTATACAAAGGGGATGAGACAAAACACTAAGTTGTATCAACCATTTCCTATTCCAGAGAGGCCTTGGGATGCAATAAGCATGGATTTTGTGTTGGGATTGCCAAGAACAAAAAGAGGAAGTGATTCCATATTTGTGGTAGTTGATAGATTTTCGAACATGGAACACTTTATCCCATGCCAAAAGACGATTGATGCAACACATGTTGCAAATTTGTTTTTCAAAAAGATTGTGAGGCTCCATGGATTTCCCAGGATTATTGTTTCAGACGAGGACACCAAGTTTGTTGGTCATTTCTGGAGAATGTTGTGGAAGAAGCTAGGGACAGAGCTATATTTTAGTTTTGCATATCACCTGCCAATAGATGGACATAGTGAAGTGGTGAATTGAAGTTTAGGAGATTTGTTGAGAACTTTGGTCACTGAACATCGTAGTCTGTGGGATCAAATTCTAGAACAAGCAGAGCTTGCATATAATGACTCAATCAATAGAAGCAACAAAAATATTCCATTTCAAATAGTGTATGGAATGAATCTGAGGGGAGTTTCAGAGTTAAGAGACCTGGAAAAAAATGAATTTATGAGTGTTGGAGCCGAAGACTTTGCTGCATAAATGCAGAAGCTCCATGATTAAATTAAGAAATAGTTATAGGACAACAACAATGAGTATAAGCGTAGAATTGATCAACAGAGGAGGAAAATTCAATTTGAATTTGGAGATCAAGTTCTAGCACATTTAAGAAAGGAGAGGTTTTCGAGGGGAACATACAACAAGATGAATCTGAAGAATATAGGACCGTGCAAAATATTGAGAAGATTTGGTGAGAATTCTTATGAAACATAACTTCCAGAGAATGTGGGTATATCGCCCATATTCAACATTGCATACCTGTATCCTTATGGGGGAGATGGCACCAGATGATCAAAAGATTAGAATAATATCCAGTGGAAACAACAGATGCCTGTAGCAGAGAATCTGCAAATGGAGAATATCGTGGATCGACGAATTAGCAAGAAGACCCAAAGGACAATGTATTTTGAGTATTTAGAAAAGTGGAAAGGACACCCAATAGAAGACGTCAATTGGGTCGGCGAAGAAGACATCCAGAAGCATGGAAGGTCGATGTAGGAGATAATGGATAGGACTCCATGAATTTTTTATCCATAGGAGTATGATGCAGGAGCATCGCCAACAAAGCACGTGTGGAGGACAGTTGGGCGCACTAGCACGTATTTTGAAGAAATTTTGAATTCCAAATTTGTCATATTAATGTAATATTTGGGAGATATTTTGATTCATGAGCATATTTAATGTTTGGAGGCTGAGCCATCGCATAAGATTGATGAGTGAATGTATTTTGATTTAATATTAAAGATTGCAGTATAGATCTAGAGCTCTCTCTCTTATCTGTCTGACTCGAATATTTATTGTAATAAATATTAAGTAGTTGATTGATTTTAATTCAATAGGATAGCCTAGAGTAGTTGGAGGGAAAGGATCGAAGATCCCCTCTTGTAAAAAGCTTTGTATTGTTTCCCAGTAGAGGTTGTTGTTGTTGTTTTTGTTGGGTCTCTAGTTGTTGATGAGCCACTCAATCTATTGTATATGTTGTAGAGTGTTGAAGAACAGTGTATGAACCCATGTATATGACTATTTAATGAATATAATACAGGAGTATTCTTCCAAATGTATGGTTTTGTTGTGTCTATCTAGATGAATGAATGGTAGAAATTTTTCTTATTTGAGATTCCATGTTATTCATTGTTCTTGCGGTTTATGAACGCATTTACATGGTTGAATGTATGAGTCATTTTAAATATTGGATAAGTTTCAATCGTTTCTCTTCTATGAGACTGTCCAAGGTGTGCATAGTGTCTGCAAGGTGTGCATGACCGGGTCTTCTTTGACTCAAATCTCAGAAGAGGTAGCGTGGAACTTATGTTTGCCAAGGGTGCATAGGCATCAACAAGGAGTGTGTGACCAAGTTTGTTTTGACTCAGAGGTTCAACTAGGATAGTTAAAGTTGGCGTATAGGAGGAATTACACTCAGATTCATATTGTTCAGGAGGAACAATAGAGCATAAAAGAATTGTTGCAAGGAGTGCAAGTTCATCCTTCAATGGTCAATATTGAAGGAAGTTTATCCATAAGGAGTGCATGCTAGAGTCTCAGACTCGTAAACTTAGGAGGAGTAGCATGACTTTAGTTGTAGAGAAGTGGTTGGAGAACAGTTGAAAAATGTGCGCAGTCATCCACAAAGAGGTCGAGTTGTGGAAGAGAACATGTCGCAAGGCATGCACAGGATGAAAATTCGACTAAGTGTCGAAGAAATCATTTGGAGGAACAAATAAAGTCGAGGAAAGTCAAGCTCTGGAGGGAGAATGGTGAGAAATCTTCAAAGGGAAGAATACTTTAAGGTTTCCAAAAATCTACAAATCATATCCATTCTAGAGGGAGGCAAGATTGTTCTAGACTGTCAGATATGGGATAATTATGTGGAGGTTGCCATAAAGCATTTCAACACTTCATGGTTCAGGAATTTTTGAGGTGTTGTAAGAGTAGAGTCGCGAACTCACAAAGTCGCAAAGTAATCACAACCGTCGACTATGAAGAGGACACATGGAAGAGGATTAGTAAATATAGAAGTTAGAGGTCCAGAGGTTTTTGTGTGAGGTGAAGAGGAGTTTCGCGAAGTCGCGAAACTTGAAACATAGTTGGGCCATTAAAATCCAAGGAGACACGTGGAAGAGATCCATAAATTCAGAGGAGAGTGCTTCAGAAAGAACTGAATTCAGAGATCACGATATCTTCGAAGCCCGAAATAGTGAAGGGGTTGGTCCATGATCATATATCATGGTCACTTAGAAGGAAGAGACTAGCATGGAACTAGTACTCATGAATTTGGTGTTAAAAAGAGCGTCGGAGAGTAGATTCACGGGTAGTTTGACCCTATAGGTAACAGTAAAAGGGACTTGTGCATCAAGCATGTGGGGACCATTGACGATCTAAAGAGTTGATCTGACTCAGTATCTTGAACGATCCTTGACCGGGAGGTCGAGAATTCCCTAAGAGAGAAGGTGGGTCTGCGTCACTTGCTTTTTTAACAAACATGCATTCTTCTTATACTTCTCATCATCGACCATTTGATTCTTTTCAATTTGTTCCTTCTCTATTCTCAATTTGGATTGAATGTTAGCCGATTGAGCCCCGAGTTTTTGTACTTCATTCCCAAGCTCTTGTTCCTTCAAATATTGTTTCTCTGATGCAACAGAAAAATATGTCACTCCCTTAATTGTTGTTGTAATTTGTAATTTATGCTACAAATGAACAATTAGGTATTTCAACTTTTTTATATCTATGTCACATTCCAAATGTTGTGTCTTTCGGTTATGCAAGAGTTCATAATAAATCTCTTTAATATTTTCATTTCTCTTAACTATTATCATATTCAATGATTCCATCATTAGTGATGGCGCATAAAGATAATCTATAACACTACTTAATACTTTAGCTTTCTGAGTCATTTGAAGGAATTTGTTTTTATAGACTTCCATGGATTATATATTTACGCTTACCCATACCCTGAATTTTACCTTTATCTTGATCTTTTTCACCTTCTTTACCTAACTTTCTATTTCCTTTTCAATTTATGTACTCTTCTCTTTTGCTGCACTATCCTTACTTTTACCTTTTCCCTTACCCATGCCCTTACTTTTACCTTTATCATTTGATTCGAATTTTAAGGGTCTATATAGTCTAAATACAGATGCAAAATTCATAAAGTTATAAAGATATTATATTTCCCATGTGGATCAAGGAGATTCCCACCTCCTCATTAATTAATTGGGCTAACAGGTCACCCATATGGGTCTAAGAGAGTCCCACCTCTCTATTATTGTATTGTGTTTTATTTTCCACTAATTAGTTAGCTCAGTAGTTAGATCTATGATTATAATAATAGAGACCAATTTAATGAGCTATTTCCATTATTGTATTGGGTTTTATTTTCTACTACTTCTAGTTAATTGGGTAGTTATATCTATTATTATAATAATAGAGACCTATTTAATGAGTGATTTCCATTATTATATCAAGTTTTATTTTCCACTACTTAGTTAGCTAAGTAGTTAGATATATTATACTAATAATAGAGACTCATTTAATGAGATATTTTTGAATTTGTCCAATGGACCATTTTGTAATGCTATATAAAGTCCTATCAAACCTTCTCACAATATCAAGTTACTCATTTTGGATTCTCTCATATCTTTTATTGTTCGTTGTGAGATTAATTAGCTCTGAGTTATTTACTAGTAATTATATTTAGAGGTTAGACTCCTCTTTGAGCCTCACCTCCCGAGTAATTCATTTACATGTTTTTTTTTCATGCTTCTTTTCATGCAAGATTGGCATGTCTAAGCTCCTCATCTCTCGAAATTCAAGCCATCCATATCTCATCCCCTAAGATCTTGATCAGTGGTATAAGAGTGGGTACACTCTCCATCAGAAAAGGGTTTGAATCATGTTGTAGGTTAAAACATTTGCAGCAATCATCAACATCCTTTTGATACTATCATAATCCAATTGTCGGGCCATACACTGTAAGCATCACAGTTGGTCCACATGCACTACAGGACTTTCTTTTTACCCTTGGATCTTTGTTCATCATTCAAAGGAGAGCCATAAATGTATTCACTACATCCATACATGGATCCACTACATCCATTATCTTTCAACATTTTCAACAAATTTGTATGGTGTCCATGTTGTCCACATAGGTTCCACAACCTCTACAACTGCGCATGCTGCTCTACAAACCCATGGCATCCTTTTTTTCCCTCTACACTCAAACAACTTCAAATATGTGTAGAAACCTCTACACAACATTTGAGAGTCTCTACCATATCTCCTTGGAAATATCTCTTCAATGTATCAAATGGGTATTTGACATAATCTTATTTGGATTCCTGGTTTGAGAGGTATCATCAATTGAATTTCAACATGTATTTGACCCAAGGAGGCCACACGTACCACCAGATTCAATGATATTTTTCTCCCTTATTACAAAACTACAGAAATATTTCCACATATGGATGGAAATATATCTTCAATATATCAAATGGGTATTTCATGGAATCTCATTTTTATTTTTGGTTTGAGAGATATCATCTATTGAATCTTGGCATGTATTTTCCACAAGGAGGTCACGCATACCACGATATTCAATGATATTTGTCTCCATGTTAAAGAAAATAAATAAGGATTTCCACATACATTTGGAAACATCTCTTCAATATATCAAATGGGTATTTCATGGAATTTTATTTTGTTGTCTAGTTTATGAGATATCTTTGTTTGAAGAAGCACATGTCTGTAACCAGCATGGCCGCACGCCCTTCCAATTCGGCCTAGTTTTTCTCACTCCATGGGCCACCTGAGAACAAGTTCCATATACCTATGGAAATATATCTTCAAAAACACAAAGGGGTATTTTATGGAATTGTATTTCATCACCTGTAGCAGAATTTATGAATAGATTTGTAGAAGGATGCTCACAGCCCCCAAAGTTACAATGTTTCCATATTTTTTTTATTTTTTTTTGGGATTTTATTAAAATTTATTTATTTTTCTACCCATGTACAATGCCATTGTCAAGTAGGTTATGGTTCAACCACAAACCCATAGTTATGGGTCAACCACACAAAAACCAAAACCCTTCTCTTCATTGGGTGCTTTCACATTGTAATCATAATGGTACGATAATGGGGTTTCTATTTTTACCATGGGTGAAATGACAGGGACTATCGTTTTCTAAGGGGGGAGGAATGATCCAAATTTTAAGGGGGTATATGACCTAAACTCAAATGCAGAAGTCATAAATCTATAAAGTTAATAGATTTCCCATGTGGGTCAAGGAGATTCGCACGTCTTCATTAATTAATTAGGTTAACATGTTGTCCATATGGGTCATAGAGAGTCCCACCTCTCCATTATTGTATTGGGTTTTATTTTCCACTAATTAGTTAGTTGGGTAGTTATATATATGATTATAATAATACAGACTCGTTTAATGAGCTCTTTCCATTTTTGTATTGGGTTTCATTTTCCACTACTTCTAGTTAGTTGGGTAGTTAGATCTATTATTATAATAATAGAGAATCATTTCATGAGCTTTTTCCATTATTTTATTGGGTTTTATTTTCCACTACTTATTTAGTTGGGTAGTTAGATCTATTATACTAATAATAGAGACTCATTTAATGATCTCTTTTTTACTTTGTCCAATGGACCATTTTGTAATGCTATATAAAGGCCTAGCAAGCCTTCTCATAATATCAAGTTACTCATTTTGTCTTCTCTCATATATTCTATTATTCATTCTGAGATTAATTAGCTCTAACTGATTTACTAGTAATTAGTTTTAGAGGTGAGGCTCCTCTTTGAGCCTCACCTCCCAATTACTTCATTTACATGTTTTTTTTTCATGCTTCTTTTCATGCAAGATTGCCATGTCTAACCTCCTCCTCTCTCAACATTCAAGCCATCTAAATATCAACCGCTGAGATCTAGATCATCCTTATAGTTTTCACGCTCATTAGTAAGCATTTTTATTTCCTTTTTAAGTTATCAAATATTCCCATTTGCACCAACAATTTGTACATTTTAACCTTGTACAATATTTACTGCAAACAAATTTTTAGTAAAAGAACAAAAAATATACAATGACAAATACAAACATTACACAGAGATTTTTTCGCCGGAAACCCAAACAGGGAAAAGAATCATATTCTATACTCATTCATAACGATACATTGTTTACAATACAATATACATATAGGATCCAACGACATCCAAAACCCTAACCCAATGAGTTGGATTAGTCAACAACCCTAATTCCTTAACCTGAAATAGAAAACCATCAGCAAAAAACCATGTGCCAAAAAACTGCCTAACAATGGACACGAAAATCGAGCAAAATAATATAACACTACTACTCGTGCAAACAATATAACACATGCCCAACATTCTCCCACTTGTTGTTTTCTTTACATACGGGGGGTTACAAGATTACATAGTCAACAATCTAGGGAAAAAATGCCCATGGATTCTCTACACCAAGAGAAATTCTTAGTGCTCATATATTTTGTTAATGAATCTGCCACATTCTTCAAAGTGTCCACCTTCATCAACATCACTTTATTTTTTCAACCATGTCTCTCACAAAGTGATATTGAATATCAATATTCTTTATCTTTGAATGATAAGCCAGGTTATTCACCATACAAATTGCATTCTGACTATCACAATCTATCCTTATAGCTTGATGTACCAACCCAATACATGAACATGATATTTGTAACCATACTTCTTCCTTACTTGCATGAGTGGTTTCCATGTATTCAACTTCTATAGTTGAAAGTTCCACTACATCCTATCTTTTTCTCATCCAACTTATTGCTCCTCCAAACAGGTTAAACACATACCCACTTGTAGATCTCCTACGATTTAGATCTCCATCCTAGTCTGCATACACAAATCCATGTATATCCAACACTCTGTCCAATCCCAATCTTCCTTGGTAGAACAATCCATAGCTAGCAGTGCCATGCAAATACTTCAAAACCCTTTTTATTGTTTTCCAATGCTCCTTCCTTTGTTTTGACATATACCTTCTCAAAACTCCCACTGCATGTGCAATGTCTAGTCTAGTACATACCATTGCATACATAAAACTGCCAACTGCACTCGCATATGGAGCACGAGACATGTCCTCCTCCTCTTCCTGTGTCTTGGGAAACTGATCTAGAGATAACTTTACACCAATAGGAATAGGAACCTTGATCGGTTTACATTCCTACATATTAAACCTTTACAATATTGTCTCGATATATTTTCTCTGATTTAACCATAGTTTCCTCTTTTTTCGATCTCTTTTAATTTCCATGCCCAAAATGAAATTTGAAGCACCAAGATCCTTCATGTCAAATTTAGAGGACAATTGAGTTTTCACATCCTGGATAATCTCCTTCTTGTTTCCTATCAACAACATGTCATCCACATACAAGACCAAATAAATAAAATGATCACCAATTAATTTAAAATACACACAATGATCCTCTTTAGTTCTTGTGAAACCAATTCCTAGCATATAAGTATCAAATTTTTTATACCACATCCTTGGTGATTGTTTTAAACCACACCGATACTTTTTCAGCTTGCATACCAACTCCTTATTTCCCTTCACAACAAATCCTTCAGTCTGCTTCATATACATTTCTTCTTCCAAATCCCCAGGTAGGAATTTTGTCTTAACATCCATCTGTTCTAATTCAAAATCAAATGCAACAACAACATATAACATTAATCTTATAGAGGTTAACTTGGCAATAGGAGAAAAAATCTCACCAAAATCAATTCCCTCAACCTGGGAATAACCCTTTGCTACTAACTGATCTTTGTATTTCTCCACTTTTCCTTCTGCATTCAGCTTCTTTTTAAATACCCATTTGCTTCCAATATGTTTTCTTCTAGTTGGAAACTCCACTAGATCCCAAGCCTCATTCTTATACAAGGATGCCATTTCTTTGTCCATGGCCTTTTTCCAAATATTTTCATCCTTTGAATTGACTGCCTCCCTGACAGTTCTAGGATCATCATTAGTAATAGACAAAGAAAATTTTGAATGGAAATCAGATGGAGTATAGCTTTCCGGTAGCCTTCTTTATTGAACCGATCTCCTTAATACTGGAGTATGAGGATCTTATTCTTCTAATTCATGTTCTTCTGTAGAGTCTGATTCATCATCCTTTAAATCAAACTCTATTTTCTCTAGTTTTTCCTTACTTGGTTGGAATTCATGTTTAACAACATCCTTCATTTCTCTAAATACCACATCTCGTCTATACACTACCTTTGTAGTTTCTGGTTTCCAAAGCTTATAACCTTTGAGACCATATTTATATCCAATAAAGATACACTTTTCAACCTTCTTATCTAGCTTACTCTTGTTTTTCTTTGGAACATGAACATATGCATCACAGCCAAATACCTTGATATGTGTGAGAGAATGTTTATTATTATTCCATACCTCTTGTGGAGTTTGGTCATCCAATGTTGTGAGGGTGATCTATTGACCAAGTAACATGAAATACCCTCTGCCTCTACCCAGAATTATTTCCCTAACCCGACACCACTGAGCATGCATATTGATTTCTCCATCATCGTCATGTTCATACTTTCTTCAACTCCATTATGCTAAGGTGTATATGGAGTAGTATTTTTCCTTGCTATACTGCACTTCTTACATAATTCTTCAAATTCATTCCCGTAGAACTCTCCACCATTATATGTCCTCAACACCTTAATTCTTTTCTCTATTTGATTATGAATAAGAGCCTTAAACTATTTAAACTTGTCAAATACTTCAGATTTATTCCTGATTAAATATATCCAAGTATTCCTCGATAAGTCATCTATAAATGAGACATAGTAAACATATTTTCCCAATCATGGGACCGACACAGGTCCAAAAACATCAGTTTGAACTGGCTATAAAATTCCTTCTGCCCTTATTGCACCAGAGGGGAATCTTACCCGATTTTGCTTCTGATAAACACAATGTTTATAGAAATAAAAATCCAAATATAAATTAGACATACCTTCAACCATACCTTTACCGTGTAGTAGTCAAAGGCCCTTCTCTTTGATATTCCCCAGTATTTGATGCCACATCATAACCTTTTCTCTAGAGACTGTAGGAGTTATTTCTTCTTCAACTCCAATATCAGGAAAAATGGAAATATTAAACCCGTCAATAACAAAGTTCCAAATACAAATCCCTTCAACAACACCATTTCTCCTCGAACCATCCTGCAGGTTTCCTTTTCAAATATTGTTTTTACCCCTGCATCGTCCATTTTTCTTACAAAAATAAAATTTATGACCAAAATTGGGATGTGAAGAACACCAAACAATGTTCTAATCCTTCCATCTATGAGCCTCAACTTGAATTTTCCTTGTCCTATGATTCTGGTTGTTGAATCATCACCTAAGAAAAAATTACCTCCATCATACCTTTCATATTCACAGAACCACTCCCTATGGGTATTCATATGAAAGGATGCACCTAATTCAACCAACCATGCCTCATGATCTACATGTGTTATTGAATAAGCCAAGTACACATACCCTCCTTCTTCCATGGAGATCTTTTCTTCTATAGAAGGAGATTCTTAAGATCCCTTCTTTTTCTCAACTTTGGATCTACACTGCTTCTTGTAGTGCCCTTATTTTCCACATCTCCAACATACCTTTACAAACTTTCTGAGATATTTAGATCTATCCTTAGACTTAGATCTCCCACTTGAAAACTTAGATCTATTTCTTTCCTGGGAGCGTCCTATTGCAAATAATGTGTCTGTGCTCTATCCTTTCATATTCTTCCATCTCATCTCCTCCAACAACAAGGATGAGACCACTTCATCAAAATTTAAGGAAATTGTATTACTACCTATGGCCACAACCAGACTATCCCACGAGTTTGGTAAAAAACAAAGTCAACTGGTACACTTATCTTCATATTAATTTTTAAGCTCAACATATACTAACCGACTTAACATAGTATTGAAGGTGTTCAAATGCTCTGCCACCGAGTCTCCATCTCTCATCCTCAGGTTATACAACTTCTTTCTCAATAAAAGTTTATTTAATAGGGACTTAGATTGATACAACTTCCCCAACTTATCCCATAAATCCTTGGTTGTAGCTTCCTCTGATACATTTTGTAATACTAAATTTGAGAGACATAGTTGGATTGTGCTCTTCGCCTTCCGATCCAACTTTTTCCAATCATCTACTGAAGTTACTGTAGCTGTAGTACTTGGATCTACCATGATCCACTATTCTCTGTCCACCAACAAATCTTCCATCCTGAGCTTCCACAACTCAAAAAATTTCCCATTAATCTTCTTGATCTCCATTTTTGAATTGCTTTCAATTTATTTTCACCTGAAAAATCAATACCACATATCTCCCACTATAACAAGGCTTATCACAGTCTCGAGCCAAACCGTTGACCACAAAGGCGTTGACCTGAAGCCAACAAAGATATGATACTAAATGTATATTTTAACCTTGTACAATATTTATTGCAAATATATTTTCAGTAAAATAACAGAAAAGATACAATGGAAAATATAAATATTACACATATATTTTTCCCTTGGAAACCCAAACCGGGAAAACCATCATATTCTGTATTTATTCATAGTGATACATTTTTTACAATACATTATACATATAGGAGCCAACGACATCAAAAACCCTAACCCAATTACCTGTATTAGTCAACAACCCTAATTCCTTAATTGGAAATAGAAAACCATTAAAAAAAAACAATGTGCCGAAAAACCACCCAACAATGGACATGAAAATTGAGGCAACACAAAAAATGAGGGGAAAATGTGAACACACTGAACCCCCATGCAGGGGTATTTTCCCTCCCTACACCCCCCTCAAACCCCCCTACATGCCCATTGCAACATATTACCTTTGTTACAAAGAATATAACACATGCCCAACACAATTGTCATCTTTCTCTTATTCAACTTATTACCTTCGTTGCTATTTTCTTTCTTCAAAGTGGTCACTTTGTTCCTATATTCTTCAATATTTGAATTATGCTTATGAAGCAATTCTATTACTTTATTTTCAAATTCAATCTTTAAAATTTGAATCATTTCCTCTTTCTCCTTCAAATTCTTTTTTAATTCATCCAACTACAGATTACTTGTAGTATGAAATGGAGGTATATTCAAATCTTCTGGTCTACTTTTCAATTCTTCTTGAAGATTTGAAATAGTTCTTTTATATTTAGCCAATGAAATTTCACATATTTCCTTGGAATAATCAATATACCTCTTAGATTCCTTTGTAATGTTGGATACTTCACTTTTTAATCCAACTATAACACGATGTCTACCCTATATTTTGCTTCCTGATTCTTGTATTATCTTTGTAAGTGCTTGTTCAATATTTCCATTGTTATTAAAGCATTCAATATTATCGATTTGATTTAGTTCACACTTTTCCTTCTAGTTGTATAAAGAGAAATAATCCTCCATTGCAACAAGTCTCTGATGCATTATTCTACCCAATTCCTAGAAAACAAATATGTTATAAAAATGTATCTTGCATTGTTCACATTTGAACTTGGAGAGGTAGAATTAGTGCTCATAATAGGGACATTATACTCAAGTAATGCCATTTTAGGATGAATTCTATCAATTATAGTTTATAAAGTAACACAAATATCATCATTTCTTTTTTCCATATAATGGTCCATACCTCCCTTCTCCTCGACTTTACTCATAGATTCATGTAGGTCTCTTAAAGTTCTCACATTAGGATGAATTCTATCAATTATAGTTTATAAAGTAACACAAATATCATCATTTATTTTTTCCATATAATGGTCCATACCTCCCTTCTCCTCGACTTTACTCATAGATTCATGTAGGTCTCTTAAAGTTCTCACATCATTAACTTCATCTTCGTAAACTGTATTAGAACTGATTTCCACACCATCAATTCCAGTCTATTCAAGTATTTATTTAATGGGTTTCTTTGTTTTTGATATCCTAATGTAGGTTTTAAGAGGGATTGTTTGGTCATTGAGTCGATATGAATCAATAATTTTCTAGAGTGTGCTTGTGAAACTGAACTTAATCTTATTTGTTTTTACTTTCTTCAAGGGTAGAATGTAATTTTTTAGAAAATAGATTAGGGACATATATGACCCTATCTTCAACCCAATAAATGACTAGCCTCATGCAATCATTGGAAATACCAGTCTTATTATGATACACAATTTTCCTAAGGACAATTTGAATAAAATAATTGTATAATCTATGGGGAACATTTAGCATTCTTAAACAGTTCTTGAAAATGGATACATTTTTCCCACATATTTTACTAGTCACCTCCATCTTTTCTACATTTGGGTTTTTTTTGGAGTTAAATGTTGCTCCCCCTTTGTGTGGAATTTTTGTTTATCTGGAAAGAAAATAAACATATAGGTAAATGCTTTTTCCAAATAGTTTTAGTTCCATAGCTATGTCATCATAATTACCTATGGCCATATATATCTCATCATTTTCAAAATGTAAGGGTCAAAACGTAAATTCAAAAACCTCTTATCTTCTCAATATATTTATCATACTTGCTGGACAATTCGTTGTATCTCTCCATGCTTCAACACACTCCTGGAATTTGTTGAAAGTGAAATTTTTATCCTAGGAACCGCTTGTTTTATCTACTACGCCCATTATAGAGGATGCTCATGTTTCAATTGTGGACATATTTTTATAGGTTCAAAGTTGAAATGGTCTTTTGAGGAATGCACACTCAGGCTGAGGAAACCCTTGGCAAGAAAATGACTTTTTTTTAAATGATTTAGGGTTATATTGGTATATTTTTCTATAAATCACTTTTGATAAGAAAAGTAAATTAATATTTATATATAAGATATTATTTATTACAAATAACACTTTTACAAAACCTATGGTTCATTTTTATAAGAACACTCAAGTACATTTGTAGCATTTTTTAATAATGGACTTGGGATTTTTGAGCATTAATGTAAACTTTCCATACTCTAAATGAGGGGAAGTACTTAGGGATTTTCTGATGCAGTAGCATCGTGAGAAAGCACACGTCGAGAGATAACGCAGTGCCTTAGCGTGCCTTTTCAATTATTTGGAATCTTAACCACTGGCATTTCCTGCAAATCTTTCTTGAATTGATTGAAAACTGAAGAAGATCAAAACATTTGGGATTGAATGATCACAACTTATATAGGAGTTTCAATCTCCTAGACTTTAATGTAACGATGCTTAAGGGGTAGTTAGCTTCTTTTTAGAAGATAAATATTCGGGGGGAACCCTAGGAACCTTCTGGGATATGTAGATGCATTGTATGCCCAAATGAGGTTGGAGGAGTATTGTTACTGAATAGGAGGTAGAACATTTCTTTGAGAGAGATTGAGAGAGATGAGTCTCCGTTGTAGTCCAGCTTGCACATATTGTAATCGGATTTTCATATTAATGAAAAGAAAACACTTTTTCCTGCACATGGCTGGTTTTGTGTTTACGTGTTTATGTATGTTGTAGATGTATGATATGTTTCATCTGCAGTAGGAAGATAGATTTCTTTATATTTTTTGAGTTTGTAATATCGTTCTCGATTATTTAGGCTATGCAAGGAGTTCACAATAGAACATTGGATGTTCCATATCCAGCACAAGGAGTGTGCATCTAAACTCTGTGGAGTCAGAAAATAACGTGCCAGGAGGGCGCACCAGAGTGATGAAAACTCAGGGGAAACCTCAAGGTTGTTGAATACCTTGGAGGGTAAACTGCGTAGAGGAAGCACAAAGAGACAGATTCACTGAGAACTATGTAGAGTTATTCCAAGTGGGCATCGAGCAGGTGCAAGTGTGCACAAGGAGAACTCTTTGTCGATTTCAAAGAAAACAGTATCATAGGAAGATACTCACATAGTTTCTTAACACTCTATAGAAAATGCTCAACAAGGTATGCTTTTGGAAAGAGGTTTCCAGGAGGGAACAAGAACCCATTTAAGGGAGAAAAAGGGTCGAGATGCTTAGGAGACTGAGTAAACTAAAAATATCAGAAGAAATAACACTTTCAGAAGTGCAAACGAGACCCAGGAAATTAGTCTTGCAAGAGGAGAAAAGGCGGAATCCTTTGAATACTTACAAATTATTCCAAGTCGGAAGAAATCAAAAGCTCATGAGGAAGAGTGAAAAAATATGTTGAATTCGTTGCTGGAAGAAATATGGACCGTTAGATTAATGTTCAGGGAAGTGAGGAAGAGCGTGAGAAGAGGAATAGATCTCATCCATAGGATCTCAACACAGAAGGTCAACAGTCGTTTGATCTAAAGGAAGTTACATAAGGGAGAAATATAGCTGAAGTCCCGAAGCCAATCGGGACCGTACATATTCAAGGTTGACAGGTGGCATAAGATCCACAACTCCAGAGAAAGAGAACTTTGAAGGTATTGTGGTTAAGGAGAAAGTGAAATCTTTGAATAGATGAAATATATCTAGGCCATTGGTCTCCAGGAGACACTCATCGAGAGATATGAGACTTCGGGGATAGTCACTTCGGAGAATTCCAAGTGCGAAGTGTGACGAAATCCTGAAGTCGCGAGGGACGAAATAGATCACAACTGTCCGCTGCGAAGAATACGTGGTGAGAGATCCAAAATTTCGGAGGCTTAATGCTCCGAAAGGAATTCAACATGAGCGGAGAAAATTTGTACCATCATATCCAGAAGGATGTGTGGAGTACATCCATGAAATTTAGGTGAGAACACTTTGGGAGGAACAAGTGCGCAGGATTTTGAAACTCCCGAATCCTGAAGAGCCGAAGTGGTTCGTGACCATTAGATCCAGAAGGAAACACATCGAAAGATCATGTATTTCAGGTGAAAGCGCTCCGAGAGGAAGTGAGGGTGAATTTGAGACTTTCGAAGGATGAAGTACCAAAGCGGGCCAGAGTCGTTGATTTGAGGAGGACGCATGGAAGAAGATATACCCTTTAAGAGAAATGTCACTCCAGGATAAAAAGGAGTGCATTTAACAAGAACTCCCGAAGGCCGAATATATCGAGTTCATTTGATTCATTCATTTGATGAGGATAGGGGTCAACAAATATTCCACTTCAAAATATAGCCACTCCGAGAAGAAGCAGGTGCAGGAGTTTGAAACTCCTGAAGCCCGAAGAGTCGAAGTTAATCGTAGCACTCGATCTGAGGGAGACATGCGTCGATAGATCATGGTCTCCAGGTGAAAGAATTATCGGAGAAAGTGAAGGAATGAAGGGAGGAATATCTCAACCATTGGTCAAGAGGCACTTCTCGAGATCACAAGATTGATGGTCATGCTTAATTGCAGGGACATAAAGTGATTGGTTTTTAAAAACCTTAGAGCAGGCGACATTTGAAACCACAATATTTCCAAAGCGATACATGGTAGATGATAGTGAATTGTGGGGAGAAAAGTGGTGTGGTATCAAACCACTCTTGGAGACCCCACAATCATGTGTTTACATGAGGACACAGCCCAAGGTCATATGTGAAGAAAAGGACCTAGCGAGGAAAGCTAGTGTTTTTTATTTAAATTCTTTGAAGAGGCCAGGAAAGAGCTCACGAGTTTGGAAAAACTTGCACTTTGAAGGAAGGGGGAGCTATGTAGATTGATTGGGGTATAATAAACTTCTGAAGAGTTGATTCGACTCCTTGACTTGAATGATCCTAGACCAAGAGGTTGAGAAACCCCAAGGAGAGAAGGGGGGGGGGTCTACATCAAATTGTATCAGAGCATGATTTTTCTTGCAGATGGCTGGAAAAGGAGAGATAGTGAAAGGAGATAATATGATACCATCAAATGGTATTAGAGTATGATTTCGTCTGTAAATTTCAGGCGAAGTACATGAGGGAGATAATATGATAACATCATATGGTATCAGAAGTTTAATTTCTCCTTTATACAATAGGTGAAGGAGGAGACATAGTATGATGATCTATAAATATTGTTACAAGGTGCGCAATAAATGGTAGACAACCAGGAGGGATGAAGGCAGAAAATATGGCTACTAAAGGCCATAAGTGTGGTCAAGGAGCAGACTTCAAGAAAAAAAGAAAAGCAAAAAATGACAAGGAGCTTAGTGAAATAAGAGTAGAGGTGGAGAGGTTAGCATTGAAGATGCATCAGGAGGAAAAGGTACACTAGAGGTATGAATGGCCTCTGAACAGGAAGGAAAAATGGAATATTCAAAAGTTGTTGGCCAGAACGAAGAAACATGTAGTAAGTAGGTAGTTGAGGCATGTTGAAAGCCTCAAAGACATAGAGGAAGTGGTTTACATATGTGAACCAAAAATTGGGAAGAACCTTAGTGATGAGGAGGAGATGAGATCAACTAGAGATCTCATAAACTGCCAAGAAGGAATAGGTAAATTCTTAGATTTCCATATGGGCGATGATATGGGATCCAACGGAGATATCATAGATTGTCAAGAGGGAAGGAATGAAATAACAGTTTTCCAGGTGAGCAAGGGAGAGGATATGAGTTCATAAGTGAGTTCATATCAGCGAGGAATGATAATAGAGGAGGATCAGAGGAGTGTTCTGGTCATTGGGGGGACTCAAATATTCCTAGCAAATAACCCAACAAAGGCTAGTATGAGTATTGCAAATGAGGATATAATGCAATAGGAATCCAAGAGACAGGCCATGGGGACGAATGCTTTTAAAACTAACTGTTTCTAAGATGTAGGTGAAACAGATGAAGGAAATCCAACAGATACTATAAAAGAGGAGGAGAAGGAGCAGACAATGATTTTTTCCCCAACAAAATAAGATAAGCATTCAAATGAATTGCTCACTCAATGGAAGGAAGAGATGAAGATGTTGGAGGATTGGTTGAACAATCCAGAACTAGAAAAGGACTGCTAGGATGTAGTCATGCAAAGGGAAACATGATTCTAGCATGAGGAGCAGTTGGAGGAAGCTGAAGATATTCCAGCAAGAGAAATGATAGAATTCAATCCATGAGAGGAGAAAGCTGAGAAACAACTCAGTGGAGAGACTACATAACTGGAGTTTGCAGCAGAGTGGCCAACTAGTGCCACAAAATATGAATATAACTTGAAGGGTCAGATTGATCATATTGGTGAGGAGGAAAAACAACACACATTTCAACATTTCCAAGAGATAGAGAAAGAGGATAATTTGGTGGAGTTGATAAAAATTTTTAACCAGGGAGATGAACATGAGGCAACTGTAGAATTGGTATCTACAACAACAATAGAAGAGCATTCAGAGGAATGGCTCAAATTTTTCATCCAGGAAGATGAGAAATAGATAACGGTAGAATGTGAATCTACAACGAAGGAGAGAGCAACAAATAGCATGGATTTTTCTAGTTCGTGTGAAGAACTGGAGGCTCTAGAGAGAAGGGTAAAGATGAAAAGTAAGCTAATCCAACAAGCCAGGCTGGAAATTGATGGAAAGGATATGTAGTAGAATTAGATGAAGGATAAGAGTCAACGAATGGACTAGATGGAAAAATGAATAGAGGATATTAAGAGATTGATGTTGGAAGAAACAAAAGAAGCAGTCAACAGTGAAGGATGGAACAGAAGAAGACCTGTAGGAGCAATAGGGCAACAGAGGAAACTAGGAAGAGGAGCAAGTGGAAAACTCCAATTTCAAGTTTGGGAGCCTGGAGGATCTCAAAAACATAGCAGAGAGAGCCATGAACATGAGCTCATGATTTTCCCAGCAGGGGAGTATGATGCAGAAGCATTGTCAGCAAGCACACATGGAGAGACAACTCAACTCCTTAGCACGTCTTTTCAATTATTTGGAATCTTAACCATTGGCGTTTCCTACAAATATTTCTTGAACGGATTGAAAACTAAAGAAGATCAAAATGCTTGGGATTGAATGGTCACGAGTGATCTAGGAGTTTTACTCTCCTAGAATTTAATGTAACGATGCTTAAGGGGTTGTTAGATTCTTTCGAGAAGATAGATAGTCGGGGGGAACCCTAGGAACCTATTGGGATATGTAGATGCATTGTATGCCCAAATGAGGTTTGAGGAGTATTTTTATTGAATAGGAGGTACAATAGTTCTTTGACATATCTTGATAGATATGAGACTCTGGTATAGTCCATCCTACACATATTGTTATTATATTTTCATATTAATGAAAAGACAACAGTTTTTCCTTCACATGGTTTTTTTTGTGTTTACGTGTTTATGTATGTTGTAGATATATGATAGGTTTCATCTGCAGTAGGAATATAGATTTATTTATATTTTTTGAGTTAGTAATATTGTTCTGCATTCTTTAGGATATGCAAGGAGTGCACAACAAAAAATTGGAGGTTCTGTAGCTAGCACAAGGAGTGTGCATCTTAACTCTGTAAAGTCAGAAAAGAACATGCCAGGAGGGTGCACCAGAGCGATGAAAACTCAAGGGAAACTTCAAGGTTGTTGAATACTTTGGAGGGTAAACTGCATAGAGGAAGCATAGAGAGACAGAGTCACTGAGAACTTTGTAGAGCTCTTCCAAGTGGGCATCAAGAAGGTGCAAGTGTGCACAAGGAGAACTCTCTGTCGAGTTCAAAGAGAAAAGTATCAAATGAATATACTCGTAGAATTGTTGAACACTCTGTAGAAAACAGTTAGCAAGGTGTGCTTTGGGAAAGAGGTTTCCAAGAGTGCACAATAACCCATTGAAGGGAGAAGAATGGTTGAGACCCTTAGGAGACTGAATAAACTAAAAATATCAGAAGAAATAACACTTTCAGAAGTGAAGACGAGACCGAGGAAATTGAGCTCACAAGAGGAGAAAAGAAGTCGGAATAAATCGAAATCTCAGAAGGAAGAGAGACAACAACCGTCGGATCCATTGTTGGAATAAATATGGACCATTAGATTAGCGTTCAGGGAAACGAGGAAGAGAGTGAGGAGAGGAACAAATCCCAGTCATAGGATATGAACACAGAATGTCGAAAACCGTCCTATCTAAAGGAAGTTGCACAAGGGAGAGGGATAGTTGAAGTCTGGAAGTCCCAAAGCCAGTCGGGACTGGCCATTGTCAAGATTGACAGGTGGCGTAAGATCCACAACACCATAGAAAGAGAACTTCAAATGTCTTGTGGTTAAGAAGAAAGAGAAATCTCCAAATATCTTAATTATATCCAGGCCATTGGTTTCCAGGAGACACACGTTGACAAATATGAGACTTCGAGGATAGTCATTTGAGAGAATTCCAAGTGTGGAGTGTGACGAAATCCCAAATTCCCGAAGGCTAAAATAGATCAAAATCATCCTTTACGAACAATACGTGGTGAGAGATACAAAATTTCAGAGGCTTAACGCTCCGAAAGGAAGTCAACGTGGGTGGAGAGAATATGGATCGTTAGATCTAGAAGGATGTGTGGAGTAAATAAGTGAAATTTGGGTGAGAACACTCTGAAAGGAACGAGTGCGTAGGATTTTGAACACCTGAAGCCTGAAGAGTTGAAGTGGATCATGATCGTCAGATACAAAAGGACATGCATCGATAGATCATGTATTTCGAGTGAAAGTTCTTCAAGAGGAAGTGAGAATTAATTTGAGACTTCTAAAGGCTGAAGTACTGAAGTGGACCAAATTCATTGATTTGAGGAGGAAGCATGGTAGAATATCTTCCATTTCAGAGAAAAATCACTTAGGGAGAAAAAGGAGTGTGTTGAACAAGAATTCCCAAAGGCCAGAGAGTCAGAGTTGATATGAGCCACTTGTTTGCTGAGGACATGTGTCAGCAGATCTTCCACTTCAAAAAATATCCACTCTAGGAAGAAGCAAGCGCAAGAGTTTGAAACTCCCAAAGCTCAAAGAGCCGAAGTTAATCGTAGCCCTTGATCTAAAGGAGACATGCATCAATAGATCATGGTCTCTAGGTGAAAGCATTACAAGAGAAAGAGAAGGAAGGAAGAGAGGAAGATCTCAGCCGTTTGTCAAGAGGCACTACCTGACATCACAAGAATAACGATCATGGTTAATTGTGGGGACAGAAAGTAAAAGGGTTTTTAAAACCTTAGAGTGGGCCACAATTGAAACCACAATATTTCCAAAGGGAGACATGGTAGCTGATAGTGAATTGTGGGGAGAAAAGCGATGTGGTCTAAAACCACTCTTGGCCACCCCACAATCATGTGTTTATGTGAGGACACAACCCGAGGTCATATGTGAAGGAAAGGACCTAGTGAAGGGATCTAGTGTCTGTTATTTAAATTCTTCAAAGAGGCTAGGAAAGAGCTCACAGGTTTGACATAACCTGCACTTTGAACGAAGGGGACCTGTGTAGATTGATTGGGATCTAATAAAGGCCCGAAGAGTTGATCTGACTCCTTGATTTGAACGATCCTAGACCAGGAGGTTGAGAAACCTCGAGGAGAGAAGTGGTGGGGGGGGGGGTAAGCATCATTTTCCCTGGGCATTGTAACTTGGAAAATAAAAAAATTATTGCCAGAATGTGTTAGGGTAATTTTGAAAGAAAAATTACAAAAATTGTCGAATATAATACAAACAAACACACGCTCAATCTCAAATCAAATGGTAAGAAAGATATATTTCATGAATTTGAAATTAATCATAGGTGTGGGGGAATTACAATGACTTCAAATTTCTAAGATTCAGGGACTCATGAAACAACTCAACATACAAGGTTAACTACATATGTGTGTTTCGAACCAGCTTGCCAAAAATGGGTTCATGATTTTTATAAGATATGCCATAGTAGCATCAATCATACACAATGGATCAACATCCATTTTTATTCATATTCCTATGAAAACAATTCAAATGAGCAAAGGAAGAACAATTTGGCGTTTAGGATAGCATAGGGTTGTGTAACATGTCAGGGGATTGCATTTTTTTAGTGTAGACATGCATTTGTCATTAACAAGGTGTCCATATTCCTCCTTGCTATGTAAACATGCAATCACATGCCCTCAATGTACAATTTCACATTGAGACATGCATTTTTCCCTTACAAAGTGTGAATTTTCCTCAATACGTTGTTTTTAATTAATTTCATAAGGTCAACATACAATTACCAACACAAGGCATGCATTTTTCTTCCTTGGACGTGCATTTGTCATCTGACATATTTTCATGTATTTTATGCATTTTTCCTTTTTAGGGCATGCAATTTTCAACATGGGGTGATCATAATTTATCTGAAGGAATGGAAGTTTCATAATCCTATATATCCCTGATATAATCATACCATTTTCACCATTGGGAGTTCATTTCCCTTGGTATGGCATGCATTTCAACAAGGCCAATTTCAACTCGAGACACAGATTTTTACCTTACAGGGAATGCATTTTCATCAATACCCTTTTTTAATGTAATTTCATAAGTTCAACATACAATTACCAATACAGGGCATGCTTATTTCTTCCTAGGGTGTGCATTTGTTATCTGCAATGTTTTCATGCATTTTTCCTTTTGAGGGCGTGCATTTTTCACCATGGGGCGTGCATAATTTATCTGAAGGAATGTATGTTTCATAATCCTATATATCCCTGATATAATCATACCAATTTCACCATTGGGCATGCATTTCCCTCATTTTGGCATGCATTTCAACAAGGCTAGTTTTAACAATTTCAACTCTTTGTTTTACAAGGTAGTCTTTACCCTTTATGCAGAACATAAAGTTTTTTGTCATAAAATGACCACCGTGTCCTCTAAAATGCAAGACTAAGGCATAAAATATTTTATTCCTTCTTCCAGGATGGGTATGTTACAATTTCCCACCCATCCAATCCTCGTTGTTTCCATTACTAATTTTTCATGCCAACCATTTGGAAAATAATGGAAGGATTAATTGGTTTTTCTTTGTTGCATAAAACTCTAATTCAATATTTATAGTATCCACATCCAAAAATTCACACACACATAATAAATACATTTGTTTCTTTTAAACTCAAATTTCTTCCCCTATGTAAAATGTAGGCCATGCTTCACAAAAATGCATGCCCAGGTCTTAAAACACCTCCAATTTGAGTGATTTAAGCTATGAAGGGTGTATTAGATAATTTACACCCATGTACATATTTTTATTTTCATTTTAAAACATAAACGTGGATTCTCTGTAAAAGAGAGAAAATATTCCTTCAAAATTGAAAGACCAAGATAGTATAAAGTGACCTAATGGAAATGCACACCCATGCTTCTATATAGCTTCAAATTTAGTTATAAGATATTTCGCGTGAATTTAATAACATTATAAACCTACCTATATCACCCTAAGTGCAGTTTAAAATGAAATAGGACTTCTACCTTGAACCAAGATTGAAGACTTTTTATAAAATGGAGGGTAAGATTTTCTTTCTGTAAAATGCATGCGCAGGACTCATATGGCCTCCAAATTGAGTGATTCAAATTGTGGAGTTTGTATTTTATAATTTGAAATCTTGTAATACATTTAGTTATTCATTTTTAAACCACAATCCCTCTTCTCTTCATAGAGACTAAAAACGTCCTTGTAAATGAAAAAGAATGCATCAAGGTAAAAACACAACGAATCAAGAAAACATGGCATGATGAAAAATGCATGCCTTGATAAGAAAAATTCATGCATGTTGTTGTTAATTTACATGCTACAAGTTACATGCTACAAGTTACATGATTGTCGATATGTTTTAAACCCTAAAGAATGTATACTAGGGTTATATCTCAAGTTTTTTTTCCTTTCCCTAATTTCAACAATATTATATTTTGACCCAGTGCAAAGGGTTGGAGGATGCATGCCAACCATTTAAATATATATTTTTTCAAATGTTGGAAGGAGGTTCCCCAATTTTTTTAAGAAATGGAAACCATATAGTTCTTTCCCTTTCCTTTATTTCCGCTCACATGGGTTCAAATATCCTCTTCCTCTCTATTATGTGTATTATGTTTTTTCACCTATATAAATTCATTTACATGTGTGAAATTGGTAGAATATATTTGTATATTGTACTTATATTGCTTCATTTTATTTTTTTTGTAAAAACTAATTACAATGCCATATAACATTACTCTAAAGGAAAATGATAGGATGCTTCAAAGTTTATTTGCAACATTGGAAGCAAAGGGTTATAAGAAATTTTATTTCTCTTGCAATAAATGCAGGGTCTTCAATACAAGAAGACTTTTAATAAAAACAACTGAAATTCATTGTAAACAGTCTGTACACATTTAAGGGGGGTATGAATATCGCCCCTTGGATTTTTTATATCATAGATTCAAGAGGTATTCCCATAAGAGGCCAATTTTTCAAGCATGTGGGAATCTTGATTGACACCAGATAAACATTTCATTTCAGTGAAATCATCCCCAGAATGTGTTTAGGGCCTCATGGGAAAGTTGACGACATTTGTGGTCTTTTGTGGGGGTTCCACACCCACTAAGAGGATTAAAATATTCTAATAAATTATTGAGTTTAGAAGGGGTGCCTAAACATAGTAATTAGACTTGTATATAAGGGAGAAAGGTCAGTGTGACATTTTCTCATTATGAAAGGATGGATTTAGCATAAGTGAGTTGGCACTTGTGCTAGGAGGCTTGGTGATTTTAGTAACGGGAAATTTTCCAAAGATGGAAAATCTAGCCTAGGATAGAGGAACCCTGTTAAGCCCTAATATTGGCTCATTACCCCTTAATTGGGGCATATTACATTAGTAATCTAATTTTATTTATGTCAGCTTTATTCCATTAGTTGTAATTATACCTCCTAGTCTCTTATATATACCAAGGAGACATTTCCATTTGGAATCATCTGGGAATTGTACATTTATGTGGGCATAAGAAGGTTTCCCCTCAAAGAGGCTTATTATCTGAATTTATCTCTTTTTCAAGGCATTGAGTACTTATTTTGAGGTTTTTCTATGCTATATTGATATTTGGTTCCTAACATATGGTATCAGAGCTCAAGGTCTCGGGGTTTCGTTGCTACATCTGAGACACATTGGAATTTTCTCTATAACGTTTTTTCTACAATGTTTTAGAAGGAACGACTTGGAGGATATTTAGAACATGGATCAAGGTACGTTGGTTTAAAATTTCATCTCCCGAGGCCTTATAATTTTGGAGATACATCCTGTGAAAGATAGGGTTCTAGAATCATCCTGAACTGAGTCATTGTGGAATTTTTGCTATAAAAAAATTTCTGTAACATTTCAAACCCTGAACTCCTTAGGATATTCACAGAAATTAGTAAGGTATCTATGGTAAAATGTTCAGCTTCTAGGTCATCTCACATTTGTAGATACACCCTTTGGAAGATAGGGTATCTGACTAGTCCTATTCACTAGTCTCAAGAAGGTTTTCCAAGTAAAACAATCATAAATTCTTCCTAGAGTATCCAAATTGAATGAGACTATAGTATTTTTGTTACAAGTTTAAAATTTTTATATCAATTATTTTGTGCGGGGCACGCTATACAAGTGACATCTCCCAGAAAGGCCAAAAATCAACAAGTTGTGGGGAAGTTACCGTAAATTCCACTTGGCACATCCAATTTTGATCATACCTATGGCATTGCAGAGAAATTATATTAGAGAACTAAAAAAAATAAAGTTTCATACCCAGAAGGTCTGAAACTTTGGAGATACAACAAAAGAAATATTGTCTAGCAGAACCACCTCAAAATCAAGGTTCAAAAGTGATACTTGGCCAACATGCCACCCAAAAAGTGAACTTCTACACCAAATAAGCCTCCAGATAATCCTACATGGACTCTTGATGAAGGTGAAGAAATGCGTAGGGACAAAAATGATTTACAAAAGAAGACAGTAACAAAATATGAACTACAAGAGATGATGGAGTGTTTAAAAGGGGAGATCATGGAAGGATTGAAAAATTTCATAAGAGAGAGGACACCTGAAAGTGAAATTCTATCCCATGAATTTCATGATGAGGACACAAGGAAGGTGAATCAAGAATGGAAAATTTCCAACTTTGGGTTGAATACCAACAATGTTCCTAAGATCAATATGAGGAAGTTTGATGGCAAGGACCCAATCACATCGATACTTCAGATGGAGCAATTATTTGATCTACATAATGTGCCACATACACAAAAGGTACAAATTTCTTCTTTGTATTTAGAACCCAATCAATTTGTATGGTATCGATGGATTTGTTCTCGCAAATCACTCATCACTTGGACAATTTTCATGAAAGAAATGATAGCACACTATGAGGATACAAGGAGCAATACCTTCTTTAGCCAATTGATAAATCTTAAGCAAAGGGGTTCAGTTACAGAGCACACTGAGAACTTCCAAAGATTGAATATAAAGGTAACATATATTCCATATTAGCACTTGATTGATGTATTCATAGGAACTTTAAAGGATAACATTCAACATGAGGTTCACCTTTGGGAACCCAAATCATTCGAGAATGCATTTAAGGTGGCAAGAAATGTTGAAAGTAAAAATATGGCTATGGTTACTAGAAGGAACAATCCCAACATCTATAGAGAGAATAATGCTCCTTCTTCTAAAACACCTCAACAATTCGAGGAAAGAAAATAAAAAGGTTTATGCTTTAATTATGACAACAAGTATAGAAAGGGACATACGTGTGGTGAGAAGAAATTATTCTACATAGATTGTGAAGAGGAAGAACAAGAACAAGAACCATCTCAAGATGAAAATGTAGAAGCAATTCCCTCTGAAGAGTTGACTCCCACGATATCATGTAATGCATTAGATGGAATTATCACTCCTCAAACCCTCAAGATCGAAGGATACATCAAAAAGAAAAAGGTAATAGTCCTAATTGATTCTGGCAATACTCATAATTTCATTCACTATAAATTAGCCAAAGCTCTCAATTGCTTTGTATTTCTAGTGCCAGAGTTTCAAGTAATGATTGTAGATGGAGGAACTATAAATTTATTAGGAAAATGAAATAAGATCAATCTTAATATGGGGGAATATGTAATGAATAGTCCAATGATTGTTATACCCATGGGTGGTGCTGATGTCGTACTAGGAATCTAATGGTTACAATCATTAGGAACAGTGGATTTTAATTTTCAAGAACTTTTCATGAAATTTTCATTGGAAGGAAAAGAAATTGAGTTCAGAGGTATCATAGGGAAACCCGATAAGGTGATAAGCTCTAATGGCATGACAAAATTATTGAAAAAGGGGCATCAAGGCATTATTGCACAACTATGCTCACTAGATGTTCAAACATCTAAGCCATATATTCCTCAAGATCTCCAAGGGATCATTGATAAGCATTCCAAAGTATCTGAATATATTCCCAAAGGTCTTTCACCCACTCAAAATCATGATCATGAAATTCAACTAATTCCTAGGAGTGTTCCTCCTAACATCGGGCCATACAGATACCCTTATGCCCAAAAGAGTGAAATTGGGTGCATGGTTGAAGAAATGTTATAGGTTGGCATTATTATACCTAGCCAAAGTTCTTACTCTGCACCAATGGTAATGATATTCAAGAAATATAGCTCATGGCGTATGTGTCTAGATTATAAAGAGCTCAACAAGATCACTATTAAAGATAAGTTTCATATTCCCATCATTGATGAATTTTTAGATGAACTACATGGAGCAATCTATTTCAAAAAATTGGATCTCTGTTTAAGGTATCATTAGATTAGAATGAATGAAGAAGATATCCTAAAAACAACATTCCGAACTCATGAATGCCATTATGAATTTTTGGTCATGCCTTTTGGCCTTATAAATGCACCTTCCACATTCCAAGGGCTGATGAATTCCATTTTCAAGCCCTTCCTTTGAAAATTTGTGTTAGTATTTTTTGAAGATATACTAATCTATAGAAAGTCTTGGGAGGATCATGTGCAAAATGTTGACAAGGTGCTACAACTACTAAAGGAGAAACAACTATATGCCAAACCATCCAAATGTTTTTTTGGAGTGTGTTATCACCCCATAAATTATGGGAATCAACTGGCGACTGAGATATTATCTGTCTCTAGTATTTTTGTTGACAAATGATTTTTCATCCTGCAAATAATTTGAGAAAAAAAAAAAGAAAAAAAAAAAGATAAAAGATAAAAGAAAAGACAAAAAAGACAAAAGAAAAAGAAAAAAGAGAAAAGAAAAGAGCGAAAAGAAAAAAGAAAAAGAAAAAGAAAAAGAAAAGAAAAAGAAAAAAGAAAAGAAAAAGAGGGCATAAAAGAATTGAAATGAAAGCCCCATACAATAATTGTAACTTGGCCATACCTTTCAAGCATGGCCAAGTTCTTTTTAAATTTAATGTTGATAGGTTAGTGAATAAATCTGACCAGACTGTCTAATCCTGGTCAGATAGCCCTTAGGTTAGATTAGTGAATAAATCTGACCAGACTGTCTAATCCTGGTCAGATAGCCCTTAGCTAGAGTAATTTCTTAACCCAACAGTTTAATCTGGGTTAATTGTCCTAGAAAGATAGGTTAGAATATAGATTAGTTGCTTCATTTGTTTCACCCCAATGAAACTAGCTGGATGAAAATGTTACACCATGTCTCAAATGCCTAAGAATAGTTTGGTCGAAGTCCCTTGGTGGTGTCTATGTGAAAAGTTTGGGAAAAACCCGTAAGAGGCACTTATCCTAAGTTTTCCCAGCACATTTTTCTCCGCTCCTGATTTATGCTCCATGCACTTTCCAACGGTCCAGATCATGGCACCCAGATCTATGGTGCACAGGGCATTCCAGACCCCCCCGAATGTTCTGCCTTTAACCAGGGGGGGTCTGGAATTGGTAATAACAATTGCGCACATCTGGACGGCCCAGAGACGAGTGCTGAAATCAAAGGCTCAGATTTGATTCCAGACCCCCCTGCCCGTTCTACCTTTAATGGAGGGGGTGGGTCCGGAATGAGAGATAAAAGGCATGCTAAGAACTGCAGTCAGGAAATGTGCGCGTAGATCAACGGTCTAAAAAGGTTTTCGGACCGCCCCTGATGTTCTGCTTTTAACCAAAGGGGGGGGGTCCGGATTCATTATTCTCCTTTGGTGGGCCCCTTGTCCTAGGTGGCATAAATCTATTGGTCCTAAAGTTCTATCACCGTATGCTATCTGAGAGCCCCCGTCACTCATGGACATCATCTCCCACTTGTTCCACTTGCTCCTGAGTTGTGTCCCATCCCATAACTGCTATCCGTCCCTACTGTCAGACCCCTACCCCTGTCAGACCCCTACCCCGTTCACTCATCGCACCAGAAAATCTCATTGCCAGCCCCTCCATTACATCCCATCGCCTTCATCCATAGTCAGTAGAGCCTACTAACGTCATGTTTATTTCAGGTACTGTAGCAGAGATGGCACCAAAGCCAAGACAAACAGAAGGAGAGGATAATCCTTCTCTCCCGCCTCCTGTCGACCTGGACAAAATACCATTGGTCGAAAAAGACAGATTGATCGTGGAAACCATATGTGATTTCGATTTCTCATACCTCCAGTCGTGGCTCAGGGAGGTTCTCCTGGACCAGAGCAATGAAATTGGACTCTGGGATTCTAATTTTCCCCTGTACGTTTTTCCCCAAATCCACCACTTCCCCGAATTCACCCTCAAATGCCAAGCCCATTATATTCCCGAACAGAGGGTCGTCGTCTCCTCATCCGAGGATGTCCTGTTCTTCATCACTCCCAAACACATTGACCAAATGATGCAAATTCCCCGTGCCGATTCTGTTTCTCCTTTCAACCTAGAGATCCTTACAGAGTTGTATCAAAAGATGACCTTTCCCCAGAGAGCTCAAATATTCAAGCTTTTCCTTCCCACCTCCACTCAATTCCCTTCCACCAATCCACCTTACCCGTCCTCCATGTTCTCCACCAAGGGAAACCAAGTCATTTCCTCCCTTTGTGCTCTGTTAGGGTACTATTCCGACAAGTTGGTAGATGAGCCCATTCTGGGTTTTTATCCATTTTCTCGACTGATGAAAAACCCACCACACAGTTTGATTTTAGTACCTTCTTGGCCAAAAATATTCATGAACAGTTCGTGAATTTTAGCACGGAAGGCATGCTCATATATTTGTCTATATTGGCCTACATGTTTGGTTTCTATCAAGCAGATAAATTCAATTTTTCTATGTAGAAAATGGACGCAGATGGAAGGCCTCAGCCAATCACAACATGGACATCTTTGTTGAAGAACAATTCCATAGAGAATAGATTCACGGCATTTATTGATATTTTCTACCACCCTGTGGTAAGCATGTTGAGTGGCAGGCCTGAGCCACGAATAAACGACGAGGTCCATAGAATTCTACATCTCTCAGACAACGCAAAGACAGGGGATTGGTACCTTTATCAAAACTACACCGATATCCGAGTCTTCGGGTGTGAATTGGCACCCTACAAGCTGCCAAAGTATGTGCCAGTAAGAATCTTTTTGTTAGATTATATAAGACAGATCATGAATTCAGATGACATTCATTTTGTTTCCCTGAAGAAGAAGCAACAATTGAGAATCAAGGGGCAGATTGGCTCTTTCATCTGCAATAGTCGAGGCATCGGGGAAGAAGCTGAAAAAATGTTGAAAGAAATGAAATTCTTTATGAGTTTCCCATGGCACTATGATCCATGCGGGATCATTTTAGAAATGTGGGTGAAAAATAAAAACATCCCGTATGTTCATGAGTGCAAGCTTGAGATCGAAATTTTTTCCAACCAGACAGTGTGGGTGCCTGACACATTGATCGAAGCGGATCAGTAGGTTCCCTTGGCTACTGTACCACCAACTACTACACCACAGGTCCCTAAATAAAAGAGGCCTCAACAGGATTCATCTTCGCCTGTCACGGAGGTGTCGTCTGAAGAATTCCAGTTACATACTAAGAGGCCCAAGATGACTCCAGTTCATGATCCGACTCGAGAACAAGAAGCCCCGCCTACCACCTTGGCTAAGACTATCATTCCACCCTTCGGTCCGAGTCGTTTTAAGGAAATCACCACAGCAGTACCGAATAAATCCACAGATTCTCCAGTGGACTCTCAACAAGGCAAAACTGGCCCCAAGTTGAGAATTTTCGAGAAGTACGAGTTGATTAAGAAAATAAATCAAACCCTTACCAGCAGTACTTCCGCTCATTTTAGGAAGAATTCGTCCACTGCAAAGCATAGGCTGTTGTCTGCGTTTGACACAGAAAGGGGAAGGATGCACATGGCCTTCCTTCAGGAGCAGATACCATATCCCAAGGTAATCAGAGACTACAAGAGGGCCACCTTCGAGTTCCAGACGAAGGACGTGCACCCTGTAGATCAGATGGATCTGCACAAACAGATAGGGGAGATGGTATTCCACACATTGGCACATGCTTCAACTTCTGCAGCAAAATTGCAGGTGTCACTCAACAATGCTCAAACGCACCTCAAGGTGGAGAAGATTTCATCCTTCGCAAAAGATAACAGAATTAAAACTTTGGAGGAGTTGGTCCTCAAGATCGGCTATAATCCCTAGAATGTCAAAGCTGCTGAAGAGATGATAAAGAAGTAGAATGCAGACATCGCATCCTTGACAAAACAGCTAAAGCTCCCGCCCATAGAGGACTCACAGGCGAAGGAGATAGAAGAGAAAGAAGGTGAGAAGGATGAGATGTTAAAGTTTCTCATGGAGTAGAATGCTCAGCTCAAATATATGGAAGATGAGATGGATAGATTATTGAAAGAGAAAGAACAGATGAAGCCAATGGAAGGAATTCCATTGAGTGCTATCCCAATTGCAGGATTGAGCACTGCAGCAGTAACATCAATTCCATCAGCAACACCAGTGACATCACAAGAGGGAACAACTGACCTCACCAAATCTCTGGAAGAGATGAACCTACAAGAGACTGAAATCAACAGGCTTAAGAAAGAAGTTGAGAACCTCCAGGAACTCAAAAATTCTTTCCAGACTAGTCTCTCCAAAGAGAAATAGTTAACTGAGTAGATCAAGAAGGAGTTGCAACAGCTCCAAAAGAAAACAATGGCAGGGAATACTTTAGCTGAGATCAAAGAAAATGTATGGACAAATATCACAAATTCCATAAATGAGATCTGGCCCATGATCCAAATCATGTTTGAACAGAATGAATTGGTCCAGAGGAGTAAGCAGGCTATTGAGAAGATTAGAGTGGAATTGGGAGATAGACCAACTCAGGCAAATGATATAATCAAATTCCTCAATTCCAAGACCAGAGAAGAGTTAGAAGAGCTGAAGATAGAAGACAAAACAGAGACCATCCTTGACGTCAAGAGAGTTTTGACTGAGAGAGGATTAATGCTTCAATTGGAAGAAAAGGTTCATATCATGGACCAGGGGATACAAAAGTTTTTTAATAAGATTGAGGCTCTCCAAAAGAAAGGTCTACCTGGTCTGAAAGTCATTAATGATAAACTGATGACACTTCCAAATTACAAGAAGAGATTGGCTGAAGTGTCTAAGGATAGTTCCAAGTTTGCTGGCATACAAGGGAGCATCACTGGAAAATCATTCCTGGACGCTCTTCAGTTGGACATCAACATCCAACACGAGATTCGATACATATTCCTCACTAAGCCCACATTTTCCAAATATACAGAAATGGACGAAGTGTATCGGCGACTACTCAAAGTCACAGTGCCTAGTCATATCAGATGGGAGGAACACTGCGATCTGCTCGATTAGCAGACGATCTGTCTAGGTCCAGTCACCTGTCTAGTCAGAAGAGGTTGTGTAGAAACCTCACAAATAGCCTACCCCAGAATTCAGCAAGCAGTTACACCAAGTCATCAAGTAGTTTTGATTAGTTAAATTAGTTAGACTAAAAATAGAATGAGCACGTCCTGATTAGTTATGACAGGAACGTTTGTAATTTGAATTATAAATACTTCACCTTTCGAAGTATTGAGGGTTGTTGATTCTCACACCCTAGCGCTATCAGACTGTAACATTTTTGAGGAGATCTACCATTAATGAAAATGAGGCACTTTTACAGGATTCTTGCGTATATTTATTGGTGATGTGATTCTCTAAGTCGAATTTTTTTCTTACTTCGTGATCATATTGTTTTCTGAAACTAATCTTTAAGAATAGCGAATGTTGTAGGATTTATCTTAGATACCTTGTTTCTGACTCGAAAAGGTTTTAGTGTTTATCTTCTGGTGTTTTCAATTAAGGAATTCTTAACTACTTCTTAGTTGAATTTATTTTTGTTATCTTTTCTTCTGTCCATCATTTAATCTTTAAAAATATCATGTGAGTATATTATCTCGCCCTGTGGAAGTCTTTCTTTACATTTCTGGTTGTATTTCATATTTTATGTAAGCACAGACCCCATAGCCCAACGGATGTGTAAACTGTCTCAACCAATTCAAAAAACACTTTTACAACAAAACCTACCTATCTTTTTACCTAGCCTAACATCTAAAGTTGAAAAACAAAGCTAAATATTATAGAGAGATCCCTCTCTGAAGCTGGAAGGGCTAGATCCCAGCTTTAAAAGTGGTTGGATAAAGTTACCTTTGTAGCTTTCTTCTTTTTCAACCTCTAGGAAATTTACCAAGTGCTAACATAATGGTGACTCCACTGGGGAAGAACTAAAAATTGTTAATTTCACATTTTCTTTCCCCTAAAAAAGAACGTTTAAATTTGAAAAGAAAGTAATGTTTAGAGGTTGATTAACTCTGTACATATTATTTTCAAACTTGCAAAATAAAAAAATATATATATCGGAAAAACCAAAAAGAGTTCTGGCTCCCAAGAAAGTCCACACCCGATCTCATCCTGACCCAGAACCTGCAATAGGGATAGATAACCCTGAACAGTTTCTCAGGCGAAAGACCCTAACTATTGATTCAGTGAGTCATATTCCCCTTCATAAGTTTCCTTCCTTTTCCGAGAAGCCTGTTACCTCTCAAAACTCTGACCTTGAAATTTTTCCACTGCGAAGCCTGGTTAGGACATGGTCTGATAGTTTTGTGACTAAAATCGTCTTTGACCCAACTGCATTGCAACCCCGAACCCCCGAAGTTCAGTCTACCATGACTAAATCACAAATCACTCCTCCGCACTATCCAGTCCCCCTTCGTCCTCATCTTCGGCCGCTACCTCTCCGACCATCCAAGTCGTCGCCCCACCTCCTTCACCCATCATGGTAGCTCGATATGCTCCCCTGGTGTTGGCTGCACCGCTACATGCCATGCCCCAAGATTACCAAACTGGACTTCCACAGTTCGACGCAATACGACCTTTAAATGCCCAACAACATGTCGACAAAATGAATGATTATTTTGACCTGCAAGAAGTTGATGAGGCTGACATTCAAATGCGATTGTTTGTCCAAATTTTGACAGGTGACGTCAAAAAATGGTTCAAATCTTTACCTACCACCTCAGTCCCTGACATCGTCGCGTTCCAAAGAAGTTTTCTTGACAGATGGGAGGTAAAGAAAAACCCTCTCCAGATCTTGTTAGAATACGAGAGTATAAGAAGAAATCAAGGCGAGACGGTTCAAGACTACTGCACCCATTTTAACAACCTGTACAATGCAATCCCAACTGAAATCAAATCCCCATAGGGTCTGGCATTAATTAAATTCCCCGACGGATTTGATGCTGACATGTCTTGCCAGTTAAGAGAAAGAAATTCCACCACCCTGGAAGACATGCATAAAAGTGTTATTAGTGTGGAGGCCAATCTGTTGGAAAAAAGAGCATGACAGAGGTCGAAAAGGAGAGTCACGATTAAAGAAGAACCTTCCATGTCAAACACAGATTCCAAACTGGATTCTTTGGCTCGAACAATGGAACTAATGATGGAAAGAATGAATTTTTCAGACATAAATCCTCCAAGAGACAACCCACCTGCTCCTCAGGTTCGGAATCCCAACTTCAGGAGAAACCCTCCTCAAATCAGACAGAGAGATCCTAGAGATCAAAGAGAACAGAGAGGTCCAGATCAACAGATCAGACCTCCATTGCAAGAAAACTATGTTGATGAAGGAGGGGAGGTGATTGAGGAATTGGAGGACACTCACATCAACCTTATGGGCATTCATGACAATGAAACCATATTCCTTACCCAAGAAGAGTAGGAACTCTTTCTTCTAAATCAAACGAAAGTATGTGAAGAAGCTGAAGAAGAAGAACAACAGGCCTTTGAAAATTCTATTTTGGAGGTACACCGGCAATACAATCTTTGGAGCAAGAAGACAGAAGGAAGATCTCCAAAGAAGACGACTGAAACAAGGAAGGCAGTTGAAACCGAAAAGACCTTTGAGCCATATGTTGAGGAAACTCTTGAGAAGAGTACTGCTGAGAAGTCTTCTGAGAAAACTATTGCTGAGAAGATTCATGAGAAGAGTAAAGATGACACCCCCATGAAAAAAAACATCACCATTCTGAAAAGGCCATCACAGCCTGAGGTTTCACCTATTAACCCACTAAGTACTTCTGAGCAGAAGAATATGGTGGACAAACCAGAATCGATGAGCAAAAACCCTACACCTTTCAGCCTTGAGGGGGAATTGGCCAAAATAAAAATTCCCATCCCACTTACAGAGTTGATGAGCAGAGGCGATTATCGTTCACAAGTGATCAAAGAAATGGCCATTGAACCTGACATAGGCACAAAGGCCTTAACCATTGGATAAGTAAACCATTCAGACACAGTGAACATTACTGACGATCATCCCGAACTTCTTTTCAGACCTGAAGTATATGGTTGATATGATACTGGGGAGGTTGCTCCTTTTTACATCAGTTTAAACATACATGACTTGATATTGCATAATGCTATGTTGGATTCGGGCGCTTCACATAATCTGATGCCTAAAGCAGTAATGGAAAAGCTGGGACTGGAGGTAACTAGACCATACAAGGATTTACACTCATTTGACTCTAGCAGAGTTAAATGCATTGGTTTGATCAAAGATTTATGCATCACCTTGGTTCAGATCCCTGCCAAAAGCATGGTAATGGATGTTGTGGTTGCAGATATCCCGCCAAAGTACGAAATGTTTCTATCCCGGTCTTGGGGGGCTAAGTTGAAAGGAACCCTGCAGCTGGATATGTCTTACGCCACTATACCAGTGTTTGGGCAACAGAGGAGGCTATACAGAGAAACATTGATGAAGTACATGGTCAGTAGCCAAGACAAACTGCACAATTATCCCCTCTACTCTATACATTCCAATTTAGATTCATTCATCCTGTATAATGATGGTGATATGGAGGATCAAGATACTCAGCTGATGGAAGACACACCTAGTCAAGATGAAGGCCAAGAAAGCATTGAGGTAGCAAAGATGAAGAATGTGATAACTGAAGAGTTACTCGATGATTTATGGAGCATGGATTTTGATGGTGCTGTGAGTAAAGAAGGAGCAGGAGCTGGAGTCTGGCTGCATAATCACAGAAACATGTATTCAGAGAATCACTATTACAAATTAAATTTTCAATGTACTAACAATATTGCTGAGTATGAAGCTTTGATGCTCAGCCTGAAGCTTTTGAAGAAAGTTGGTGCTAAGTAGATAATGGTAAGAGGTGATTCTGAATTGATAATCAAGCAATTCAAGGGTGAGTACACTGCTAAACACCCTCGTCTTAGAGCTTATAGGAATGTCGTTCTTGATTCCTTGAGGTGTTTTACTGAAGTCGACTTGCGGGTAATGCCGAGGGGATAGAATATTCTGGCTGACGGATTGGATACATCAACATCCACCTGTAAGACTCCTTTCCGCCTGACTCGCTCATATACTGTTGAGGTGAAATGCAGACCAATAGTTCCTGACAATATCAGGTATTGGCAAATGTTTGGTAATGATGATCAAATTGAGGATTTTATGCAGTGTAAAAACGAGTTTGAATGTACAAATATAGATTTAGAAAATGAAGAGGAAAATGTAAATAATTATGATTTTGAATTTGATAGTGTAAATTATGTAGATTCAGGAGTAAATACTGTAGATTCAAGAGAATTAGGAGATGACGAAATGGATGCTGATGTTTTACAGTTAAAAAGCAATATTTTACCTAGAGGTCTTCTTCCTTTAGAAGATCTGTCTGACTGTAACGACGTAGCTAAAAAACCAAGAATAGAATCCCATGGACAAGAGGTAGAAGATTGTAATATAGGGACTAAAGAGAAACCTAGGATGGTCAAACTGTCTAAATCATTACCCCCAGAGAAAAAGCTCAAATACATTGAGTTGTTCAAAGAATATCCCGATGTCCTTGCCTAGGTCTATGAAGATTTGAAAGCCTATGATACCAGCATAATAAAACACAGGATTCCAATAAAGGAATACCAAAAACTGTTTAGGCAGAAACTTAGGAGGATAAATCCCAAGTTGCTCCCTACGGTAGAAAAGGAAATCAAGAAAATGTACGATGCCAAAATCATAGTTCCATTACGTTTTTCCAAGTGGGTCTCTAATCTGGTCCCTACATGTAAGAAACCTGGGGAAATCAGACTCTGCATAGATTTCTGAAATCTAAAAAAAGCCTCCCTGAAGGATAATTACCCCTTGCCGAAGATGGACCACATCCTGCAAAGAGTGGTTTGGTCCAAACGAATTTCTCTACTAGATGGTTTCTCTGGTTACAATCAGGTCTTAGTTCACCCGGACGACCAAGAAAAAACCGCTTTCACCACGCCATGGGAAAAATTCATGTATGTGAAAATGCCTTTCGGTCTAATGAATGCAGAAGCCACATTCCATAGGGCGATGGATATCGCCTTCATGGAAGAATCAACCAAATTTATTGTCGTCTACTTAGATGATGTGACTGTATTTTCCCAATCTGACGACGAACACCTAAGGCACCTTAGACGAGTTTTCGAGAAATGTAGAAGGTTTGGGATCTCTTTAAAGACTAAGACGTGTCTTTTTGGGTTAGAAGAAGGGAAAATGCTGGGACAAATCATCTCTAAAGATGGAATCAAAATAGACCCCAGCAGAATTGATGCCATACTAAAGTTAGAACACCCAAGAAACCTCAAAGAACTGCAGTCTTTTATTGGGCAAATTAACTTTCTACGAAGATTCATTCCCAATCTAGCAGAACTCCTCAGGAACATTACAAACATGCTTAAAAAAGACGTAAAAATAAAATGGGACTCTGAGTCCAGACAATCTTTCAAATAGGTCAAACGAGCACTCACAGAAGCCCCGATTTTGATCAGTTCGGATTTTACTAAGGATTTCTATCTCTTTTCTTTCGCCTCTGAACATACTATAGTAGCGGTGTTACTACAGAATAACAACGAAGGGTATGAACAACCCATAGCTTTCTTTAGCAAAGTATTTAGAGATGCTGCTCTGAATTACAAGATCATGGAGAAGCAGGCTTTTGGTTTGGTAAAACCTCTAAAGGAATTTAGGGTCTACATTCTCCATTCCCACACCATAGCTTATGTTTCGAACGCGGTTGTAAAAGACATCTTGACACAGGGCAATCCGCATGGAAGAAGGGGAAAATGGATTGCTGTCATTTTAGAATACGATTTAGAGATTAAGCCCACTAAACTAATCAAAGGTCAAGGCCTTGCTAAATTAATGGTTGAATCTAACTTTCATGCTCTTGACATTAATTTTCTAGATGTTGCAAATGAACAGGGTGAGATGGCGACTCCAAACGTGAGAGAGGTATTTCTCAACTCTCCATGGTATGTAGACCTTATATTCATTTTACAACATTTACAAGCTCCCCCTGGTTTGAATAAGACTAAAGCTAGATTTTTAAAGTTGAAATCTTTGAAATTCTATGTTCTAGAAGGAAATTTGTATTGGAAAGATCCTGCAGGAATTCTATTAAATTGTTTACTAAAAGATGAAGCTGATAAAGTTTTGCAAGAGTTTCATCCAGGAGAATGTGGAGGCCATTTGAACTGGAAGGTTATAGCCAACAAAATACTCAGAGCTAGATTCTACTGGCCCACCTTGTTTGCTGATGAGCACCAGAAGGTAACAACATGCCACCAGTGCCAACTATTTGAAGGTAAAAGGAAACTCCTTCCTCTACCTTTGAAACCGATCTCATTCGAATCCCCTTTCTAGCAATGGGGGCTCGACTTCATTGGAGAAATACATCCCCCATCATCAGGCCAGCACCGGTGGATTCTCACTGCCACCGATTATTTTACCAAATGGATCGAAGCAGTACCGAGCAGGCAAGCCATTGACTCTGTTATTATCAAATTTCTTGAAAATAATATTTTGTCTCATTTGGTTGTCCTAGAAAGATTATCACTGACAATGCATCTACCTTTCGGTCAAAGAAACGTATAGAGTTTTACAACCGGTATCACATTGGTTTGAGGAATTTCACAGCCTATTACCCTCAGGGGAATGGGTTGGCAGAATCTTCAAACAAAACCTTGGTAAATATCATCAAGAAAACATTGCAGGAAAATAAGAAATCATGGCATGATAAATTGGTGTTTGCCTTATGGGCTGACAGGATGATGACCAAAAGGTCAATTGGTATGTCACCATACTAGCTGGTCTATGGTACAGAGGCATTGTTCCCTACTTCTTTAGGAGTCTCTGTCATGAATTTTCTTCAATATGTTCAAGCTGAGCCAAATGATTCGCAGAGAAGGATCAACCAGATGATCCATTTGCAACAGACTACAGAAGAAGTTTTCAATAAGACTCAGGTAATCCAAGAAAACATCAAGAAGATCTTTGACAAAAGAACCGTGGAGGATGACTTCGAGCTAGGCGATTTGGTGTTGAGATGGGATGCCAGAAAGGAAGACAAAGGAAAGCATGGGAAATTTGATAATCTGTGGACAGGACCATACATGATCCAAGATTTCAAGGGAAACAATGCTTTCTTCCTAAACAATGTTGATGGGTTAGATCTTCCAGGAGCACCTGTGAATGGAAGAATGCTGAAACATTATGTACCTCCTCAGTAGAAGATTCGAGATCCCACTCTTCATTGTACATACCATTTTAATTTTCATTTTCACTTGCACTTTTTGAGGGAAGAACATTCGTCAGTTAGTTGAAGCCCGAAGAGAAGGCCCTAAGCTACTAATCACTGTTTTTCCCATTTTTGAGAATAAAACCAACAGAGGCTACTAGGCAGAAATTTTCAGGACTACCGAAACCAGGATTCTTGGCACTTCACAGGGAAAAGTACCATCCCCAGGTGGAGCCGTTGTTATCACCCCATAAATTATGGGAATCAACTGGTGACTGAGATATTATCTGTCTCTAGTATTTTTGTTGACAAATGATTTTTCATCCTGCAAATAATTTGAGAAAAAAGAAAAAGAAAAAAGAAAAAGAAAAAATAGAAAAGAAAAGAGAAAAAAGAAAAAAGAAAAATAAAAAAGAGAAAAGAAAAGAGAAAAAAGAAAAAGAAAAAGAGGGCATAAAAGAATTGAAATGAAAGCCCCATCCAATAATTGTAACTTATCCATACCTTTCAAGCATGGCCAAGTTCTTTTTAAATTTAATGTTGATAGGTTAGTGAATAAATCTGACTAGACTGTCTAATCCTGGTCAGATAGCCCTTAGGTTAGATTAGTGAATAAATCTGCCCAGACTGTCTAATCCTGGTCAGATAGCCCTTAGGTAGAGTAATTTCTTAACCCAACAGTTTAATCTGGGTTAATTGACTTAGAAAGATAGGTTAGAATATAGATTAGTTGTTTCATTTGTTTCACACCAATGAAACCAGCTGGATGAAAATGTTACACCATGTCTCAAATGCCTAAGAATAGTTTGGTTGAAACCCATAAGAGGCACTTATCCTAAGTTTTCCCAGCACATTTTTCTCCGCTCCTGATTTATGCTCCATGCACTTTCCAACAGTCCAGATCATGGCACCCAGATCTACGGCGCACAGGGCATTCCGGACTCCCCGACCATTCTGCCTTTAACCGTGGGGGGGGGTCCAGAATCAGTAATAATAATTGCGCACATCTGGACGGCCCAGAGATGAGTGCTGAAATCAAAGGCTCAGATTTGATTCCGGACGCCCCCATCCGTTCTGCCTTTAATGGAGGGGTGGGGGGTCCAGAATGAGAGATAAAAGGTGCGCTAAGATCTGCGGCCAGGAAACGTGCACGCAGATCAATGGTCTAAAAAGGTTTTCAGACCCCCCCTGATGTTCTTCTTTTAACCAAAGGGGGGGGGTTCCAGAATAATTATTCTCCTTTGGCGGACCCCTTGTCCTAGGTGGCGTAAATCTATTGGTCCTAAAGTTCTATCACTGTATGCTATCTGACAACCCCCGTCACTCATGGACGTCATCTCCCACTTGTTCCACTTGCTCCCGAGTTGTGTCCCATCCCATAACTTTTGTCCGTCCCTGTTGTCAGACCCCTACCCCTTTCACTCATGACCAGCCCCTTATCACGACTTTTACATCCAATCCCTAGCCTCCATGTCACCCGCCCGTATGTTTTGGCCACCGTCACCTGCCATATCAACCCCAAGTGGCCCGTTGTCCATTTATTACAGGATAACATACTCGTTGTCCTGCTGACCTATCTCCCGTGCTCAACTGACCCTAGTTTTAAATAAAATTACCGTTCTCCACCATTTTCGTTGTTCACTCATCGCACCAGGAAATCTCATTACCAGCCCCTCCATTACATCCCGTCGCCTTCATCCATAGTTAGTAGAGCCTACTAACATTGTGTTTATTGCAGGTACTATAGTGGAGATGGCGCCAAATCCAAGACAAACAGAAGGAGAAGAGAATCATTTTCTCCCGCCTCCTGTCAACCTGGACAAAATACCATTGGTCGACAAAGACAGATTGATCGCGGACACCATATGCAATTTCGATTTCTCAGACCTCCAGTCGTGGCTCAGGGAGGTTTTCCTGGACTAGAGCGATGAAATTGGACTCTGGGAGTCCAATTTGCCCATGTACCTTTTTCCCCAAATCCACCACTTCCCCGAATTCGCCCTCAAATGCCAATCCCATTATATGCTCGACCAGAGGGTCGTCGTCTCCTCATTCGGGGATGTCTTGTTCTTCATCACTCCCGAAGACATTGACCAAATGATGCAAATTCCCTATGCCGATTCCGTTTCTCCTTTCAACCTAGAGATCCTTACAGAGTTGTATCAGAAGATGACCTTTCCCTAGAGAGCTCAAATATTCGAGCTTTTCCTTCCCACCTCTGCTCAATTCCCTTCCACCAATCCACCTTACCCTTCATCCATGTTCTCCACCAAGGGAAACTAGGTCATTTCCTCCCTTTGTGCTCTGTTAGGGTACTATTCCGACCAGTGGGTAGATGAGCCCATTCTGGGTTTTCTATCCATTTTCTCGACTGATGAAAAACCCACCACACAGTTTGATTTCAGTACCTTCTTGGCCAACAATATTCACGAATAGTTCGTGAATTTTGGCATGGAAGGCATGTTCAGATATTTGTCTATATTGGCCTACATGTTTGTTTTCTATCAAGCAGATAAATTCAGTTTTTCTATGCAGAAAATGGACGCAGATGGAAGGCCTCAGCCAGTCACAGCATGGACATCTTTGTTGAAGCACAATTCCACAGAGTATAGCTTCAAGGCATTTATTGATCTTTTCTACCACCCTATGGTAAGCATGTTGAGTGGTAGGCCTGAGTCACGAATAAATGACGAGGTCCAGAGAATTCTACATCTCTTGGACAACGCAAAGACAGGGGACTGCTACCTTTATCAAAACTACACCAAGATCCGAGTCTTCGGGTGTGAATTGGCACCCTACAAGCTGCCAAAGTATGTGCCGGTAAGAATATTTGCGTAAGAGTATATAAGGAAGATCTTGAATTCAGATGACATTCATTTTGTTTCCCTGAAGAAGAAGCAAAAATTGAGAATCAAGGGGCAGATTGGCTCTTTCATCTGCAATAGTCGAGGCGCCGGGGAAGAAGCTGACAAAATCTTGAAAGAAATGAAATTCTTTATGAGTTTCCCACAACACTATGATCCATGCGGGATCATTTCAGAAATGCGGTTGAAAAATAAAAACATCCCGTATGTTCATGAGTCCAAGCCCGAGATCGAAAAATTTTCCAATCAGACAGTGTGGGTGCCTGAGAAATTGATCAAAGCGGATCAGCAGGTTCCCCCGGCTACTGTACCACCAACTACTACACCATAGGTCCCTAAAGAAAAAGGGCCTCGACAGGATTCATCTCCTCCTGTCACAGAGGTTTCGTCTGAAGAATTCCAGTTACATACTAAGAGGCCCAAGACGACTCCAGTTCTTGATCAGACTGGAGAACAAGAAGCCCTGCCTACCACCTTGGCTAAGACTATTATTCCACCCTTCAGTCCAAGTCATTTTAAGGAAATCATCACAGTAGTACCGAAGAAATCCACATATTCACCAGTGGACTCTCAACAAGGCAAAACTGGCCCCAAGTTGAGCATTTTCGAGAAGTACGAGATGATTAAGAAAAGAAATCAGACCCTTACCAGCAGTACTTACGCTTAGTTTAGGAAGAAGTCGTCCACTGCGCAACATAGGCTATTTTCTGCATTTGACATAGAAAGGGGAAGGATGCACATGGCCTTCCTTCAGGCGCAAATACCAGATCCCAAGGTAATCACAGACTACAAGAGGGCCACCTTCGAGTTCCAGAAGAACGACGTGCACCCTGCAGATCAGATGGATCTGCACAAATAGATAGGGGAGATGGTATTCCACACATTGGCACATGCTTCAGCTTCTGCAGCAAAATTGCAGGTGTCACTCAACAATGCTCAAACGCAGCTCAAGCTGAAGAAGATTTCATCCTTCGCAAAAAATAACAGAATTAAAACTTTGGAGGAGCTGGTCCTCAAGATCGGCTATGATCCCTCGAACGTCAAAGTTGTTGAAGAGATGATAAAGAATAAAAATGAAGACATCGCATCCTTGAGAAAATAGCTAAAGCTCCCGCCCATAGAGGACTCACAGGCGAAGGAGATAGAAGAGAAAGAAGGTGAGAAAGATGAGATGTTAAAGTTGCTCATGGAGCAGAATGATCAGCTCAAAGATATGGAAGCTGAGATGGATAGATTATTGAAAGAGAAAAAACAGATGAAGCTAATGGAAGGCATTCCATTGAGTGCTATCCCAATTGCAAGATTGAGCACTGCAGCAGTGACATCAATTCCATCAGCAACACCAGTGACATCACAAGAGGGAACAACTGACCTCACCAAATCTCTGGAAAAGATGAACCTACAAGAGACTGAAATCAGCAGGCTTAAGAAAGAAGTTGAGAACCTCCAGGAACTCAAAACTTCTTTCCAGACCAGTCTCTCCAAAGAGAAACAGGTAACTGAGAAGCTCAATAAGGAGTTGCAGCAGCTCCAAAAGAAAACAATGGCAGGGAAGAATTTAGTTGAAATCAAAGAAAATGTATGGACATATATCACAAAGTCCATAAATGATATATGGCCCATGATCCAAATCATGTTTGAATAGAACGAGTTGGTCCAGAGGAGTAAACAGGCTATTGAGAAGATCAGAGTGGAATTGGGAGATAGACCAACTCAGGAAAATGATATAATCAAATTCCTCAATTCCAAGACCAGAGAAGAGCTAGAAGAGCTCAAGATAGAAGACAGAATAGAGACCATCCTTGAGGTCAAGAGAGTTTTGACCAAGAGAGGATTAATGCTTCAATTGGAAGAAAAGGTTCAGATCATGGACCAGGGGGTACTGAAGTTTTTTAATAAGATTGAGGCTCTCCAAAAGAAAGGTCTACCTGGTCTGAAATTCATTAATGATAAACTGATGACACTTCCAGATTACAAGAAGAGATTGGCTGAAGTGTCTAAGGACAGTTCCAAGTTTGTTGGCATACAAGGGAGCATCACTAGAAAATCATTCCTGGATGCTCTTCAGTTGGACATCAACATCCAACAGGAGATTCGATACATATTCCTCACTAAGCCCACATTCACAAAATATACATAAATGGACGAAGTGTATCGGCGACTGCTCAAAGTCATGGTACCTTGTCATATCAGATGGGAGGAACGCTATGATCTTCTCGATTAGAAGACGAGCTGTCCAGGTCCAGTCACCTGTCCATTCAGAATAGGTTGTGCAGAAACCTCGCAAACGGCGTACCCTAGAATTCAGCAAGCAGTTACACCAAATCATCAAGCAGTTTTGATTAGTTAAATTAGTTAGACTAAAAATAGAATGAGAACGTCCTGATCAGTTATGACAGGAACGTTTGTAATTTGAATTATAAATACTTCACCTTTCGAAGTATTTAGGGTTGTTGATTCTCACACCCTAGTGCTATTAGACTGTAACATTTTTGAAGAGATCTACCATTAATGAAAAGGAGGCACTTTTATAGGATTCTTGTGTGTATTTACTGGTGATGTTATTCTCTAAGTCGAATGTTTTTCTTGCTTTGTGATCATATTGTTTTCTGAAACTAATCTTTAAGAGTAGCGAATGTTGTAGGATTTATCTTAGATACCCTGTTTCTGACTCGGAAAGGTTTTAGTGTTTATCTTTTGGTGTTTTCAATTAAGGAATTCTTAACTACTTCTTAGTTGAATTTATTTTTCTCATCTTTTCTTCTGTCCATCATTTAAGATTTAAAAAGATCCTGTGAGTATATTATCTTGCCCTGTGGAAGTCTTTCTTTATGTTTCTGGTTGTATTTCATATTTTATGTAAGCGCAGACCCCATAGCCCAACGGATGTGTAAACGCTCTCAACCAATTCAAAAAACACTTTTACAACAAAACCTACCTATCCTTTTACCTAGCCTAACATCTAAATTTGAAAAACAAATCTAAATCTTATAGAGAGATCCCTCTCTGAAGCTAGAAGGGCTAGATCCCAGCTTTAAAAGTGGTTAGATAAAGTTAACTTTGTAGATTTCTTCTTTTTCAACCTCTAGGAAATTTACCAAGTGCTAACAGAGTGAAGGAGGTAGAGTATTTGGGTCATATTGTATCTCATGAAGCTGTTAAGGTATACCGTAAAAATAATAAGACCATGATGGACTGGATGGTTCCCAAAACATTGAAGAATCTTAGAGAATTTTTGGGTTTGACAGGTTACTACCGTAAGTTTGTTTGGCACTATGGAAGAATAGTTGTAGCTTTAACGAAACTAACTAAGAAGGATGCATTTTCATGGACTCTAGAGGAAACTAAAGCTTTTGAACAACTTAAAGAGGTGATGTGCAAATATCCTGTCTTAACTACTCCAGACTTCACAAAAACCTTTATTGTGGAATGTGATGCCTTGGGAAATGGAATTGGTGTTGTACTAATGCAAGAAGGAAGGCCCCTGGCTTTTAAAAGTCGACCACTCAACGGAAAGGACTTACACAAACCCATTTATGAGAAGGAAATGATAGCAATACTACATGCATTGAAGAAATGGTGTTCTTACCTAATAGGTAGGAACTTCAAGGTCAAAATAGAGCATGATAGTCTTAAATACTTCTTGGAACAAAGACTATCTTCATAAGAACAACAAAAATGGGTAACCAAGATATTGGGTTATGATTTTGAAATCGTCTATAAAAAAGGGAAGCAAAATGTTGTGGCAGATGAACTCTCAAGAAAGGATGAAGATGTTGAGGCCTTTCTCTGTGCTATCTCGATCACCCAACTCGATTGGATAATAGAAGCAAGGTATGAATGGAAGAATGAAAAAAAAGTGTGGACTCTCATTCAAAGGTTGCAACAGGATTCTAGTGCATCAGATACATTTACATGGAAAAATGATTCACTATGGTACAAAGATCTCTTATATTTATGTAAGAACTCCCAAATTAGACAAAAGGTATTATTGGAATTGCACACCTCTCCAGTAGGAGGGAACTCAGGATTTTTGAAAACCTACCATAGAGTCAAGAAGGATTTTTTTTGGGATGGCCTTAAAACTGATGTTCAAAGGTTTGTTGCAGAATGTTTGGTTTTCCAACAAAATAAGGTGGAAACAATTAATACCACAGGTCTTTTACAACCATTATCCATCCCAAGTCAGCGTTGGGAGGAGGTTTCCATGGATTTCATCACAGGGTTACCGAAGTCTGAAGGAAAGAGTGTCATCATGGTGATTGTTGATAGACTGACCAAGTACGCACACTTTTGTGCACTCTCTCATCCCTTCAAAGCTAGTACAATTGCCACCACATTCATGGAGACAGTTCAAAATCTACATAGTAGCCCAAAGATTATTGTAAGTGACAGAGATCCCTTCTTCATTGGACATTTTTGGATAGAATTATTTTCTTGTTTGGGTACTCAATTGGCTCATATCTCATTCTATCATCCTCAATCTGATGGACAAACCAAGATAGTGAACAAATTTCTAGAAGGCTACCTTCGTTTATTTGTCTCTGATAAACAAACACAATGGTTCAAATGGTTACCCTTGGTAGAATGGTGGTATAACACTTCGTTTCATACTGCAACAAAAATGACACCATTTATGGCACTCTATGGATACCACCCTCCTTCCATCACTTCTTATCTAAAAGAAAAATATAAGTTTCAAGCAATGGAAGATCACATCGAGCATCAATAACAAGTTCTCCAAATCTTAAAGGACAACCTGACCATGGCATAGAATCACATGAAACAACAAGCAAATCAACATCGCAGTGAAATAAGTCTTGAGGTAGGGGATTGGGTGTTTTTAAGACTACAACAATACAAACAGATGTCCCTCAAGCAAGCCAAAAAGGATAATAAATTATCACCAAAGTACTATGGCCATTATAGGGTGTTGCAAAAGATTGGTACTATGGCATACAAAATGGAGTTGCTTGCATATTCACAAGTACACCGAGTTTTCCATGTTTCATTCTTAAAGAAGGTTATAGGCGACAAGATCCCAGTTCAAACTATATTGCCAAAACTTAACGAGGAAGGAAAAATCATATTGGAGCCTGAAGCCATCACTGACACGAGAGTTTGCTAGTTGAGGAATATATCCATTTTAGAGTATCTCATTAAATGGAGGAAACTATCGGCTGAATATTCCACTTGGGAAGATGATTTTTTTATACAGAATCATACATAGTTACTCAAGCATTGTGGACAACACTTGTCTTAAGGGGAGGGGCATGTTAAACCCTAATATTGGCTCATTACCCCTGAATTGAGGCATATTACATTAGTAATGTTATTTTGTTTATGTCGGCTTTATTCCATTAGTTGTAACTATACCTCCTAGTCTCCTATATATACCAAAGAGACATTTTAAATTGGAATCATCTGGGAATTGTACATTTATGTGGGCATAAAAAGGTTTCCCCCTCGAAGAGGCTTATTATCTAAATTTCTCTCTTTTTTAAGGTGTTGAGTACTTATTCTGAGGTTTTTCTATGCTATATTGATATTTGGCTCCTAACAAAGCCGCAAAGAGAAACCAAATACATGGGTTGCAAAGAGAATATGCACGGGAGGAATCATGCATATATGTGGGTTGCAAAGAGAATAGTATCATATGTATGGAATTTGCAGGAAGATGAATAACACATATAGGGGTTGCAGTGGGCACGGTTGCGTATGTACGCGGTTTGTATAAAGGTGAATCATGTATAGAGTTCTCTAGGAAGGAGTAGGTATGTACAAGATGAAAAGTGATGTCAGTAGGATGTACATGTGGTCTGAACCAAATTTGTAGGCAGAGTAAATTTCCAGGAATATTGTTGAGGTTTTGTTTTTTGATTTGTATGGTTATTGGAGGACAAGGTTGTCCTCATATTATTGGTGGATTTGTATTGGTTGGGAGGGATCATTTTTCCCTTAGAATTTATGAAATTAACAAGGTTATAGAACAAAAAATTGTGTCTCATATATGTGTTGATGATTCATCTTTGATCTTGTTGTTTCCGTTGCATATATTTCTAGTCAATAATTTTTAGTATAAAATTATTCAGTGATAACAACTAGCGTTTTTTTGTTAGCTCACTAGGAAGCAATTTTCAGATCTAAAAATTAGTCACATAGAGTCACATGTGAAAATTGACATTGGTAAGTTAGGACTCATTATATGTTTTTGTATTGACTGTATTCGTATAACTTTCTATTCTTTCAATATTCATTACATACATTAGTATAGTTTGGTTGATTGTGATTATAAAGAAAGGAGATCCTAGGTGCGATCTTCAGAATGTGCCAAGTAGTAGAATAAATCTTATTGTACACACCGAGTAAGATGGAGAAAATATTGGAGATCAAATTATCCCTATGGAAGAAGATGAAACTAATAATGCAGGCATAGTTGAGAATGATGGTACAAATAGATGGATCCAGGACATCTTTGTTCCAATGGATGAAAATTCTGATGATATTCATGATGTACCTCTAATTGATAAGTTGCTACAACCCATTTATGAAGGCTCAAGGAAAAATATTCTCTCTACTATATTTTTGTTGGTGAACTTGAAAGTATTGAATGGTTTGTCAAACACTTGTCTCACCTAGATCCTAAGCTATGTAATATAATTCATCACATGTACATAAAAGGTCTAGTTTTGTTTTGTTTCTATATTCTTAGTGTTATTAATTAATCTATAAATTAAGGATGAAATATTTAATATTAATATTCTTTACATTTACTAGCTATATTTTGCATTGTATATTGTTAGGTGAATTTCTCCTACCGTCATCAAATGCTTTACCTCACACATATTGAGAGCTATTTTCCATTATGAAAGATATTGGAATGGAGTACCAAGCTATTAATGCATGTCCTAACCATAATAATATATATTGTGAACAATATGCATCATAAATGAAATGCCCGCAATGTCAAATCAGTAGATATTGAACCGATGAAGTAACACAACACATGCCTCGCAAGGTTCTTCATCATATTCTCGTAATTCCATGTTTGTAGAAATTGTTCAGGTGCCAAACCATAGCACAATTTATGGATTACCATGCATCGAAAATAAGTGAAGATGATGTTATTTGAATGTCTGCAGATGGTTTTTCATTTAGGAACATCGAGGAAATATGGACAATTTTCAAATAAGAACGTTGTAATACTAGGATTTCAATGGCAAGTGATGGTGTCAATCCATTCAAAGAGATCAGGTCTATTTACTCAGTGTGTCATGTTTTGTTATAAACAATAACCTTCCTCCTTGGATGTCAATAAAGAGGGAGCGCATAATGTTGGAAATGAGAGTTTTGGTATTTGTTTACAATAATTTTTTGAATCAACATTTCATTTGTCTTGTTTGTTGCATAATTTATTATATTTACATACATACAAACTAGTAATGATGTGTATTTTCAATCAATTAGGTAAGTACCAAGTTAAATATATGAATGAATATATTGAGCCTCTTATCAATGAACTACTAAAGTTATGGGTTGACATCACTATATATGGCATCTCTAGACCAATAGGGAAAAGGAAATTTTAATTCCATGGAATAGTTCCATAAAAAATTCATGATGTGTTAGGGCTAACACATTTTTGTGGTATGTAATGTACTAAGTTGCACTTTAATAGTGTTATCAACCAATAAGTTATTGGAATCAACTAGTGACTAGGATATTATCTATCTCTAGTATTTTTTATGGACAAATGATTTTTCATTCTACAAATAATTTGAGAAAAAGAAAAGAAAAAAAATAAAAATAAATAAAAAAGAAAAAAGAAAAAGGAAAAAGAAAAAAGAAAAAAGGAAAAAGGAAAAAGAGGGCATAAAAGAATTGAAATAAAATCCCCATGCAATCATGGTAACTTGGTCCATACCTTTCAAGCATGGCCAAGTTCTTTTAAATTTGATGTTGATAGGGTAGTGAATTATTTGGCTAAACAGTTTAATCTTAGCCAAAGTGTCTAGGTTAGATTAGTTAATAAATCTGGCCAGACTGTCTAATCCTGGTCAGATAGCCCCAGGGTAGAGTAATTTCTTAACCCAACAGTTTAATCTGGGTTAACTGTCATAGGAAGATAGGTTAGCATGTAGGTTAGTTGCTTCATTGGTTCACTCCAATAAAACCAGCTCGATGTAAAATGTCACACCATGTCTCAAATGTCTAAAGGATAGTTTGGTCAAAGTCCCATGGTGGTGTCTCCTTGAAAATTTGGGGGAAAAAACCCATAAAATGCATATATCCTAAGTTTTCCCCCCAGCACATATGCTTTTCCGCTCCCCATTTATGCCCCCTGCACATTTTGACGGTCTAGATTGCAGCGCTCATATCTACGGCACACAGAGCATTCCAGACCCCCCCGACCGTTCTTCTTTTAACCGGGGGGGGGGGTCCGAAATCGGTGATAAGAATTGCGTAGATCTGGACGGTCCAGGAACGAGCGCTTAAATCCATGATCCAGATTGGATTTCGGAACCCTCCGTCTGTTCTGCCTTTAATGGAGGGGGCGGGTCCATAATGAATGATAAACGACGTGCTAAGATCTGCGGCCAGGAAGAGGGCACGTAGATCAATGGCTCTAATTGGATTTCGGACCCCCCCTATGTTTCAGGATTAATCTGTAAGTGCGGACACGAACCGATCTCCCTAGATCCACCTAGATCTAGAACAAAACAGGACAGAATAATACACTCTCCCTAGATCTAGCCTATTGAATGAACTAAGAGATAAGGATTATGGACATACCTTATGAACTCTTTCCTTAAGTCTCTGTTGTTCCAAGATTTGCTCCAATGCTCTTCCACCGTTCAGATCACAACAACACAAACCAATCGAAGTAAAGGCAGATTAATATATTCAATATATAGTCTATACATATGATCAAGGAGTTATGTAATAAAGTGACATCATCTTTATGGGAAAGTGACATATTACTGTATTGAATTAATTAAAAATGAAACTTACAACCTGAGCCTTGATGTCGTAGGTCTCCTTTCGATGGCTCCTAGTTCTGAAACACACACTTGCTCATGCATGAAGAAAATCAACCACTTGTGATGACCTTACTATTGTCTCTATCTGTTGTAGCATCAGTCCTTCATACAGGCTTTCAACAATTCTCCAATCAATCTCTTGCTATCTTGCTTCTAACCTTTTCCATAAGCATTCCCCTCAATATATAGGAGAAGATAATTTAGTTACTTGGATAGAAAATGATCCCAAGATATTTGGAATTCCAACACTTAGATGACCATTCGTTAGCCAACTCATTCTTCTCGAATATTCTCTTCTAGAAGGCTCGAGAACTTCATCTTTTTCCTCTTTAAGAAGATGTTCGCACCCTGGAAGTTATTACAGTGCGAACCATTCACACCCTAGCTTAATGCAGCCTGCGATAATTAGACATTCTCGCAGGCAAGTATATAGGTCGCCTGCGAATATCCCTTAAAAGCATGATTTCTGGAAGCAGACAAATGTAACTTTTGTCAGGAAAGTGTTCTTAGTAAAGAGCTTGATTTTCCATCATCATAACCTCATCATGATGACCAAAATTGTGAATAACAGAATTCCCCCCAAAGTCTGAATGTGGAACCAGTGACAGTCAATAGACTTTGTAAGTTGCATGTGTATGCCGAGAACCAAGAGCGCATCTAATTGGAAACCTACAAACATCCAAGCATCAGTAGAATATCATATGTATCCCTTTTGAGGTAGGCATTCCCATGCTCAGATCATAGATTGACGACGTCATAAACAAAGGTCATGGCCACCAATGATACACTATGGATCCATGCATTCATAATACAACATAGCCACCTGAATACACTGTGGATCTATGCGACAAATTTTCAATCAAGATGACATAGCCACGAAACATACACAGTGGATTTATGTGTCATAAATCATACTTACTCCATCGCAACCTGGATCACTAAAGACAATATCTAGGGTCTTCAACCTCATCGCCCAAAGTACGAATCCAACCATGTGATTACATGTGTCAAAGTCGAACATGGTAGAAACCACTTGATTACCAGTCATTGATGTAACCGTTAACAAGCTCGGGGGAAATCACCATTGATGTCAATGACTCCCAAGGTACTAAAGTACAATCCATTGACTGTGAATAAATGATTTGATGTCTAACAATCGATGAAATCTTTCGATCAGGGGTCAATGATGTAAACCCACTGTCGAAAGAGAGGAAACTTTCCATTGAGGCATGCAAGCTCCAAGGTACTGAATGATTTCTAAGTCTTAATCCTAGATAATGTTTTGTTGTCGATGGAACAAGACTCTTCATAGGAGGGCCTTGACGTATCCTCCATCAATGACACGAAATGAGTAACCGAGTTTGAAATTGAAACAGAGCATGTAGCAATTGGACTTTGGACACATGGAAGGCCGACACGAAGAAAATGGATAATTGCAGATGGCCGACTCAATATAGGTTTTATGTGGACTTCTCTTGAACATATGAATGACACGACCAATGATTTGGCAGCATTGACTCAAAGACGACACAGGAAATGATCTTGTAGCAAATCGAATGAGAGACAAATGGATTTCCCAAACCGGCTTCAAATGATGAATATGGGGTGTCATGTTCAAGAGCGACACTTACTGCCAATTAATATAAAGATGAAACATATCCTTCTCCCAAGTTTTCCCCCACCATTTCTGGCAAGTACCTCTTTATTTTTATGCAAGCTTGAAGAGGATCACATATGCTTGTTGATATAAGCTCCTCCTTCGGACGAGTCCCTCAGAGTATTTTTAACGAAACCTAGGAAGGAGTGGTTCGATCCCATTACGGGTCTATCAATGTTTGTTTAACGAGTCCAGAGATAGTAAACTCGAAGGTTTTTCAAGATTATAGAGTTTGGAAAAATACTCAAAAGAGAACTCTCTCAGTTCCTTTTTCGTACAATAGTCCAACGAGACCAAAAAAGGGTTAAACTATCACTTGAAGGATGCATACTTCAAATAATTTATCGAGCGTGAGAATAGCAAGGTCGCTCGGCAATCTTTTCCTGTTTAGAGAGTCTGAAAAGAGCTTAAAGATAACTCCAGGGGGGTTCCTTTTTCGTGTAACCACAATGAGCCCAGAAAAGAGATAAAATGACACTCGGTCATATTCTTATGTTTTTCACAAGCGCGAGAACGGACAAAAGGTGCTCGAGGTTTTATGTCAAAAAACCATAGGAAACAAACAAAATCACACCACACCGTAAAAGTTTTGTCCATAATCATCCGTATTTGTTACCTACAAGTCATTTTAACACATTTTCATATTAGTAATTAGGGTTAAATAATGAATAAATATAAAAACCCTATTTTTTTACATAGTAAAAAGTAATAAAAATGAATTCATAACACATTTTACCATATCATTTACCCTTTTACCATTTGAGTTCAAAAAACCTCCATTTTACCTTCTACCTTTGGCGTTGATTTCTGGGAGCTTCGGGCAATCATTCCACAGGCCATCTGCGGTATTTTGGTAAGCTCTCCATTCTTTATCTTTGCATGGTTTAAATTTATGATTTGATTGGTTAAAAATCAAGTTTTGAGCTAAATTTTTAAACCCTATGCGTGTAGAGGAATTCTCGCAGGCTGCCCATACGGGGCCTGTGAGAATGCCTCATTCTCGCAGGCGGGCCTAAGGCATCCTACGAGAAGTTCTCACTGCGTGCCATAGGCCACCTGTGAACAGCACAAAGTTTAAAAATTTATGCCACGTTTAGCCAAAAGAATGAATTTTTCCATGTTTAAGATTATTAACAATCTTCATATGTTCTCCATGCAGGTTACTAGCCATCATCATGGTGCTCGAATGGAGAGAACGGGAACACGAGGAAGATAATACAAACACCGAAAATCACCCTCCAACCATTGTTGCCTTAAGAAATTGCGGTCTCCTAAAATATTTATGCATTCCGAGCATGAGAGCCCAAGTTCGATTGCTAGAGTACTTTATCCGAATGTGGGATCCATATCAACAAGTCTTCATCGTGGGAGCTCATAACTTGACTATAGACATTGAGGAAATATATTTATTGACTGGGTTATCGAGGCGAGGGTCCTATGTCAGTTTGACCAGTAGCAAAAGGGGTGGTTTGAAAATGAGCGAATACTGCGCCCAGTACTGCGTGCCTGAGGCTGAACGACAGAAAGAGAAAGTGGCAATTTGGGGAGTGACTGACATAACTCTCCGTACCATCCTCTTCACTATTGCTCGGATGGAAGGAAGTGTTGCTCCACATATGGCTCTGCAGAGCTATTTTCAGTATGCCATCGAGTGTACTAAGCCCCGGGTATTCAACTGGGCTGATGCAGTTTTAGGCAGTCTCAAGAAACAACTGACCAAATGCAGGCGTGGATATCTAAAATAGTTCGGATATGGATCTCTGTTAGTTTCCTTCTTCTGTGAGAGGGTCCCTGTGTTTAGACTTCAATATGAGTGGCACTTTTCGGGTCCCAGGGATCCAAGGATGTTACGATGGTGTCGACTCATGTCCAGACATGTGGCAGGACCGATCGTCAGGTATGATGATATGTTCTTCGACTGGCTTCAAGGCCAAGTGTTGATGATAGAATATTATGCATACGCCGGTTTGGATTTTCATGACGATCCTGACCTTGCATTACCTGAGGATGCATAGTGGGGAGACCTCGGTAAGAAGTACACCAATTTTATCTTTTAAATGTTTTTGTATTTTTAACATATTTAAATGTTTTTTGTTTTATAGATTTACCCAAAGACTAACATCAAATACTTGTTGATATCACAGACATTGGACTATATCGACCTACCGACAATTCTCCTATCCAGCAATGAGGAGAGGCAGCAGTAGCAGTTCCACAGTACGTCGAGGATTACCTGACGGTGGAGCAGAATTTAGAGGGCCTTATGGCAGATGTTCCAGATATGACCCTAGAGGAGATTCCACGATGCGATCAGCATCACACTGTGGGAGTCTCTACATATATGGGTTGCTTGCTCCGCAGAGTTGCTAGGACATTAGTCTGTTACCATGAACGTCATCTGTGACGTCCTTATGTAGAAGCCATGAGATTCAATTTTTGATATTTTTGGTCTTCGGAAAAATATTTTCTAAAAGCAAACTTTGATCCTTATATATATACACGGCTTCTATCGGCTTACTTTACATTGTGTACATTTTAATGTGTTTGATTTATAAATTGTTCAAATGTCTGTCCAATACATAATTAGCTAAAGCATCTGTTAATGTATTAAGATGTCTAGGAATATGTTGATATTCAATGTAATCAAAGTACCGTTTCAAGAGGCGAATCCACAAATATACCCTTAATAAAGTAGGACTTCGAATAGAGTATACATTACTGAGCTATAGTACTACAAGTTGGGAGTCAAGTCGCACAACCAAATGACGAATTCCAAGAGAGATAGCATCAACCAATAGTTCAACCACGACGCTATACTCTGTGATATTGTTGGTTGCTCGGCCAAGACATATACCTCGTAGAGATATGAGTTTGTTTGTCAGGGCATAGATCGCCCATGCAGCAGAAGCTAGGTTCCAAGTACTATGACTAGCTCCATCAGCAAAGCCAATATAAGGTAGCGAATACTCTGACATCTGGCAATCAAACACAACGTCACTTAAGGACAAAGACTAGATAACATCAAAAGAAACACTAAAGTAACACACACACGTAGTATGATACATAAAATATAAATACTCATGCACAAATAACTTATGCATAGTACTTCTTTAAGTACAACCCATTCCTGGGTTCACTCAAGGGTACACCATCATAATCAACTAGCTCATACTCTTCTTTTTCCAAAACTTTGCTGACAATATAGGGACCACGCCACATAGGTTCAAATTTCTCGGCTCCTAGGACATCTTTATCTTGTTCATACAGAAGAACAAGATCGCCTTCAGAGAAAACATGAGGTTTGACATGCTTGTCATATTGTGCCTTAACGCGCTTCTTTTGGGATTCTATTACTAAAGTGGCATCACGTCGGGTCTCGTCTAATTGCATCAAATACAACAGACGTTCCTCTGCGACAGAAGTATTAGGTAAGAGCTCTACATATAGCTTCAAAGAAGGTATTTCACATTCTATCGGTAGAATGGCTTCCATGCCATAAACTAAACGAAAAGGGGTAAATCCCATGGTGGATTTAACAGATGTACGATATGCCCACAATGCCGAAAACAACATCGTGTGCCAGCTAGTTTTATGTATTCCTATCATCCGTCAAATCATAGTTATGAGAACCTTATTGATGGCTTCAACCTGGCCATTGGCCTGTGGATAATAGGGTGTTGAGCTATCATGACGAAGGCCCAACTTCTCTGTAAGTTCTGACATCATATAATTCCTAAAATGACTATCGTGATCGGTAATGATAGTCTGAGGGACACCAAAACGAGTGATGACATGGTTGAAAAGAAATAATGCTGCAGTCTTCCCAGTGTTATCAAATGTCGGCATTGCCTCGGCCCACTTTGTAAAATAATCAACAGCTACAATAATATAACCATGCCCCCAGGCTGAGTGAGGGTGACATGTCATGAAATCAGTGCCCCATTTAGCAAAAGGGCCTACTGAGACTACAGGATGAAGGGGAGCAGGATGCCACCGAATCTTCTATTGATAGGTCTGTCAGGCATGACACTTCTGAACAGCAGCAATGCAGTCATTGAACAAAGAAGGCCAAAAGTATCCTGCACGTAAGATCTTCTGGGCAGTATCATACCCAGACATATGACCGCCACATGATCCTGAATGGCAGTCATTCAAAGATTTCTCAGCTTCGTGAAAAGTCAAACAATTTTGAAAGATAGAGTCAATGCCTCGACGGTAAAGAGTATCGCCGAGGATAATGTATTGGTGAGCCTGATAACGTATACGACGTCGTTCATTACTGGACAATGCAGGCCGAAAAGTTTGAGTTTGGAGATATATAATGATATCTCTGTACCAAATATCATTAGTATTGATAAGGAAAAGTGATTCATCAGGTAACGAATCAACTGCTACATTTTCCGTGGCAGAGTGGGGGAAATCACAAATTAACTCAGCAAAAACTAAGGATTTCTTCGACGTGGCACGATTGAATTCCAAATCGAACTCCTGGAGAATGACAATCCACTTGGAGTACTTGCCCCCCAGTAATTGACGTGTCAATATATGTTGCATGGGGTTACAATGCGAAATCACTGTAGTTTTTCTGGAGAGAATATAATGACGAAAACATTGAACTGCTTGAACAGCGGCCAAAACCAGTTTCTCAACATGTTGGTACTTGACTTCCTTTGATGACAAACTTCTACTCAAGTAATAGATAACATGTTCATCGTGGTTATCATCCTCTTGAACAAGGACCATGCCGATAGTATACTCGGAAGCAGCTAGATAAAGAAAGTAATCCCTACTATAATCAGGAGGGAAAAGAAGTGGAGCTCTCGTGAGGGACAACTTCAGGGCTTCAAAAGCGTTGTTTGCAACTTGATCCCAAAGAAACTCTGAACCTTTCTTCAAAAGACGTGTGAAACCACAAGTAATCTCGGCATAATTTGGGATGAAACGACGAAGAAAGTTTGCTTTCCCCTGCAAACTTTGTAACTGGCGCAGTGAAGAAGGAGGAGGGAGATTGAGAATCGCCTGAACCTTAATAGGATCTACTCGGATCCCCTGACGTGAAACAATGAAACCGAGAAGATGGTCGGACTCTACGCAAAAGACGCATTTATGAGGGTTTAGACGAATGCGATAGAACCGACAACGAATGAAAATTGCTCGGAGATGATTAGGGTGATCGACTCAGCGTAAAGAATGAGCTGGCAAATTGTCCAAATAAGGTTGAACGATATGCTTTATATCGTGAAACGCATAAGACATGGCACGTTGAAACGTTGCACCTACGTTATTAAGACCGAAGGGAAGTTTTCTGTAGGCGAAAGTACCCCAAGGACAAATAAAAGAAGTTTTATGTTGGTCCTCGGGAGCGATGTTAATCTGGTTATAGATGGAAAATCCATCCATGAGGGAAAAGATTTCACTATCGGCACAGTCATCGACGGTCTAGTCGACGAAAGGGGTTGGGAAGTTGTCCTTCGGATAGTCTTTGTTAATATCTCGATAATCGACGCAAACATGTATACTACCACCTTTATTATCAATCGGTACAGGGTTGGAAACCCATTCCGTCAGAGCCACGGGATAAATAAAACCGACTTTAAGAATTTTTTCAACTTCGAGTTTAATGGCTGTCGCTTTACGTGGATGGACAAGACGGAGGCACTGCCATACTGGTTTAACTCCAGGGTACATTTTTATCTCATGCACAATGATAGACGAGTTGATACCTGGAATCTCTTCGTAACTCCAGGCGAAGATATCACGAAATTATTTAAACAGGGAAGTATAGGTGACAATTTCCTCTGTAGAACACGAAGCTCCAATGTGAACATTTTCTACTATCCTAGGTTTAACTGAAATATCATTGGGAATCGTGGGAGAAATATTACTGAGGTTCCCTTCCGCAAGCACATCATGTGTAGATCCAGGAACGGTCATTGTGACAACAACGGTCGACGGAGTCGAAATCTGCTGGTAATTCTCAAGAGTGTGTTGTTCCAGAAACAGTATGGAATGATGATGCGCATCATCCCATGGTGTATCAGCCATGACGGACATGATCATATCGTCAGTGGGAAAGATGACACGGAAAGGATCGGGAGACAACTCCTCAAGAGAGGGTGTAGAAGGTGTTGACGATTGAATCGCATGATAAGCAGACTCAACCGGGCTTAATGACATGACGTCGCCGAAACGAGAATGATCTCCTGGATCAGGGACTATCCAAGGGTCAAAAGACACCGAAAGTTCATGAGGAACAACATAGATCATATTAATAGAAGCAATTTACGGGTGGAGAATATCAGGTGGTGGTGGTATGGGGAAAGTACCCATTAACGAAGAGTCTTTTAAAAGACCGACTCCAACATTCTTGTAACCCGGCGGGGTTTTAGCTATAAACGACACAATTCTAGTGCGAGTATCAGAATTAAAGAAGGAAATTTGATCAACTGTAACAACTTTTCCCTGATGAGGAAATTGTAAGACATGGAAAAGTGTGGACACAACAGCGCGCATGGAATCTACCCAGCTACGACTAAGAAGAATATTATAATCTAAGGGAGCATCAAAAACTTCCACTTCAACTTGGACGGTCTTACCTTCTAGAGTGACCGACAACGAGGAAAGAACGCCGTAAGGCTTAAAACCAGAGCCATTAAAGGCTTTCAAAGTATTTTTTGATTCCGTTAACGGAGGAGAGCCAATGGATTTCCAACAAGTAGGAGACATTACACACATAGAGGCCCCCTCATCAACAACTGTCTGACAAATGTTCTTGTCAACAACAATAACTTGTATTTGAAAAGCAAGCTGAGGGGGTAACCTTGGAACATGTTCGTCCCAATCAAAGACTATCAAATTCGAATCTGTAGGATCAATTCCACCTATAACTTTCAACAGACCCCTTCGTTGTGCAGGACAAGACTGAAGGAATTCAAGGGAAGACATCGTTGAAGGTGCTTGGGCCAGATCTTCCACAATACTGTAGTTCTGGGCCGCACGAGCATGAGGATTGAAAGCCGACTTGCGAACAACACCTTTGGGGGCTCGTAGGACTGTATCAAGACTCGGTCGTTTGAGATGAAGAGGATCGTTTGTAGGTGGATTCGGTGGAGAGTCTTGTACCAGATCAGGAGGTAAATCGTCAGCCTTCTCTTTAGAAGGAGTATAGTCTTTAGCTCTAGTTGCAATTGCAACGTCGTTCTTCTTAGAATCACTGGTGCACATCAAAACATATGATGTCGTAGAAGTAGATGGTTGGTTGTGGATGACCAACGAGGCCTGTTGCTGAGACGGGAAGGGTTGAGACAAGACAGCCAGTGTAGGTGGTTTTGGTGTTCCTTGAAGGAACTTGGAAACTTCGACATGTCGAGGACAATCCTTGGTATAGTGATCATCACCGCAGATAAGGCAAGGGTACCTCAGTTGCACTTGTCCCTCTCTTCAACAGGATCATTTGTAGTTTGTTTGTTTGGATTATTATTCTTATCCCCCTTATTCTTGCCTCTCCCTTTCCTTGATTTATTTTTACCGGTCGGTGTAGATTGAACAGTGTTCACTTCAGAGGTTTTACCGGGGGGAGGAGTAGGAGATGGGGGCATTTTGAACATTAGAAGATGTGGACTTGGGGGTTGTAGTTGAAATGGAATGTGAGTGGGTATGTGTGGTCCCAATCACACCATCAGCCGCATGCGAGGCAGCTGGAGCAGTTGAAGTGTCGGAAGTGCCAGGACGAGGTAGTTCAAGTAGTAAATTGTAGAGTGTTCCCGTTTGCGAATAAACGAGATCAAGATACTGAGCATGACTTATAGCCTGCTCCTCTGTAACAACACCACCCATAGCAATATCTTTACCAATTTCGTTCACGAAAGATTTCGTAGACCACTCTGCCAGTAACTGATCAGGGAGTTCAAGTTTGATAAGACATCGTCTAGGTCTCCGCTCATGTATATGGTCTGAGATGTGAGTTCCTTTAGTTTGTTTAAAAGAATTTAAGATCTCGGTTCCAGTATCATAATGGATCGGTAACTGGTAATGTATGAGAAAGGCCATAGCTAAGGTGTTGAAATCAGAAAAGAAACCTTGTGGTAATTCAATATACCACTTCGCAGCCGAACCGGTAAGGGTCCGTTGAAAAAGACGAAGATGAATGGAGTCATCCATCAGAGAGTTGGATGAACACCATAAATGAAAGGTCATGACATGATTATTTGGGTCCTCTCCCATCTTGCCATCGAATTTCAGAATATTCGATGGAAGTTTAGCAGGGATAGCAGGCCATTGAGGAGAGTGACGAATAGGATCATTTAGGATCCTAGAAAAATCTGGAAAATCCAAGGTAGCAAGAAAAGGAAACTGTCGGTTTACTTGCGGGTACTGATGGCTTTGGGGTGGAAGCCCTGTCGGCAAACCAGTAGGAGTGTAAGAAGACTGTTCGTAGAGGGAAGCCCCTGGCTGATTCGGTGGTGGTCGGATAGGATAGTAACCCCAAGGATTGTAACCTTGAGTTTGAGCAGAGACCTGGGGTTGAGTAGTCTGAATCGAACCCCAAATAGGATTAGTTACCCCTGGATAAGGTTGGCCAACTGTAGGGACATCTTGCTGCCCCCCAGCATTCTGAGGAAAACTTTGTAAAAGTTGAGTCCAATACTGGGCCAATTCAGGAGGTATATTTTTTCCAAAGGGTGAGGTTGGTCCCCCTACTATAGGTACAGTTCCACCCGGGAGTTGTGTGCCAACCGTAGGTTGTGTAGTAACTGTGTTGTGCCCGGGAAAAAGAAAAGGAACCGTACCACCCTGTCCACCAACGGGAATCTGCATGTTGGGTGCAACAATCGGAATAGTGCCACTAGGATTAGGAGTACCAGAAGGAAAAGGTGGGAGTGTCGGAATAAAACGAGGAACCTCATACCTAGGAACATGAGGACCACCTAGAGAACCGACTGGGGTTTGCGGAGGTGTTGGATTGGGAGGATTCAACAAATCATTCAGCACATGGTAACCAGGTGGTAATTTCGGGATGACATCAGGTATTCGATGGGTATTAATTGGAGGGAGAGTAGTTGCAGTAACCTCGGTATGGACACTCGTAGTATTGGCGAGATGGGCCATCTCGGGAGGAAGGAAAAAATGATAAGTGGTAGTCTCGGGTGTAGTCTATGTCTCAGGAGACACAGGAGGGTTGATTTCGTAAACAGGGGGTGACTCTGTACCGAAAAGAACTTGTCGGTAATTACTGGACCAAAAAGGATCTTGGCCCACTACACCGTGAGAAGGCCCAACAGTTGATTCAGAAGATGTAACAATGGTTTCTTCAGAAGGATTTAGTCGTCCAACAGGTCGTTCACCATGACGAACGTGATAGTCCTCTATAGTATTGGTAACTCGAAAATCGTCTAAAGAGTCAGTTCGTTCAACTTCTGGAAGTGGTGTGGTGATGACTGGAACTTCACTAGTTTCCCCTTGTGGTGAAGTAACCACAGGGACTTCAGTCTGATGGGGTGAACCCTCAGGTGTACCAGTAGGTTGAGGATCATCCATATGTTCTGGAGATAATCCTTGCATTCTACGAGAACGCCGCGGGGGAGTAATTGTAAACAAGTGACAAGTTCTACGAGAAAATTTCTATGGTCAACTTCGAGAAAAAACAACACTCACTAGTAAACAAAATCTAAGAAGCAATCACCAAGCAAACAACACCTTCTAATTTTGAAGCCACTAGTTGGTGATGAAATCCAATATCGCAACAACGAGACGAGAAGGGGCGGGGCTAAGGTGGAAAAGTTACGTTGACGACCTGCTTAACAGACTTACGCCCTGGTGCAAGCTCCCACACATAATCGTGGGTATACCCTCCAAGGACCCGAGTGAGTTTGACCAACGTCGATTCCAGGTACCGTGAAGAGTTTCCCCTCCATAGTCACCTTGAGTAAGAACCTAGAGATATAGGCCACTAAGGTCACCAAAAACAACAATACAGCCTGGGGGGACAGTCGTCAGTCCGATCCACACGCAAGGGCAGGGTATCTAGCCTGAAACCAAATCAAAGGATTCCACTCATAATTGTGGGTATACCTCGGAGTGATCCCCGTAATATGTGCAATCTCTACATCGATGTCAACAAAGCAGGGTTAGTAACTCTGCCAACACCAATGCGACCTAGTTCTTAACCCTTGTGTTAGAAGGGCATCCCAGGACAATATGTTGTCAATGGAATTTAACACTCCCTAACTCAAGATACTATTGTGTGTTTTTGAGCTTTTGGAGAGTGTGTCTCTCTTCCTACTCCAAAGCACTATCCTAGCTAATATGTTGGTGTAAAGAGCCCTAGAAAAGAGTTACTAGATCAATTTTAGTATTACGCAGTGTTTTTACAAGCTGTTGTTTACTCAAAGGTAACATAAGTGAAACTCATGATGTGTGACTCTGACCCAAATAATGCGAGGATAATGATGAAATATAATCTTTTTCATTCCATGAATCCTAGTTATGGGAGAGAGAGAACATTTTCCAAATCAATCTCAATACTACAATGCAAATGCAATGCTCAATTTTCTTTCAGATGTCTATGCAAACAATCATTTATCAATTAACAATCTCTAAATGTCTTTTTCCAATACTTCAATAAACTCTAAAATTTGATTTTACAATGTTTTCAAAATGACAAAAACAAAATATTGAAAAGAAAAGAAAATCATCTAGAATACAACAATGACAACCCAACCAATTCCTTCAATGAAAGTAAAAACAAAAACTAAACCAATGAGTCTTCCCAATGCGAATGAAAAATGTTCTTCCGAACCACCAAGCAAAAGAGAAAACACAAAGCACTTAACTCTCTACCAATCCCTGGTTCTCAGCTAATCAGACACATCCAACTACGGAAGTCAAAGAGAAAGAAAATTCCAAACAGAGCCAAGAAAAGAAAAGTCAAGCTACCAAAGGCAAGAATAACCTAGAAACCCTAAATTTGTTCAAGCAAGCAAACTACAGCAAGAGATGTATAAGTCAATGGTCCAATAAGCCAAAAAGACACAATTCAACTGTTCTGAGCAATTGAAAAAGTCAAAACTCAATTTCAAAATTTTTAAAAATCTTGCTCGCAGGCAAGTAGTGTTACATAGTGCGAGAAGATAGGATTCTCATAGGCAACCTTAAGGCAAGGTGCGAGGTGTTCGCACTGGACCCTATATGAAGGGTGCAAACTTGACTGGTTCTCACAGGCTATCAATGGGAACAGTGCGAGAACTCCTTAACATACTAAATTTTTTGAAAATACAAGCAAAATTCAAACTGGCTTATAGACCCAGAAGGTCTCTCAGTATATCCTGAGGACTCAGACACTGACAAAACAGGAGAAAAAGGCAAATGGAGCAAATGGCCACAGAAAATTAAAAAAACCATAAAGACAAAGGGAACAATCCTTAGTAGAGTCGCCAATTTTGTTTCAGGATTAATCCGTAAGTGCGGACACGAACCGATCTCCCTAGATCCACCTGGATCTAGAACAAAATAGGACAGAATAATACACTCTCCCTAGATCTAGCCTATTGAATGAACTAAGAGATAAGGATTATGGACATATTTTATGAACGCTTTCCTTAAGTCTATGTTGTTCCAAGCTTTTCTCCAATGCTCTTGCACCGTTCAGATCACAACAGCACAAACCAATCGAAGTAAAGGAAGATTAATATATTCAATATCTAGTCTATACATATGATCAAGGAATTATGTAATAAAGTGACATCATCTTTATGGGAAAGTGACATATTATTGTATTGAATTAATTGAAATTGAAACTTACAACCTGAGCCTTGATGTCGTAGGTCTCCTTTTGATGGCTCCTAGTTCTGACACACACACTTGCTCATGCATGAAGAAAATCAACCACTTGTGATGACCTTACTGTTGTCTCTATCTGTTGTAGCATCAGTCCTTCATACAGGCTTTCAACGATTCTCCAATCAATCTCTTGCTATCTTTCTTCTAACCTTTTGCATAAGCATTCCCCTCAATATATAGGAAAAGATAATTTAATTACTTGGATAGAAAATGATCCCAAGATATCTGGAATGCTATCACTTAGATGACCATTCGTTAGCCAACTCATTCTTCTCGAAGATTCTCTTCTAGAAGGCTCAAGAACTTAATCTTTTTCCTCTTTAAGAAGATGTTCAAACCCTGACATTTATTACAGTGCGAACCATTCACACCCTATCTTAATGCAGCCTGCGAGAATCAGGCATTCTCGCAGACAAGTATATAGGTCACCTACGAACATCCCTTAAAAGAATGATTTCTAGAAGCAAACAAATGTAACTTTTGTCAGGAAAGTGTTCTTAGTGAAGAGATTGATTTTCCATCATCGTAACCTCATCATGATGACCAAAATTGTGGATAACACCCTGATGATCTGTTTTTAACCGAGGGGGGGGGTCCAGAATAGTTTTTCCTCTCTGGAGGGCCCCTTGTCATACGTGGCGTCAGCCTATTGGTCTCGAAGTCCCATCACCACCTGCTATCTGACAGCTCCCATCACTCATGGACGTCATCTTCCACTTTTTCCACTTGCTCCCGAGGTATGTCACATCCCATAACTGTTGTCAGTCCCCTACCCTTTTCCACTCATGAACAACCCCTTATTGCGACTTTCACCTCCAATCCATAGCAGCCACGTTACCCTCCCGTATGTTTTGGCCACTGTCACCTGCCATATCACCCCCAAGTGGCCCATTGTCCATCTATTACTAGATAACATACCCATTATCCTGCTCACCTGTCTCTCTCATCCAACCGACCCCAGTTTTAAATAAAATTACCGTTCTCCTCCATTTTCGTTGTTCAATCATCGCAATAGAAAATATCAGAGCCAGCCCCTCCGTTACATCCCGTCGCCTTCATCCACAGTTAGTCGACCCCACTAACTTCGTGTTTATTGCAGGTACTGTTGCAGAGATGGCACCAAATCCAAGACAAGCAGAAGGAGAGGAGAATCCTTTTCTCCCGCCTCTTGTCGACCTGGAAAAAATCCCATTGGTCGACAAAGATAGATTGATCATTGATACTAAGTGTGATTTCGATTTTTCATACCTCCAGTCATGGCTCCGGGAGGTTTTCCTAGACCAGAGCGATGAAATTGGGCTCTAGGAGTCCAATTTACCTCTTTACCTTTTTCCCCAGATTCACCATTTCCCTGAGTTTCCACTTAAATGCCAAGCTCACTACATCCCCGAACAGAGAGCCATCATATCCTCATCCGGAGACACCCTGTTCCTCATCACTCCCGAAGACATAGACCAGAAGATGCAAATTCCCCATGCCGAATCTGCATCCCCTTTCAACCTAGAAATCCTTACTGAGTTATACTAGAATATGACTTTTCCCCAGAGAGCTCAAATTTTCGAGCTTTTCCTTCCCACATCCACTCAATTCCCTTCCACAAATCCCTCTTACCCGTCATCCATGTTCTCCACCAAGGGAAACCAAGTCATTTCCTTCCTTTGTGCCCTACTAGGTTACTATTCTGACCAGTGGGTAGATGAGCCCATTCTGGGTTTTCTATCCATTTTCTCCAATGATGAAAAACCTACAACACAGTTTGACTACATCACCTTCTTGGATGACAATATTCACGAATAGTTCGTGAATTTTGGCATGGAAGGCATGTTCAAATATTCGTCTATACTGGCATACATGTTTGTCTACTTTCAAGCAGATAAATTTAGTTTTTCCATGCATAAGATGGACCCAGATGGAAGGCCTCAGCCAGTCACAGCATGGACCTCTTTGCTGAAGAATAACTCCACAGAGTACAGCTTCAAAGCATTCATTGACCTGTTCTACCACCCTGTGCTAAGCATGTTGAGTGGTAGGCCCGAGCCTCGAATAAACGATGAAGTCTAGAGAATTCTGCATCTCTCGAACAACACCAAGACCGGAGATTGGTACCTGTATCAAAACCATACCAAGATCAGAGTATTCAGGTGTGAGTTGGCACCTTACAAGCTTCCTAGGTATGTGTCGGTAAGAATCTTTTCTCTAGAATACATAAGACAAATCATGAATTCAAATGATATCCATTTCGTGTCTTTGAAGAAAAAGCAGCAGCTTCGGATCAAGGGGAAGATTGGCTCCTTCATATGCAACAATCGAGGCGCCGGAGAATAAGTTGACCGGATGCTGAGAGAGATGAAGTTTTTCTTAAGCTTCCCATGGAACTACGACCCATGCGGGATCATCTCAGAAATGCGGATGAAGAAGAAAAACATCCCGTACGTTCATGATTCCAAGCCCGAGATTGAAAAATTCGCCAACCAGACTGTGTGGGTGCCTGACACCTTGGTTGAAGTAGAGAAGCAAATTCCTCCAACTTCTGTGCCACCAACGTCCACGCCACAGGTCCCCAAGGAAAAAAGGCCTCGACAAGATTCGTCTCCGCCTGTCAAGGAAGTGTCGTCTGAAGAGTTCCATCTACACACGAAGAGGCCCAAGACAGTTTCAGTTCTCGGCCAGACAGAAGAAAAAGAAACTCCACCTACCACAGTGACCAAGTCTGTGATTCCATCCTTCGGTTCGGGCATCTTTAAGGACATCACCCCATCATTACCAAATAAATCTACAGATTCTCCAATGGACACTCAGCAAGGCAAGACTGGGCCCAAGTTGAGTATTTTCGAGAAGTACGAGATGATTAAGAAAAAGAATTAGACTCTTACCAGCAGCACTTACTCTCAGTTTCGCAAGAAGTCGTCCACTGCACAGCATAGGCTGTTGTCCGCATTTGACATAGAAAGGGGCAGGATGCACATGGCCTTCCTCTAGGTGCATGTACCAGACCCCAAGGTGATCACAGACTATAAGAGGGCCACCTTCGAACTCCAGACGAAGGACGTGCACCCAGCAGATCAGATGGATCTGCACAAACAGACATGAGATATGGTATTTTACACATTGGCGCATGCTTCTGCTTCAGCGACAAAATTGCAAGTGTCACTCAACAACGATCAAACACAGCTCAAGCTGGAGAAGATTTCATCTTTCACAAAAGATAATAGAATTAAAAATTTGGAGGAGCTGGTCCTCAAGATCGGCTATGATCCTTCGAACGTCAAAGATGCAGAAGAGATGATAAAGAAGAAGAATGCAGATATCGCCACCTTGAGGAAACAACTGAAGCTCCCTCCTATAGAATACTTGCAGGGAAAAGAGATAGCAGAGAAATAAGGCGAGAAGGATGAGATGCTAAAGCTGCTCATGGAGCAGAATGCTCAACTCAAAGAAATGGAAGATGAGATGGAGATATTATTGAAAGAGAAAGAGAAGCTGAAGCCAATGGAAGGCACTCCTTTGAGTGCTATCCCAATTGCAGGAGTAAGCATAGAAGCAATGACAACAATTCCATCTGCAACACCAGTGACATCACAAGAGGGAATAACCGACCTCGCCAAATCCATGGAATAGATGAACCTGCAAGAGACAGAAATCAACAGGCTTAAGAAGGAAGTTGAGAACCTACAGGAACTCAAAACTTCTTTTCAGACCAGTCTCTCCAAAGAAAAGCAGGTAACTAAGTAGCTCAAGAAGGAGCTACAATAGCTCCAAAAGCAAACAGTAGCAGGGAAGACTTTGGCTGAAGTTAAAGAGAATCTATGGACTGACATCATAAAGTCCATAAATGAAATCTGGCCCATGATCCTAATCATGTTTGAGCAGAACGAGTAGGTCAAGAGGAGTAAACAGGCTATTGACAAGATCATAATAGAATTCGGAGACAGACCAGCTCAGGCAAATGATATCATCAAATTCCTCAATTCTAAGACCAGAGAAGAGTTAGAAGAGCTGAATATAGATGACAGAACAGAGACCATCCTTGAGGTCAAAAGAGTTTTTACCAAGAGAGGATTAATGCTTCAATTGGAAGAAAAGGTTCAGATCATGGACCAGGGGGTACAAAGGTTCTTCACCAAAATCGAGGCTCTCCAGAAGAAAGGTCTCCCCGGTCTGAAGGTTATTAATGATAAACTGATGACACTCCCAGATTACAAAAAGAGACTGTTTGAAGTGTCTAAAGACAGTTCAAAGTTTACTGGCATACAAGGGAGCATCATCGGCAAAGCATTCCTGGATGCTTTTCAGTTAGACATCAGTATCCAACATGAGATTCGATACATATTCCTCACTAAGCCCACATTCACCAAGTATACTGAAATGGATGAAGTGTATCGGAGACTGCTCAAAGTTATTGTGCCTAGTCATCGGAGATGGGAGGAACTCTGTGATCTGCTCGATTAACAGATGAGTTGTCCAAGTCAAGTCACCTGTCTAGTCAGAAGAGGTTGTGCAGAAATCTCACCAATGGCCTACCCTAGAAATCAGCAAGCAGTTACACCAAGTCATCAATCAATTTGATTAGTTAAATTAGTTAGGCTAAAAATAGAATGAGCACATCTTGATCAGTTATGACAGGAATGTTTGTAATTTAAGTTATAAATACTTCACCTTTCGAGGTATTGAGGGTTGTTTATCTTCACACCCAGATGCTATCGGACTGTAACATTTTTTAAGAGATCTGCCATTAATAAAAATGAGGCACTTTTACAGGATTCCTGCGTGTATTCACTGGTGATGTTTATTCTCTAAGTTGAATGTTATTCTTTCTTTGTGATCATATTGTTTTTTTGAATCTAATCTTTAAGAGTAACGAATGTTGCAGGATTTATCTTAGATACCCTGTTTCCGACTCGAAATATTTTATTGTTTATCTTCTGGTGTTTTCAATTAAGGAATTCTTAATTGCTTCTTAGTTGAATTTATTCTTCTAATCTTTGCTTCTGTCCATCATTTAAGCTACTAAAAGATCTAGTGAGTATACTATCTCGCCCTGTAGAAATCTTCCTTTGTGTTTCTGGTTTGTATCTCATGTTTACTATAACATAGACCCCATAGCCCAATGGAGGTGTAGACTGTCTCAACCAATTCAAAACACTTTGACAACAAAACCTACCTTTTTCTTTACCTAGCCTAATATCTAAAATTGAAACATACCTAAATCATATAGAGAGATCCCTCTCTAAAGATGGAAGGGCTAGATCTCAGCTTTAAAAGTGGTTGGATAAAGTTACCTTTGTAGATTTCTTCTTTTCAACCTCTAGGAAGAACTAAAAATTTATGATTTTATGTTTTCTTTCCCTTAAAAAGAACGTTCAAATTTGAAAAGAAAATAATGTTTAGAGGTTGACCAAGCTTTGTACATATTATTTTCAGACTCGTAAAATTAACAAATATATATATAATAAAAATAAAAACAGTTCTGGCTTCCAAGAAAGTTCATACTCGATCTCATCCAAACCCAGAACCCGTGATAGTGATAGATAACCCCAAACAGTTTCTCTGGTGAAAGACCTTAGCTGCCGGTTCAGTGAGTCATATTCCCCTTCATAAGTCTCCTTCCTTTTCAGAGAATCCTGTAGCCTCTCAAAATCCTGACCTCGATACTTGTCCACAGCGAATCCTAGTTAGAACACGGTCCGACAGTTCTGTGACTAGAATCGTTTTTGACCCAACTGTGTTGCAACCCAGAACCCCTGAAGTTTAGTCTCCCATGACTAAACCACAGGTCACTCTCTCAGCACTGTCCAGTCCCTCCTCATCCTCGTCTTCAGTCGCTACCTCGCCGACCATCCAAGTTGTCGTCCCACCTCCTCCACCCATCATGGAATCTCAATATGCTCCTTTGGTGTTAGCTGCGCCGCTTCATGACATGCCGCAAGACTATCAAACTAGACTTCCACATTTCGACGCAACATGACCTTTAAATGCCCAACAACATATCAACAAAATGAATGATTATTTTGACCTGCAAGAAGTTGATGAGGCTGACATTCGAATGCGATTGTTTGCCCAAAGTTTGACAGGTGTCGTCAAAAAATGGTTCAAAGCTTTACCTGCCGCCTTATTCCCTGACATTGTCGCGTTCGAAAGGATTTTTATCGACATATGGGAGGTAAAGAAAAACCATCTCCAAATACTGTCAGAATACGAGAATATAAGAAGAAATCAAGGTGAGACGGTACAAGATTACTGCACCCATTTCAACAACCTCTACAATGCAATCCCAATTGAAATCAAACCTCCACAGGGTCTGGAATTAATTAAATTCCCTGATGGATTTGATGCCGACATGTCATACCAACTAAGAGAAAGAAATTATACCACCCTGGAGGACATGCAGAAAAGTGCTATAAGTGAGGAGGCCAATCTATTGGAAAAAAGTGCACGTCATAGGTCATAAAGAAGAGTCACAATTAAAGAAGAACCTTCTACGTCGAACACAGATTCCAGATTGGATTCTTTAACCAGAGTAATGGAACTAATGATGGAAATACTTACGGTGTCAGACATAAATCCTCCAAGAGACAACCCACCTGCTCCTCAGGTTCGGAATCCCAACTTCAGGAGAAACCCTCCTCAAATCAGACAGAGAGATCCTAGGGATCAAAGAGAACAGAGAGGTCCAGATCAGTAGATCATACCTCCATTGCAAGAAAACTATGATGATGAAGGAGGGGAGGTGATTGAGGAATTGGAGGACACTCACATCAACCTCATGGGCATTCACGACAACGAGGCTATTTTTCTTACCCAAGAAGAGCAGGAACTCTTTATTCTAAATCAAACAAAGGTATGTGAAGAAGTTGAAGATGCATAACAACAGGCTTTTGAAAATGCTATTCTAGAGGTACACCGTCAATACAATCTGCGGAGTAAGAAGACAGAAGGGAGTTCTCCAAAAAAGACCTCTGAAACAAAGAAGGTAGTTGAAACCAAGAATACCTCTGAGCCATCTGCTGAGAAGACCCCTAAAAAGACTACTTCTGAGAATATTCCTGAGAAGAGTAAAGCCGACACTCCCATGAAGAAAAACCTCACCATTCTGAAAAGGCCATCACAGCCTGAGGTTTCACCTATTAATCCATCAAGTACTTCTGAGCAGAAGAATTTGGTGGACAAACCAGAAATGATGAGCCAAGGCAGAGCTTCTACACCCTTTAGCCTAGAGGGGGAATTGGCCAAAATAAAAATTGCCATCCCACTTATAGAGTTGATGAACAGAGGCGGTTATCGTTCACAGGTGATTAAAGCACTGGCCATTGAACCTAACATAGGCACAAAGGCCTTAAACATTGGATCAACAAGCCATTCAAACACTGTGAACCTTACTGATGATCGACCCGAGCTTATTTTCAGACCTGAAGTAGATGGTCGAGATGATACTGTTGAGGTCGCTCCTTTTTACATCAGTCTGAACATACACGACTTGATATTGCATAACTCTATGCTGGATTTAGGTGCTTCCAACAATCTTATGCCTAAAGCAGTAATGGAAAAACTGGGACTGGAGGTCACTAGACCATAAAAGGATTTACACTCTTTTGACTCTAATAAATTCAAATGTATTGGTTTGATCAAGGATCTTTGCATCACCTTGGTTCATATTCTTGCGAAGAGCATGGTAATGGATGTGGTGGTTGCAGACATCCCGCTGAAGTATGGAATGTTGCTATCCTGGTCTTGGGGGGCGAAGTTGAAAGGAACCCTGCAGCTGGATATGTCTTACGCCACTATCCCAGTGTTTGGGCAACATAGAAGGCTATACAGAGAAACATTGATGAAGTACATGGTCAGTAGCCAAGAAAATCCGCACAATTATCCCCTTTACTCTACGCATTCTGATTTAGATTCATTCATCTTGTACAATGATGGAGATATGGAAGAACAGGGTACTCAGCTGATGGAAGACACATCTAGTCAAGATGAAGGCCAAGAAAGCATTGAGGTAGAAAAGATAAAGAACTTAATAACTGAAGAGTTACCTGTTGATTTCTGGAGTATGGATTTTGATGGAGCCGTGAGAAAAGAAGGAGATGGAGCAGGAGTATGGCTGCATAATCATAGAAACAGGTACTCAGAAAATCATTCCTACAAACTAAATTTCCAGTGCACTAACAATGTTGTCGAGTATGAAGCCTTGATGCTCGGTCTGAAGATTTTGAAAAAGGTTGGGGCTAAACAGATTATGGTAAGAGGTGATTCTGAGTTGATAATCAAGCAAATTAAAGGTGAGTATGCGGCGAAACACCCACGTCTTAGAGCTTATAGGAATGTTGTTCTTGATGCTTTGAGGTGTTTTACTGAAGTTGACTTGCAGGTAATGCTGAGAGGACAGAATATTCTGGAAGATGGATTGGCCACCTCAGCAACCACCTGTAAGATTCCTTTCCGCCCGACTCGTTCATATATTGTTGAGGTGAAATGTAGGCCAACCGTTCCCGATAATATCAGGTACTAGCAAGTGTTTGGTAATGACGATCAAATTGAAGACTTTCTGCAATGAAAAAACAATTTTGTATGTACAAATATAGATTTAGAGAATGAAGATGAAAATGTAGATAATTCTAATTTTGAAATTGACAGTGTAAATACCATAGATTCAGGAGAATTAGGCAATGACGAATTGGATGCTGACGTTTTACAGTTGAAAAGCAATGTTTTACCTAGAGGCCTAGTTCATTTAGAGGACTTGTTCGATTCTAACGACGTAGCCAAAAAACCAAAAATAGAAGCTCATGGACAAGAGGTAAAAGACTGTAATATAGGGACTGAAGAGAAACCTAGGATGGTCAAACTGTCTAAATCATTACCCCCAGAGAAAAAACTCAAGTACATTGAACTGTTCAAAGAATATTCAGATGTCTTTGCCTGGGGCTATGAAGATTTGAAATCCTATGATACCAACATCATACAACATAGGATTCCAATAAAAGAAGACCAAAAACTGTTTAGACAGAAACTTAGGAGGATAAATCCCAAGTTGCTCCCTCTGATAGAAAAGGAAATCAAGAAAATGTACGATGCCAAGATCATAGTTCCAATATGTTTTTCCAAGTGAGTCTCTAATTTGGTTCCTACACGTAAGAAAACCGGGGAAATCAGACTCTGCATAGATTTTCGAAATCTAAATAAAGTCTCCTTGAAAGATAATTACCCCTTGCCGAAAATGGACCACATCCTGCAAAGGGTGGTCGGCTCCAATCGAATTTCTCTACTGGATGGTTTCTCGGGTTACAATCAAGTCTTAGTTCACCCGGACGACCAAGACAAAACCACCTTCACCACACCATGGGGCACTTTCATGTATGTGAAAATGCCTTTCGGTCTGATGAACGCAGGAGCCACATTCCAGAGGGTGATGGATATCTCCTTCGTGGAAGAATCAGGCAAGTTTATTGTCGTCTATTTAGATGATGTGACTGTGTTTTCCCAATCTGATGACGAACACCTAAGACACCTCAGACGAGTCTTTGAGAAATGTAAGAGGTTTGGGATTTCTTTAAATCCTAAGAAGTGTCTTTTCGGGTTAGAAGAAGGCAAATTATTGGGACACATCATCTCCAAAGATGGAATCAAAATAGACCCTAGCAGAATTGAGGCTATACAAAATTTAGAACATCCCAGGAACCTCAAAGAACTACTTTCTTTTATCGGAAGAATTAACTTTTTACGAAGATTCATTCCCAATCTGGCAGAACTCCTCAGGAACATTACAAACATGCTTAAAAAGGACATAAAAATAAAATGGGACTCTGGGTCCAGACAATCTTTCGAACAGGTCAAACGAGCACTCACAGAAGCCCCTTTTTTTATCAGTCTGGATTTTACTAAGGATTTCTATCTCTTTTCTTTTTCTTCTGAACATACTATAGAAACGACGTTACTGCAGAAGAACATCGAAGGGTATGAACAACCTATAGATTTCTTTAGTAAAGTGTTAAGGGATGTTGTTCTAAATTACAAGATAATGGAGAAGCAAGCTTTTGCCTTGGTAAAAGCCATAAAAGACTTTAGGGTCTACATTCTCCATTCCCACACCATAGCTTATGTTCTTAATGCAGTAGTAAAGGACATCTTGACACAGGAAAATCCGTATGGAAGAAGGGGAAAATGGATTGCTGTCATTTTAGAATACGATATAGAGATTAAGCCCATGAAACTAATCAAAGGTCAAGGCCTTGCTAAATTAATGGTTGAATCTAACTTTCATGCTCTTGATATTAATTTTCTAGATGTGGCAGATGAACAAGGCGAGATGGCGACTCCAAGCGTGAGAGAGGTATTTCTCAACTCTCCATGGTATGCAGACCTTATATTCGTTTTACAAAATTTACAAGCTCCCCCTGGTTTGACTAAGACTAAAGATAGTTTTTTAAAGTTGAAATCTTTGAAATTTTGTATTCTAGAAGGAAATTTGTATTGGAAAGATCCTACAGGCATTCTGTTAAACTGTTTGCTAAAAGATGAAGCTGATAAAGTGTTGCAAGAGTTTCATGCAGGAGAATGTGGTGGCCATTTGAATTGGAAGTTCACAACCAACAAAACACTCAGAGTTGGATTCTATTGGCCCACCCTTTTCACTGATGTGCATCAGAAGGTAATAGCATGTCACTAGTGTCAATTGTTTAAAGGAAAAAGGAAACTCCTTCCTCTACCTTTGAAACCAATCTCAGTTGAGGCCCCTTTCCAGCAATGGGGGCTCAACTTCATTGGAGAAATACACCCACCTTCTTCAGGCCAACAAAGGTGGATTCTTACTGCCACTGATTATTTTACCAAATGGATCGAGGCAGTACCAAGCAGGCAAGCCACTGATTCTGTTATTATCAAATTCCTTGAAAATAATATTTTATCTCGTTTTGGTTATCCTAGAAAGATTATAACTGACAATGCATCTGCCTCTCGGTCGAAGAAACTCATAGATTTCTGCAACCAATATCACATTGGTTTGGGGCATTCCATAGCCTACTACCCTCAGGGGAATGGGTTGGTGGAATCCTCAAACAAAAATTTGGTAAATATCATCAAGAAAACATTGTAGGAAAACAAGAAATCATGGCACAACAAGTTAGTGTTTGCATTGTGGGCTGACAAACTAACCACCAAAAGGTTAATTGGTATGTCACCATACCAGCTGGTCTATGGTACAGAAGCAGTTTTTCCCACTTCTTTAGGAGTCCCTATCATGAAGTTGCTTCAAGAGGTAAAAGCTGAGCCAAATGAATCACAGAGAAGGATCAACTATATGATCCATTTGCAGTAGACTAGGGAAGAGTTTTTCAACAAGACTCAGGTAGTTCAAGGAAACATCAATAAGATCTTTGAAAAACGAACCAAGGAAGATGATTTCGAATTGAGATTTGGTGCTGAAATGGGACACCAGAAATGAAGACAAGGGAAAGCATGGAAAATTTGACAATCTGTGGACAGGACCATACATGATCCAAGCTTTCAGAGGAAACAATGCTTTCTTGCTAAACAACGCTAATGGGTCATATCTGCCAGGAGCACCTGTGAATGGAAGAATGATGAAACATTATGTACCACCTCAGTAAGAAATTTGAGTTTCCACTCTCCATTGTATATACCAGTTTAATTTTCATTTTTCAATTGCATTTTCTGAGTGAAGAACATCAGATAGTTGGTTGAAGTCTGAAGAGAAGGCCCTAAGCTGCTGACCAGTGTTTTTCTAATTTTTGAGAATAAAACCAACGAATGGCTACTAGGCAGAAATTTTTAGGACTACAGGAACCAGGATCCTTAGCACTTCATAGGGAAAGCACCATCCCCAGGTGGAGCCGTTGTTATCAACCCATAATTTATGGGAATCAACTGGTGACTGGGATATTATCTGTCTCTAGTATTTTTGATGGACAAATGATTTTTCATTCTGCAAATAATTTGACTATAAAAAAAAAAAGAGGGCATAAAAGAATTGAAATAAAAGCCCCATGCAATAATGGTAACTTGGTCCATACCTTTCAAGCATGGCCAAGTTCTTTTAAATTTGATGTTGATAGGGTAGTGAATGATTTGGCTAAAGAGTTTAATTTTATCCAAAGTGTCTAGGTTAGATTAGTGAATAAATCTGGCCAGACTGTCTAATCCTAGTCAGATAGCCCCAGGGTAGAGTAATTTCTTAACCCAACAGTTTAATCTGGGTTAACTGTCATAGGAAGATAGGTTAGCATGTAGGTTAATTGCTTCGTTGGTTCACTCCAATAAAACCATCTCAATGTAAAATGTGACATCATGTCTCAAATGTCTAAAGGATATTTTGGTCGAAGTCCCATGGTGGTGTCTCCTTGAAAATTTGGGGGAAAAAACCCATAAAATGCATATATCCTAAGTTTTCCCCCCAAAACATATGATTTTACGCTCCCCATTTATGCCCCCTACACATTTTGACGGTCTAGATCGCAACGCTCATATCTACGGCACACAGAGCATTCCGGACCCCCCCGACCATTCTGCTTTTAACCGGGGGGGTCTGAAATTGGTGATAAGAATTGCGCAGATCTGGACGGTCCAGGAATGAGCTCTTAAATCCACGATCCAGATTGGATTACGGACCCCCCCATCTGTTCTGCCTTTAATGGAGGGGGGGTCTAGAATGAATGATAAATGGCACGCTAAGATCTGCGGCCAGGAAGAGGGCGCGTAGATCAACGACTCTAATTGGATTTCGGACCCCCCTTGATGATCTTTTTTTAACCTAGGGGGGGGGGTCTGGAATAGTTTTTCCCCTCTGGCGGGCCCCTTGTCATACGTGGTGTCAGCCTATTGGTCCCAAAGTCCCATCACCACCTGCTATCTGACAACTCTCGTCACTCATGGACGTCATCTTCCACTTGTTCCACTTGCTCCCGAGGTATGTCACATCCCATAACTACTGTCAGTCCCCTACCCTTTTCCACTCATGAACAACCCCTTATTGCGACTTTCACCTCATATCCCTAGTAGCCACGTCACCCGCCCATATGTTTTGGCCACCGTCACCTGCCATCTCACCCCCAAGTGGCCCATTGTCCATTTATTACTGGATAACATACCTGTTATCCTGCTGACCTGTCTCCCGCGTCCAACTGACCCCAGTTTTAAATAAAATTACCGTTCTCCTCCATTTTCGCTATTCACTCGTCGCACTAGAAAATATCATAGCCAGTTCCTCTGTTACATCCCATTGCCTTCATCCACAGTCAATCGACCCCACTAATTTTGTGTTTATTGCAGGTACTGTTGTAGAGATGGCGCCAAATCCAAGACAAGCAGAAGGAGAGGAGAATCCTTTTCTCCCGCCTCCTGTCGACCTGGAAAAAATCCCATTGGTCTACAAAGACAGATTGATCGATGATACCAAGTGTGATTTCGATTTTTCAGACCCCCAGTCATGGCTCCGGGAGGTTTTCCTAGACTAGAGCTATGAAATTGGGCTCTAGGAGTCCAATTTACCTCTTTACCTTTTTCCCCAGATTCACCATTTCCCTGAGTTTGCACTTAAATTCCAAGCTCACTACATCCCCGAACAGAGAGCCATCATATCCTCATCCGGAGACACCCTGTTCCTCATCACTCCCGAAGACATAGACCAGATGATGCAAATTCCCCGTGCCGAATCTGCGTCCCCTTTCAACCTAGAAATCCTTACTGAGTTATACCAGAAGATGACTTTTCCCCAGACAGCTCAAAGTTTCAAGCTTTTCCTTCCCACCTCCACTCAATTCCCTTCCACAAATCCCCCTTACCCATCATCCATGTTCTCCACCAAGGGAAACCAAGTCATTTCCTCCCTTTGTGCCCTGCTAGGTTACTATTACGACCAGTGGGTAGCTGAGCCCATTCTGGGTTTTCTATCCATTTTCTCCAATGATGAAAAACCCACAACACAGTTTGACTACAACACCTTCTTGGCTGACAATATTCATGAACAATTCGTGAATTTTGGCACGGAAGGCATGTTCAGATATTCATCTATACTGGCATACATGTTTGTCTACTTTCAAGCAGATAAATTTAGTTTTTCCATGCAGAAGATGGACGCAGATGGAAGGCCTCAGCCAATCACAGCATGGACCTCTTTGCTGAAGCATAACTCCACAAAGTATAGCTTCAAAGCATTCATTGACCTATTCTACCACCCTGTGGTAAGCATGTTGAGCGGTAGGCCCGAGCCTCGAATAAACGACGAAGTCCAGAGAATTTTGCATCTCTGGGACAACACCAAGACCGGAGCTTGGTACCTATATCAAAACCATACCGAGATCAGAGTATTCGGGTGCGAGTTGGCACCTTACAAGATGCCTAGGTATGTGTCGGTAAGAATATTTTCTCTAGAATACATATGACAAATCATGAATTCAGATGAGATCCATTTTGTGTCTTTGAAGAAAAAGAAGCAGCTTTGGATCAAGGGGCAGATTGGCTCCTTCATATGCAACAGTCGAGGCACCAGAGAAGAAGCTGACTGGATGCTGAGAGAGATGAATTTTTTCTTAAGCTTCTCATGGCACTACGACCCATGCGGGATCATCTCAGAAATGTGGATGAAGAATAAAAACATCCCGTACGTTCATGAGTCCAAGCCCGAGATTGAAAAATTTTCCAACCAGACTGTGTGGGTGCCTGACACCTTGGTTGAAGTAGAGAAGCAGATTCCTCTGACTTCTATTCCACCAACGTTTATGCCACACGTCCCCAAGGAAAAAAGGCCTCGACAAGATTCGTTTCCGCCTGTCAAGGAAGTGTTGTTTGAAGAGTTTGAGCTACACATGAAGAGGCCCAAGACAGTTTCAGTTCCCAACCAGACAGAAGAAAAATAAACTCCACCTACCATAGTGACCAAGTCTATGATTCCATCCTTTGGTTCGAGCATCTTTAAGGACATCACCCCATAATTACCGAAGAAACCCACAGATTCTCCAGTGGACACTCAACAAGGCAAGACTGGGCCCAAGTTGAGTATTTTCGAGAAGTACGAGCTGATTAAGAAAAAGAATCAGACTCTTACCAGCAGCACTTATGCTCAGTTTCGGAAGAAGTCGTCCACTGCACAGCATAGGCTGTTGTCCACATTTGACACAGAAAGGGGCAGGATGCACATGGCCTTCCTCCAGGCGCAGGTACCAGACCCCAAGGTGATCACAGACTACAATAGGGCCACCTTCGAATTCTAGACAAAGGACATGCACCCAGCAGATCAGATGGATCTACATAAACAAACTGGAGAGATGGTATTTCACACATTGGTGCATGCTTCTGCTTCAGCGGAAAAATTGCAGGTGTCACTCAACAACGCTCAAACGCAGCTCAAGCTAGAGATGATTTCATCCTTCGCAAAAGATAATAGAATTAAAAATTTGGAGGAGCTGGTCCTCAAGATCGGCTATGATCCCTCGAATTTCAAAGCTGCAGAAGAGATGATAAAGAAGAAGAATGCAAATATCACCTCCATGAGGAAACAGCTGAAGCTCCCTCCTACAGAATAATCGTAGGCAAAAGAGATAGCAGAGAGAGAAGGTGAGAAGGACAAGATGCTAAAGTTGCTCATGGAGAAGAATGCTCAGCTCAAAGAAATGGAAGCTGAGATGGAGAGATTATTGAAAGAGAAAGAGAAGTTGAAGCCAATGGAAGGCATTCCTTTGAGTGCTATCCTAATTGCAGGAGTAAGCACAACACTAGTGACAACAATTCCATCTGCAACACCAGTGACATCACAAGAGGGAGCAACCGACCTCGCCAAATCCATGGAAAATATGAACTTGCAAGAGACAGAAATCAACAGGCTTAAGAAGGAAGTTGAGAACCTCCAGGAACTCAAAACTTATTTTCAGACCAGTCTCTCCAAAGAAAAGTAGGTAACTGAGCAGCTCAAGAAGGAGCTACAACAGCTCCAAAAACAAACAGTAGCAGGGAAGAATTTGGCTGAAGTCAAAGAGAATGTATGGAATGACATCATAAAGTCCATAAATGAAATCTGGCCCATGATCCAAATCATGTTTGAGCAGAACGAGTTGTTCGAGAGGAGTAAACAGGCTATTGAGAAGATCAGAATAGAATTGGGAGACAGACCAGCTCAGGAAAATGATATCATCAAATTCCTCAATTCTAAGACAAGAGAAGAGTTAGAAGAGTTGAAGATAGATTACAGAACAGAGACCATCCTTGAGGTCAAAAGAGTTTTGACCAAGAGAGGATTAATGCTTCAATTGGAAGAAAAGGTTCAGATCATGGACCAGGGGGTACAAAGGTTCTTCAGCAAAATCGAGGCTCTCCAGAAGAAAGGTCCTCCCAGTCTGAAGGTTATTAATGATAAACTGATGACACTCCCAGATTACAAAAAGAGACTGTCTGAAGTGTCTAAAGACAATTCAAAGTTTGCTGGCATACAAGGGAGCATCACCGGCAAAGCATTCCTGGACGCTTTTCAGTTAGATATTAGTATCCAATATGAGATTCGATACATATTCCTCACTAAGCCCACATTCTCCAAGTATACTAAAATGGATGAAGTGTATCGGAGACTACCAAAGTTACTGTTCCTAGTCATCTGAGATGGGAGGAGCTCTGCGATCTACTCTATTAATAGATGAGTTGTACAGATCCAGTCACATGTCCAGTCAGAAGAGGTTGTGCAGAAACCTCGCCAACGGCCTACCCCAGAAATCAGCAGGCAGTTACACCAAGTCATCAATCAGTTTGATTAGTTAAATTAGTTAGGCTAAAAATAGAATGAACACATCCTGATCAGTTATGACAGGAACGTTTGTAATTTAAGTTATAAATACTTCACCTTTCGAGGTATTGAGGGTTGTTGAGCTTCACACCCTGACGCTATCAGACTGTAACATTTTTGAAGAGATCTGCCATTAATAAAAAGGAGGCACTTTTATAGGATTCCTGTGTGTATTCACTGGTGATGTTTATTCTCTAAGTTGAATGTTATTCTTTCTTTGTGATCATATTTTTTTTCTGAATCTAATCTTTAAGAGTAATGAATGTTGCAGGATTTATCTTAGATACCCTGTTTCCGACTCGAAAGATTTTATTGTTTATCTTCTGGTGTTTTCAATTAAGGAATTCTTAACTGCTTCTTAGTTGAATTTATCCTTCTCATCTTTGCTTCTATCCATCATTTAAGCTACTAAAGGATCCAATGAGTATATTATCTCACCCTGTAGAAATCTTCCTTTCCGTTTCTGGTTTGTATCTCATGTTTACTATAACACAGACCCCATAGCCCAATGGAGGTGTAGACTGTCTCAACCAATTCAAAACACTTTGACAACAAAACCTACCTTTATCTTTACCTAGCCTAATATCTAAAATTGAAACATAGCTAGATCATATAGAGAGATCCCTCTCTGAAGCTGGAAGGGCTAGATCCCAGCTTTAAAAGTGGTTGGATAAAGTTACCTTTGTAGATTTCTTCTTTTCAACCTCTAGGAAATTTACCAAGTGCTAACAAATAGTATATAAATTTTTCAAAAATATCATGCATGTTTTTTAAATAATTTGCTGGTATATAAGTTACACTGACATTAATCCATATGTTGTTTGCCTACAAACAAAGGGTAAATTTTCATGTCCAATATGTGGTCCTGGGATGAAATACCATCATTCAAGAAGTTTAGGAAAGGGGGTGTTTGATGAATATAGGAACTTCCTCCCTAACAACCATAGGTATCAAACTAATGAAAACACCTTTTCAATTTGAAAGAAGAGATTGGAATAAAACCACAAAGAATGACACCTCACCAATGGAAGTTGGAATATAATAGAAATTTTCGAGGTAAGAAATTAGTATATGTATCATATATATTAATGTTTTACAATTTTAATTTGTATTGAATTTTGTTTACTATATCTAAAAATTATTTTTGTAATCTCATTTATTTTTCATAAATGTCATCGAGGAATTAATGGGCTTCCAAGAGGAATGAAAACATACCCTGTACAATTCAACAGGATTCACTACTATGAGAACCTACAAATAACTGATTTTGATAGATGCAATGCATGTAATGAAGAATGTAACATAAACATTATGGAGAATATTATATATAAGGAGTGACAAATAAAAAAATGGAAAAATTTGTAGTGACATTTAGGAAGCCAATCATGTAATGAAAAATGTGATTAATTCAAAAAGCGATGGAAATTGAGATAGTCTTCCATGGTTATGTACATAGAAAATATTGAATGATTGGTTGTCAGTGATGTCAACCCTTGAAGAGGTCTGGTATCCCCAAAGGTATGATTATTGAACCCATCGTTGATCAAGGACAAAGGTCATAAAGGATGGCGTGAATGTAGGTAACTCACTCATGGATGGATAGTCCTCGTCATTCTATTTCTGGTGATAGGTGGTTCTCCACGTAGTTCCTCACGGTTGAGGAGTTATGCTTGATCATAAGTATTTAATGAAAGGGTAAAGTGGTTGTAACAAGAAAGTTAGGAAGACCCTAAGATTAAGGAAAGAGGTTACCCAACAAAAGTATATATACACCTCAAGGATTCATTCACAAATACATTCACTCACTTCTTCCATTCAACATCTTCTAGTGAACTAGTGATCTATTTGGAAAATTTGTGACGGTGAAATATGATGTAGTGAGGAGCGATAAGTGCAGGAGTTTTGGGGTTGTAGAGAAGAGAGAAGTTCATTGAGGAAACCCTAGTTTGGTTGTCCCTCGTGGGTCATAACACTAGTGTACTGTGAGGCACCCCCGCGGGTTGTAGTATAACTGTCACGCAAGGCCCAGTGAGATAGGATGTCTTAGTCTCACAAGGACAAGAAATGTTTTGTGGAGATTATAGTACTAGGTGCCTAAAGATAGAATATAACTTACAGGTCAACATTTTAGTGTTTCAGGTCAGCTACATGGGTACTGGTATTCTTGTGTAATTGTTGTGAAGGTTATGCTTGATCATGATGTTGCATATGCTTGAGGCATACTTGGCATATTGATGAGGTTTTGACAAATGATTGAGGTAAATATTGGGTACATGACTGAGTAAGGTATTTTTATATATTTCTTTTAACATATGGCATGTTTTTTATGGTTCATATCTTTGAGATTATTGTTCATGGTTAAGGTATACACTTGATGTATGGTGGCATATGCATGAGGGACATGCATTGGTTCTTCATTGATGATATGGTACATGTTGATACTTGATTCTTGTTATGGTATATAGTACGGGTCTATATTTGATTGATGTTATGGTATACAGTATAGGTTGTATTCATGGTTGACATATGGTACATGATTGGATACTTATCATTGATGTTGTAGTTGTTATATATTATTGTTGCATATATGTTGGTACACAATTGATGGATGATATGGTTCAAGTTTTGGTATAGTACATGTTGATGGTGTAGGTTACAGGTTGGATATAGTGACAAGTTGGTGTGACATGTTTTAGGCTGAAGTGACAGTGACAATGAAAATGGAAGATACTGTGGTAGTGATAGTTGGTCTACACTTATATTTTAGGGTGTCATGACAAGGAAAGGAAAGGGGGTTTTAGCCTCGTTTTGGTTGGAGCTGGAGAATCAAGGAGTTGGATCTTTCATTAGTTTGGAGCCTAAGAATCAGGGGGTTGTAGGGTCCTTCTGGTTGGAGCCAGAGAATCAAGGAGATGTAGCTTCCTTTAGGTTGGATCTTGAGAATATAGGGTCATAGCTTCCTTCCAGTTGTAGCTGTAGAATTGGGAAGTTGGTGCTTCCAATGAATGTATTCTTTTGATATATAAGAAAAGAATTCCATCTTTTTCTCCCATTTTGGTTTCAACATGTATTATGGTATATTGTGTCTCTAAGGATGTTTATTATGCTCGGTTGATTTATACTACTCATGATATATTGATGATATTAATGATTACATGTTGTGGTTAAAACATGGTAATAATGTTCTCATACAGATTTATCTCGCTCCTCTCAGTATTCCAACAATTGTTATCAAAGAAGGTCTTTCAAGAAACAATTTAACCACTAGAAGGAGATCATGGAATATGCTAAGATTAGAGAACCAAGATTTGATGGAAAAAAATATTCCTTTTGGACAGGTACAGGGATTTGATGTTTTGAAGTCACTTGTATATGGATATGCAGCACAAACCACTCCCCTAATTGAAAAATATGGAAATAAACTCAGTTAAAGCAACTCAAAGGCAAAAGGAACCATTTTGAGTAGTCTAGATGATTCAATATTTGTCAAAGTTATGCATTGAAAGACCACAAAGGATATTTGGGATAAAATTCAAAATATTTACAAAGGAGATACTTTCGTGGTGAACATGGAATAAAAAGACATTTCTCAATAGTTAGGACACCTCAACAAAATGGAGTTGTTGAAAGAAAGAACTGAACATCACAGGAAATGAAAATAACTATGTTGAACGATTCCAAGTTGAGTGAAATATTTTGGGCATAAGAAGTGCATACAACAATCCACATCCTAAATAGAGGAATGGTTAGAAGTAAAAATGTTAATACTATGTACGAGTTATGGAAAGGGAGACCTGGAAATGTGAAGCATTTTAGAGTATTTGGAAGAAAATGTTATATCAAAAGAGAAGATGTCATGCTTGGAAACTTTGACTCTCAAGTAGATAAGGACATACTAGTTGGGTATTGAAGAAAAATCAAAGCATATAAATGCTTCAATCGTGGAAATCATTAATGTAATGATTGACGAGACTAATGTACGAAAGGGAAAAGAAGGAAGAAAAAATTCATAAGTACATGATGATGAGGAATATCTGAAAGAAGAAGAAGTAGATGAAGAAGAGCACCCAAAAGAATAACAATAAGAAGTTCAATATCATATTCCTTCTAATACACCTAGCCGACGAATATAAAAAAAACATCCACCAGAACATTATTGGGAATAAATATACATGATTTGAAACCAGAAGAAGAATAATTTCACCATAACAACAACATCTAGCATTGTTATCTATAGTTGAACCAAGCATTTTTGAAGAGGCCAACAAAGATGAACATTGGAACAAGGATACATATGAAGAATTGGATCAGATAGAGAATAGTGACACACGGGAACTGGTTCCAAGGCCAAAGAACAACAACATGATTGGTACAAAGTGGGTTTTCCAAAACAAACTGAATGAGGATGGATATGTAACTAGAAACAAATCAAGGTTAGTATGCAAAGGATACACTCAAATTGAAGGTATAGATTTTGAGGAGACCTTTTCCCCAATATCCAAGATGGAAGCAATCAAATTGATCTTTGCCTATGCATGCTCCAAAATAATCACGGTTTATCATATGGATGTTAAATCATATTTTCTTAATGGATAATTAGAAGAATAGGTCTACATCAAAAAACCAGAAGGATTTCTACTATCAAAAAGGGAAGATTATGTTTGTAGGATGAAGAAAGTGTTGTATGGAATCAAGCATCCCCCAGAGCATGGAATTCAATATTGGAAAGGTATCTACAACAACAAAGATTCATGAAGGGAAATGTAGACAACAATATCTACATAAAATCGTAAAGATAGTATATTAATAATTGAATTTTATGTAGATGGCATCATCTTTGGAAGTGATGATGACAAGATGAGTCATAAGTTTTCCAGAGATATGCATAATGAGTTCGAAATGTATTTTCTTGGTGAGTTGTATTTATTTTTGGGACTATAGATCTGTCAAAATGATAAATTTATTTTTATCTCTCAGATCAGGTATATCAGAGAAATTCTAAAGAAATTTGGAATGGAAGATTGCAAACCTGTGAGTACTCCTATGAAAACCAGTTGGAAGTTAAGAAAGGATGATGAATATAAGGATGCAGATAAAAGACTCTATAGATAGATGATTGGAATCTTACTCTATGTGACAATGTCAAGACTAGACGTGATGCAATAATTATGACAGGTTGTGATATTTCAAGCAGCATTGAAACAAACACATGTTTTTGCAATAAATAGAATATTCAAATATCTCAAAGAAACAAAAGAGTTTGGATTATGGTATCCAAAAGGGAATGATCGATCTTTAGTCACCTACATAGATGAATATTGGGAATATAGAATTGATGATAGAATAATTACAAGAGAATCATATTTCTACTTATGTGAGTGTATGGTATCATGGCCAAGCAAGAAACAATCATCGATATATTTTTCCAAAACAGAGGAAGCATATATTGTAGTGACAACATGTTGCACTCGATTTATCTAGATGAAGTAGACCTTGTAGGATATACATGTAGAATATGATGATCCCATTCCAATACTCTGTGAGAACACTAGTTCCATAAGTATCTCCAAGAATCCAGTGATACATTCCAAGACAAAACACATTCTGATCAAGTATCACTTTCTATGGGGACAAGCTACAGAAAGGAACATCAATATAGAGTACATTGGGACAACTGAGGAGATTGAATATATCTTCAGCAAACGTATTATGAGGGATACTTTTAAGTATCTTTGAAGAAAACTTAGAGTATTTTCTGCCTCACATTGATTAACACGACACCAGACACAATAAGACATGGGAGAGAAACTGAAGACATGAAGAATCCAAGTAAAGAATAATTTGAATTATTTTCATACACTCATAGGTTTTACATGAGGAGGAACCATGAAAAGAAAGAATAGGCTTGTATATAGGGGGAGCACCCACAAAAAGAGTTACCCTTTTCCATTGATTCTAGAGGGGGACAAAAAGAATAGGTGTATGGAAACGAAGAGAAAACAGATGCATGAATAATTCAGGGGGATAAATGGTCATAGGGGAAGTGATGATCAGAAGGGGAAACATGAGAAGGAGCATTATTGTTACCATGCCATATCTTAGCACTAAGAATCACCCTCATATTTCAAAGAGGATAATCCCAGTACCCATCAAATTATGTGTAAATGTAAATGAGTGCTTAAAGGTCAAATGTACAAGACTCATAATAATAATGTTTTAACTCAGAAATCTAGGATAGAATACACAAGAAATTAAGGTCTTGATGAACCTCAATCAGTGAATGGGAGTCAAAGTGAATAGAAGGAATAATTTGGTGAGTGAGGTGTAAAGGTATTCTATTGACATCAGGTCTTCAAGCAACCCAAGGAGGAGAAACTCAAACACAAGATCTTTTTGAATTCAAAGTTTAAGAACACTGAAGAACATCATAGCAGTACTATAATCAAACATTCATAATAATACAACCATAACAATCTCATGTAAATCATTCAATCATGAAAACTTCATCACAAGAGGAAACAAGATGGAATCAGAGAAAACTACTTATATTAATAAAAAATTCTCAAGTCAAGTACATAACCAGAGAAGAAGTCTAATTAGTCAAAAATATTACTATAAGAGAGCCCAACTCAACCATTTGAACCTTATTAATCATTTGGAATATCTATTTATAAAAAAAAAGGGAAAGAAACAACTAGAGGTGCAAGTTGGCCTTCCTCCCATAGGATTCCCCAAATCAGTTATTCAATATAACACCTGTGCTAACAGTTATTTAAAAAACTTCTAGAAAAAATTAATTATGTTGGTAAGCACTCCAAAAAATATTAAATGACATGATATCTTTTGTGTCACATTCCTTTCCATTTCCAAGTTCCCTCCAGGGGTTGTATGTTGTCATCATGCTTCCACCTATGATCCTCTCCCCTATCCACATCATCAGCCACCCAAAAGAGTGATGAATTTGAACCCCTTAATTTCAGGTTCCAGTTCATAGCACCATTCAGTAGCGCATTGGGTAGCCAGTTTTGTAGAACCCTTTGCAAAATAACTCTTCACATTTCGTAGTGTCTTCTCCAAAATAGGCTTGCAGTTTTCGTAGCACCGATCTTGTGCAATCACTATGTGCAATTTCGTAGCGTCCTTGTCGAATTAGCCTCTCCGGATTTAGTAGTGCCACACCTCAAATAGCCTCTGTGGAATTGGTAGCACCATCACCGAAATGGTCCTGCATAATTCGTAGCACACTTCATCAAAATGGCCATGTGGATTTGGTAGTGCCACCATTAAGTTCATCTTAGGATATTTTGTAGCATTTTGAAGAAACGGTAGCACCACTCTGTATTTTGGTTAGGAGATTTCCTAGAATATTAGGTAGTAAAATTGCATAACATATTATATAGATGATTCCGCAGCACCATGGAACTACAAAATGTCTGTGCTTTTTTTGTGTGATGAGACCAATCATTAAAAAGAACAAAAGATTAGTTGATATGTTAGGAGCCTGTAGATGCCTGTATAGGTGGAAAAAAATTGTACTTCATTCACCACTTTACTCTTTCAAAAGGAGATGACCCACAAAAATGGAGCTTATATCCCCAAATTATTTCATCAGCCTAGCACTCCTCCTTGTTGCAGGAGATCTTCCTTCTATCATAGAAGCATGTTTTTATTTTGCAGGGATAGTCTTCTTGACTGTAGGTGTGCTCTTAATCACTACTGGTTCCACTCTTTCAATGACAGCTTCTAGTAGAACATTCAAGTTCCTCTGAGGAAATTCATCCTTGAAATGCTACAATTATTCCCTCATCTTTCCATTTTTAGATTGAAAGCCTATGTTTAGTTTGTAGAGGTTATTTAGTTTCTTATGCAGAGGTTGGGCTCTTCTAGCTGCAAAATTTTCAGATCAAGGGTGTTGTTGTAATTGTCCATGAGCTCCTTCATCTATCTTCTGTCTTCCAAAATTTGTTCCTTCAAACAAGAAATATCCTTCCAAGCCTCCCTGAGTTGTCTAGTCAATCTTTTGAAGGTGTGATTACTAGGTGGAGAGTTGATGTTGATAATCTCAACAGATTTCTTGATGGCTTCACCTTTATCTTTCTGTTGCACAGGGACTCTATCTATCACCTCAATAGGACTCTCAATGCCTTTGCCATTATATTTATTTTTCTTTTCTATTGAAACATTGGGTAGTACTTCTGCTTCAACAACCTTCTTGAGAGATGATGATCTAGTAAACAACTTCCTAAGTTTTATGCTAGTTGATGGAGTAGGTGAAGAGAAATGTAATTTTCTTCCTTTCTTGGCTATGACTTTGGTGGAGAAAGGTACTTCTTCCAATTTAGGTGTAGGAGGAGGTGACAAGTCTCTTTGTGGAGACTGATAAACATCCCTCTCTTCCTCTTCAATTTCCCTAATGTCTTCTTTGTCTTGAGCAATGGATTTTCTCTTTGTTTTCTTGCTTGTTCCTGCTGGAGCAACACTAGTAGATGGAAAAGGAATCTGCATCTTAGACTGAGGAGTAGAAGCTATGTACAATTGCATGTGATCATAAACAATGAAGATGAAGCCTTATATGGTACTGGTATAACATGTTAAACCTTTCCTCACATGTAAAGTATCTCTAGATGATTTTCAACATCTTGTCAAAATCTTCAACTGGATGGCTTCTAGGCACTCCCTTGGACAAGTTGTATGTTTGATAATATGGTTTAAGGAATTCCTTGGAGAAGGAAACATTTAAGGTCATGTATTTAAATGACATATCACCAATATTAGGAATCCTTGTGGATTCTCCAATGGAGTCTTTAGACACCTCAAACTCAAGGGCTCCTACATTAGTCTTAATGCCATCAAAATGCAATGCAAATTGCCTTGCCACTTCAAGGTGTCTCCTTTTCATGTTTTGGAAAAAAGAGAGGCATACATCCTTTAAAAAACCTCCCTGACCATTGCCTCAACATCAAACAGGTGCATGCCTAAGGGTTCAATCTTGACCACACTTCCTCCCATGTGAGATTTCTTCTTATGAGGTGTCTCCATGGGTAAAGACAAGGGATCAAAGGTTCTAATGTAGTGAGGGGTAAGGAAACAAATAGAGGTAGATATCAAGATGAAAGGGTGATAATACAGTGAAATGAAAGGCTACTCCAGGAGTGTTTGAATAACAACAAGTAACACTTCCAATTCAATTAAAACACAGTGCAAGGAAGACAAGGGATATGTAGCGAGGTTTCAACATCATCTTTCTGTAGTGCAATGTGCATACAAGAAACAAGTGCTTGCACAGGTACTCAATAATCAAGAGCATAACAAATTGGCCTCTTCAATGGATGAAAACTAGGTAACAATGGCTGAAAAATATATGAGAGGGAAGCTATAGATGCAAATGGATGGAGGAGGAAGTAGTTTGCAGCATTAGGTGCTACCAAAATCTCAGACAGGAGATATCTTAAGAGTTTGGTATGCAATGGAGAGTGATCACAGAATACCTAGAGAAGTGGTTGAAAATGGAGGATCTGCAATCAGTTAGGAAACCACCACGTCGAACTCAACCTCCAATTCATCCTTAGCAGTTGACCCCGTAGCGCACGCTGCAATCTGGTCTGAATAGTTATTTCAATAGAGCCAAGTTTGAGAGAAAATTCAAAAACTCAAAACTGTTAGCCAACTCATTAATAACCATATATTAATATCAGTCTTTAACGAACAATAGCGCTGAAAAAAAGGTAGATAATGAACTCAGTGTATTATGAAAAATTACGGCAAGGATCAAAGGACAAGGAGTGCGCTATGGAAAATCCTAGTGACTTGGCAACACTCTTTTTCAAAAAGTTGATTTGACCACCCTTTAATCCGACATAGGGATATCATGACAAGGATAAAGGTTATGAGTGGAAGGAGTGATGTGTAAAGTCATAATATCATTGGACGGGTTACGCTTGATGTCAAGTCAAGGGGTGAGTCAAAACCAAAAGCTATAAAATGAACCTAGGCTTAAAACCTATGTGAGGGCCAAAAATGAGCCAAAACCACAAGTCTTTATTTGTTCAAGCTAGAATAAGAAATTCACACAAGGAAAAATAAAGAAAACCTAAAGGCTAAAGGATAAAAAAAATTAAACCTAAGGGATAAAAGACCCAAGGCAATTTTATGTGATAACATTGGTTCCATAGGGGATGGCATGCTCCCTGTGAGCTACCAAGAGCCAACAGTTTTAGTGCCTTATCGTAGGGCTATGGGATTACTTGTTCAATCAAAAATAAAACAAAAATGATATTTACAATGACATGGAAAGCCACTCATGTCTTAAGAAAAATACCTTTTTCAGAAAGTGCCCATTTACAGGGCCACCAAAAACTTCAGAATCCTCCAAATTCTGCAGCTTATAAGTGTTATTTGAAAATACATTAGAATTTTTTAAGGGACCAATCCACAAGGCCTCAAATTTACCATTGTTGGCTTTGTATTTATTGGGTGCATCCCACTTGAGCACTATATCTCTCATATGGAAATATTATTTTCTTACCTTCTTGTCAAAGTCTTGCTTGATCTTCTTTTGATGGTCCTATGATTTGTCTAGTAGTTTCTCCCTAGTCTGTTGCACTTCTACCAGTTGTTGTATTCTTCTAGCCATATCATTAGGTTCTCCTTGGTATTCTTGGAATAATTTTTCCACAGGTAAGGCAAGTTGAGTAGGAAATATAGCCTCAAATCCATACACAAGCTGAAAAGGAGAGACAGAAAGTGATCTCTTTGTTGTTACTCTATCAACCCACAAAGAAAATTTCATATTTGAATCCAATGCTTTCTTGTTGTCTTCTAACAATCTCTTGATGATATTTATAAGGATCGTTTTAGAGGATTATTCCAGTCCATTCCCTTGGGGGTAGTAAGGAGTAGAATGAACCAATGTAATCCCATACTGTTCACAAAACTTGATCAATGGTTCAACTTTGAAAGATGTAACATTATCAGTAAAAATTCTTCTTGGAAAACCAAATCTCGCCATGATATCCTCAAGAAAACCAATTATTACCTTGTGGTTGTCATTCCTTGTAAGGATGGATTCTATCCACTTAGTGAAGTAATAAGTGGAAATAAAAATCCACCTATGCTGACCACTTGAAGCAGGATGAATTTCCCCAATAAAATATATGCCCCACTACTGAAATGGTCCTAAAGCTATCACATGCCTCAATGGCAAAGACTTGAGTTGTTGCTTTCCACAAAAATTTTGGCACTTGACACAATCTCTAATATTTTCACAAACGTCAGGAAAAGGGCTAGGCCAAAAATACCCAGCTTTGAAGATCTAATAGGTTGTGGTTCTTGAGAAGTGATGGCCCCCACATAAACTGTCATGAAAATTATTCATAACCTTTTGGGCCTCCTGCAGATATAGACATCTCAAAATCACTCCTAAAGGATCTTTCCAATACAAAACATGGTCAACAAAACAGTATTTGATTTCTTTTAGCTTCAAATCTCTTACCTTGTTCTTTTCCAAACCATCATGAGGATGCAAATTTTGCAAAAAATATATGATGTCCTTGTACCAAGTGCATTCTTCCAATTGGGTGTTGATCTGGGAAACTTTATTAGACAACTCAACTTGCTAATTTTCTAAGTTGATTTTTATGAAATTAACCCCCAATGATGTGCAATTTGATTCAGCCAATAGCCTAGCTAAACCTTGGCCTTTAACCAATTTAGTGGGAATTATTTCAAGATCAAATTCCAAAATTTTGGAAATCCTTTTTCTCCTCCTCCCATCTATGTCAAGCTGAATAAGTATCTCTTTCATCGAGGCTGAAGGGACATATACAACAAATTTTTAGTGCAACAAATATACTCTGAAAGCCTTGAGAGCTTTGACCAAAGAATAGGCCTACTTTTCCATGATGTCATATTTTATTTCAGCATCCATCAATTCCGTACTGAAAAGGGAAATAGGCTTCTCTAACTCTTCTGCATTTTTATGCAATAAAACAACAACTACCATGTCAAATGAAGAAAAATAAAATATCAGAAAATCCTTAGAGTAGTGAGGGCTAATGAGCACATGTGATTCAGCTAAAGCATGTGAGTCGTGAGAATGTTCAGAAGGATTTGAACCTTCGAAGGGGTCGAAGGAAGGCTCAAGGCCAAGCATCTTGAAAGTTTTAAGGAAGGTGTAGCGACATCGGACTGCAAGAGGACAAGTTTTCAAGGAAAGAGATGGACGGTCGGAATTCTCTGTGGAGAATTTGTGAAGTCCCGCGAGTTGTTAGATCTCACAGAATAGCAGGGGAGTTATGGGGATTATTTTAAAGGTGCAAGCTCAGGAGAGACAGAGCCACTGATCCAAGTCAGCCAGGGACCTTCCGACCCGTGGGTTGAGGAGGGCTGCATCAAGTTTTGTATTAGAGCGCAGAAAGAGTTCTTTTCTTTCTGTAGTAGGGAAAAGGAGAATTCACCATGCCGCCCAGGAGAAGGGACAGGAAAACACCCGATCTGCCAGAGGATAGGGAAATGTCGAGAACAAGGGGAAGGCAGATGATTGATCCATCCATGGAGAGAGAGATGTGTGATCTACGAGCCAGACTTGAAGACATGGAGACAACACAGAGGCGTATAATCAGTGATGGGGATCTTAGTGATTCCGAAAGTGAAATTGAAATAGAACATGAAGAGGAAGTTGCAGCCGAAGATGCAGTAAACGAATGCTTGATTAGAGCTATTGCAAGAATGGGTGCAAGAGAAAAAATGGACATTCCATTTTATGAGGGAAATCTAGATGCAGAGGAGATTCTAGACTAGATTAGAGATCTGGACACATATTTTGACTATGAAGATGTCGAAGAGGACAAGAAGGCCAAGCATGTTGTCACAAGATTGAAGGGACATGCAACATTGTGGTGGGATGAACTATAAGCTGACAGACATTGCATAGGCAAGCATAAAAACAAAAGTTGGGATAGGATGATCGCAAAGATGAAGGCAAAATTCACCCCCATTGATTATCAAATTACTCTGTTCAGGAGGATGCAGAACCTGAGACAGAAGCTAATGACAGTGAAAGAATACAGTGAAGAAGTCTACAAGCTGAACATCAGGGCAAGCCATTGAGAAAGCGATGATGAAAAGGTTGCCATATACATGAATGGCCTGAGATACGACATCCAGGATGAGATGAGCATGGTAACCATACGAACGGTGGAAGATTCTTATCAGATGGCTCTAAAAGCTGAAGAGAAGCTGAGCCGAAAGCAGGGTCAAAGAGGCTGAGGCAGAAGTCAGCCCAGAGGTAAATCAGTTGCCCAGGATAAAAATCAGAAACCCAAGGAGGACTAGAAGAAACCTCAGACTCGAACTGATAGAGGTGGAACCTCACAATGAGGGAAACATACCAAACAGAGAGGGGATTATGCTGATAATAATGTTTTTCCTCATACTAGAGGTAGAGGAAGAGGAATATGTGGAGTAATAACATGCTTCACATGCAGAAAGAATGGGCACAAGTCTTATGAGTGTCCAGATAAAAAGAAAGAGAGTGGTGAGACTCACATAGTTGAAGCTCAGAGGTGGAATGTTGAGATAGAAGATGTTGAAGGCGGAAGATCGTTGATGATGCGAAAATCTCTTTTGACACCAGAGAAGGAGGTGGAGAGTTTAGTCCAAAGAAACAGACTTTTACGGACTGCTTGTAAGACCAAGGACAGGGTATGCAAGGTCATTGTGGACAGTGGTAGCATAGATAATCTCGTTTCTATAGAGATGGTAGAAAATCTGGAGCTGGAGACGATTGATGATCCAAGCCCATACCGAGTTTTGTGGCTACAAAAAGGACATCAGGTAATGGTCAGTAAACAGTGTTTAGTTGAATTTAAGATAGGGGGATATAATGATAAGATATTATGTGATCTTATTCCTATGGATGTTTGTCATCTATTGTTGGGTAGACCATGGAAATATGACAGGAATGTGATTCATGATGGGAGAATGAATAGGTCAAAAGACAAGTCCAGGATTTGTTGGACAAAGGTTTGGTCAGAGAAAGCTTGAGCCCGTGTGTTGTTCCAACAATACTTAGTCTGAAAAAATACGGAGGCTGGAGGATGTGTACTAACTCTAGGGCGATCAAAAAGATGACCATACGATACAAATTTCCATTGTCAAGGATGGATGATCTAATGGATTTCTTGAGTGGAGCAAAATTATTTTCAAAGATTGATTTGAAAAGAGGTTATCATCAAATCCGCATGAGAGAAGGTGATGAATGGAAGATAGCATTCAAAACAAATGAAGGGTTGTATGAATGGCTTGTTATGCCGTTTGGGTTAACAAATGCGCCAATTACTTTCATGAGGTTGATGAACGAAGTCCTGAGGGAGTTCATTGGAAAATTTGTCATTGTGTATCTAGATGACATACTGATTTTCAGTAAAATAGTGGTCGAGCATCTAAAACATTTGGCTATAGTGATGCAGAAATTATAGCAGGAGAAGCTGTTGATAAATATGAAGAAATCCTCATTCATGAAGACGAAGATCATTTATCCGGGGTTTGTTATTTCTACAGATAAGTTGAGGATGGATCCAGATAAAGTGGAAGTAATTAAGAATTGGCCATCACCGAAGAATAACTTTGAGGTGAGACGTTTTCACAGATTGGCTAGTTTCTACCGAACGTTCATCAGAAATTTCAGTGGGATTAGTGCACCACTGATGGACATAGTGAAGAAGAGACATAAATCTTTTCACTGGACAGAAGAAGTTGAAAAGAGTTTTAATCTGTTGAAGAGGAAGATCACGGAACAACCAGTTTTGGTGTTGTCGGATTTCCAGAAGACATTTCAAGTGAAATGCGATGCAAGTGGGTTTGCAATAGGGGCAGTCTTGAGTCAAGATGACAGGCCGATAGCATACTTCAACGAGAAGCTGAATGAAGTGAAAGTGAAGTACTCCACTTATGACAATGAGTTTTATGCTATCATACAGGCATTGAAAAAATGGAGGCATTACTTGATTCTGAAGGAGTTTGTCTTATACAGTGACAATCATGCACTGCAATTTGTGACTCGACAGGAGAATTTGAATCAGAGACATGTTAAATGGGTTGAATATATGAAAATTTTTACTTTTGTGATCAAACATATTTTTGGTACTGCTAACAAAGTTGTTGATGCTTTGAGCAGGAAGTGTTTGCTATTGCAGGAGTTCAGAGTCAAAACATTGGGTTTTGATGATCTCAGGGACATGTATAGAGATGATCGAGATTTTAAAGAGGCATATAAAGCAGCTGAGAATCCAATTCTCATAGATAGAAGTGAATGGACATAATACATGGTCCAGGAAGGATTATTGTTTAAAGGTAATCAGTTGTGTATTCCAAAATGCTCCATGAGGGAGAACTTGCTGAAAGAGAAACACAGTGAAGGATTGGTCGAGCACTCTGGTCATGACAAGACATTCGCAAAGTTGAATGAGTCATATTTTTGGCCGGGAATGCAAGCAGACGTCAAGAGATTCATGTTCATATGTAGAATTTGCCAGCATTCGAAAGGAAGAAAATAGAATGTAGGTTTTTATCAACCATTTCCCATACCTGAAAAGCTGTGGGATGCATCCAGCATGGATTTCATATTGGGGATGCCAAGAACACAAAGAGTATTTGATTCAATCTTTGTGGTGGTGAATATATTTTCCAAAATGGCACACTTCATTCCATGTCAGAAGACCAGTGATGCAACTCACATTGCGAATCTGTTTTTCAAAGAAGTCATTCGACTTCACGGCTTCCCAAGGAGCATAGTTTTAGATCGAGACATTAAGTTCATAGGACACTTTTGGAGGACGTTATGGAAGAAGTTGGGGACTAACTTGTGGTTTATTTCATCTTATCATCCTCAGATGGATGGACAGACAGAAGTGGTAAATAGAAGTCTGGAAGACTTGCTGAGAAGCTTGGTGATAGAACACCATAGCCAATGGAACAACATATTACCACAGGAAGAATTTGCTTATAATGACTTAGTTAACAGGAGCACAGGGCAGAGTCCATTTTGGATTATCTATGGCATGCAGCCGAGAGGAATTTCTGAATTGAGAGATTCAGAACAGACTGTGACTAGGAGCGCTAGTGCAGAATATTTCACAGAAGCGATGAAGGAACTTCACAGCCAAGTGAAGGAGCGATTGGAAAATTCGAACCAGGAATATAAGCGTAGAGAAGATCAGCACAGAAGACAAATTCAGTTCGAGGTTGGTGACCTGATTCTAACACATTTGAGAAAGGAAAGGTTCCCGAGAGGAACATACAATAAACTAAAGATGAAGTAAATCGGACCATGTAAGGTCTTGAAGAAATTTGGGCCAAATGCTTATGAGATTGAATTACCCGATGGGATCAAAATTTCTCCAATATTCAATATCTCAGATTTGTACCCATATAAAGCTAAGGAAGCAGGGATAGAAAATGAATAGTCGGTGATCCAGTGGACAAAGAAGATGCCAGTTATAGAAAATCCCTAGATGGAGTGCATACTGGACAAAAGAGTAAGAAAAAAGACTAGGCAAAAGCAATACTTTGAATATTTGGTCAAGTGGAAAGGCCATCCAATTGAAGATACCAGCTGGGAGAACGAAGCAGAAATCCAAAAGCATGGAAAGAAAATGCGTGAGCTCATGGACATGATCCCATGAAATTTTTTCAAGCGAGGGAGTATGATGCAGGAGCATCTCAAGCGAGCCAGCGTGGAGACAATGGATAGCTAGACAAGCGTCCAACACAAATTTTGAAATTCTCTTGAAGTTAATGCACCAATATTAAATGAGATAATTAAGAAGGAGCGCACTCATATAATGTAAAAGGACCTTGAGCGATCCGCTCTCATCCTTAGTAAATAGAAGCCATTTATGGTAGTTAATGTAAATAGGTAGGATTGAATGTGTAGATTAGACAGATTCAGAGTGCAAGAGGGAAATGGGATATAGACACCCTCATTGTGTATTGTAACATTAGCGAGAGTGTAGAGATGAGATTATGCAAAAATTGAGAGCATAGAAAAAAAAAAAGCAGAGAGTTGTGGCATGAATTTCATGTACAGAAGTTATGGATTAATACAAAGAAGGTTTTGATTCAAATTCATGGTGTTCAATTATTATCTGTGTATGCATCTTTGAATGTTTTACTCTTTCTGTCATGCAATTGCTTTTATGCTATGTATGAATGATTTCTTGTTGAATGTTTGAAATTTGAGAGAGAGAGAGAGAGTAAGGGGAATGAGTTTCAATTGTTTCTCTATCTGAGTAAGAGTTCCTGCAAGGAGTGCAGTTGAATTGTCTGCAAGGAGTGCGTTGACAAAGGGTTCAGAGTTTTGTCTCTGAAAGCTCAGATGGGGTAGCTTTCGTTCTCATTCAATTAGAAGTGCAGTTAGGCACAGGCGCCATGCAAGGAGTGCCCAGGCTGAGTAAAGTCTCAGAGTTGTGAACCTGAGTGAAGTATTGAGAGGCTGCTGCTGCAGGTGTGTGTAGAGTTGAAGGATTTCAACACTTGGAAGTGTTTGAAAGTCTGTCGCAAGGAGTGTGTGCAAGGGTTTTTTTGAAAGACTCGGAGTCGTGAGAAATTTCATAAGGATTTGAACCTCGAAGGGGTCGAAGGAAGGCTCGAGGCCAAGCATCTTGAAAGTTTTAAGGAAGGTGTAGTGACGTCAGACCGCAAGAGGACAAGTTTTCAAGGAAAGAGATGATGTCCCGCGAGTTGTCATATCTCACAGAATAGAAGGGGAGTTACAGGGATTATTTTAAAGGTGCAAGCTCAGGAGAGACAGAGCCACCGAACCAAGTCAGCCAGGGACCGTTGGATCACTCGTGAAATTTCCTATCGGGATTTCGTAAGTGGAAGGGTCGAAAACTTGGTATCAAAGTTCATGAAATCATGAAAGGTGAAGCTGTGAAGGATCGATAGGATTGTGTGGGACCATAGTAGCCAGTGATGTGGACAGGTGGCACTATGTCGACCTAGAAGTCAATTGAGTCGAAGTCAGGAAATGGCGAGAAGTCTAGTTGTGGGGTCAGCACCGAGAAACGTGTCGGATTTTGACATCTTGGGATTTCGGGGAATAGGATATCGGGATTTCGGGGTTCATACGTAGAGTTGTATGTTATCACAATTCGTTAACTCATGATAGTCGACAAGTCAGAGTTTCAGAGTTTTAGAATTCGGGGGCCTAAGCGACAAGACACTTGACTGCAGGATTCATGAAATCACTAAGTCTGATCTCCTAAGTGAAAAGGGAGGATCCCACAAGGATTTTATATGGGTGCATATTTTCCGAAAGGAAAATAGAAGAGCCGTTTTAGAGTTCTTCGAGCCAGTGTAAGGGAAAAGATCCTGTGCGTGCGAAACTTCCTACCCGCGGGTTGAGGAGGGTCGCGTCAGTAATGTCATCCAAATAGATGACTACAAACTTGTCCTTTTCCCCAATAAAGGAAATGTCCATGGCTCGCTGAAAGGTCGCTCCTGCATTCATCAATTCAAAGGGAATTTTAGCATACATAAATGTTCCCCAAGGAGTGGTGAAGGTTGTCTTCTCTCTATCTTCAGGTAAGATAGAGATACAATTGTAGCCAGAAAATCCATCAATCATAGACATCCTAGATGAACTTGTCACCCTATGTAATATGTGCTCCATCTTTGGTAAGGGGTAATTATCTTTCTTAGAGATTCTATTCAAATTTATGAAATCAACACAAACTCTGATTTGTCCAATCTTCTTTCTCACTGGGACCAAGTTAGCCACCCATTTAAAGCATCTCAAAGGAATGATAATTTTGTCATCCAAAATCTTTTTTTACCTCTTTTTCCATAATAGGCAGCACCATAGGATTTATTTGTCTCATCTTCTGCCTAAATGGCTTGGTCTCTTCTTTAAAAAGGATCTTATGTTCAATGATTTTTGTGTTTTATGTTCTCATATCTTCATATGTCCAAGAAAACACATCAAAAAACTATTTTAACAACTCAACATATTCATCCTTTTGTTCCTTCAACAAGCTTCTAGACATCTTGACATATTTTGGATCCTTCTCTGTACCCACATTACATTTAGTCACATCATCATTATCAATTGAACCTTTAACCTTTACAACCACATCATTTCTATTGAACAATCTCTCCAAAGGAACTAGTCCTTTTGGAATATGGCTACTAGGCAACTGAACAATATGATAGTTAGCAATTTTATTTAGAAAAACATCGGCATGAGGACTACTTTCAATATCATGATCTTGATCAATATGCAAGGCAGAAAAGTCATCCATAGTCTCAATAAATATTTTAATCTCAAGATCATCCTCAAAAACCTTCCAATGTTTGACATTATTAGGTATAGAGGGTCTATACTTCACTTCTACATCTTATTTGAGTTTATATGGAAAAGGGACTCTGAAATTACTTGCTGAAACAACTAAAGAATCATCTATGGTGTTCTCCTCTCTTGGAATAAATGAGATATTGAAAGCTAAAAAGAAACTATCAATAATATCCCAAACTTCATTTTTGTAAGTCATTAACTCGGGGTACTTAGATTAATACATATTTTTGATTTGGTGGATAATTAATTCAGCATCTCCAAACAATGCTAGCTCTTCAATCCCCAAGTCTTTAGCATCCCTCAAACCCAAAACAAGAGCTTCATATTCTGCCACATTGTTTGTAGTTTCAAATTATAGATTGTAGGACAAAGATATGATCTCTTGAGTAGGGGAAACATATACTACTCCAGCACCAACCCCTTCCTTAGAAGAGGTTCCATCAAATAACATCTTCCAAACAAAGGTATTTGGAGGAGAATCTTCACAAAAGGTAATGGATTATTTTCTGATTTCAAGAGGAGGTTGAGGAGCATCAATGAGATGCAATATACTGTGTTAGGACTCTGTAATTTTCCCAAGGCTGAGGAAGAAATCACCGAGGTAACATAAAAATAATTTGGAGTCCTAGATCTAACCTTCCAAGACTCAGAGAGAGCTCTCTCTGTACAATATAGTTTTTTTTGTGATATATTTTAGGCTAGTTATTACTGTACAGAGGCTGGTTTATAAATTGGTCGGTTGGAACAGGAAGGGGAGGCCATTGGGCAATGGATTCATAGTTCAGAATGGATAAAAAATAGGTCATGACAATCTCATATTACAGGGAAAGGTAGGAAAATCCACTGGATCTGAAATATTTAATGCATGGGAAAGGTAGAACAGATATATAAATCCAATTAAAAACAAAGAAATTGAGAATTCTGAGTTTAATCTTCAGTGAACAAAAAAAAAATCATTCTAAGTTAGTGACAGAGGGTGCATTTAAACCAATTATGTCCTTAGTCTCTTTAAAATAATTTAGAACGTAGAAATCAATTTTGATAACAGAGAGAACAAATTAGCATAGAAAATAAACTTCAGCAATGGGATTTGTCACAAGAATTCTATAATGGCCACACTGTGTCACTGGAAATCTCATCAATGAAGGTTCTATGAGTTGTATTACAAATTAATTCATAGTCCCAAATGATCAACCCTTGTACATTTGGATTATTAAAATATATAGAAAGATTATCTCCCAGGATCAGGAGGTCGAATTCAACAACCTCGGCCAAAAATAAAAACGAATCCTTGAAAATTTTGAATTGTTTTCCATGAAAGGTGGGCCGAACTGCTGAAAATAGGGGTCAACTCATAAATTTGTATATCCCAAAATATGTTAGTTGCATGAAAACTAAAATATTTTATTGTATATGAGCCTATCCTAAGAAAAAACCTTTTTTGGGTTTTCCAAATTCATCTCCATATCTCTGAAACATCTCCCACAAAAACATGACAAAATCAGGAAAACTAGAAACCTGAAAGATGGTTCTCAGAGATGGCTTCGATTATCCTAACTGTTGAAACCTGTGAAAACATTCAGAGATATTTTTTTTCTTCATCCCATTACAGATAAAAACCTCTCTCGGTTTTTCAAAATTCCTTCTGGTTTGGCCGAAAACACTCTCGGAAGTGGACTAGTAAAACTAGCAAAAAGCGGTTTTAATTTTGGGGAAAACAGTTTCGGGGTGTGGGGGAAAGTGGTTTTCGGAGCCCCCCTAGAGTGGTAAGTGGTATTGGGATGGGGTGTACAAGTTCACCATACGGTGACAAGTGTCCCTTGGTAAACCACTTACTCGGACCCCCGTCCTTGTTAAAGTTAGGATGATTGGGGGGGTGGGGGTGGTCCGAGTAAATTACGGACGTTGATTAAATTTATGGGGATGTGTGCATAGTGGGATTTTCTTTTATTTTTTTTTATTTGTTTTTATTTATTATTTCTTTTCATTTTCATTTTCATTTTATTTGTTTTTTTTATTTATTATTTGTTTTTACTTTTTAAGTGTTTTCATTTGTTTTTTTATTTTGTTTTATTATTATTTGTTATATGTTTATTATATGTATTATTAATATTTTACACTTTTGTTTTGTTTCGGTTTTAGTTTTTTGTATTTTATATTTTTTTTTTTAATCTTTGTTTATTGTTTTAATTTTTTTAAACTTTTAATTTTAATTAATGTTTTAATTATATTTTTATTTTATAAATTTTATTAATTTATTATAATTTGTTTTTAAAATGTTTTTAATTATTAAAACTTTTATAATGTTTTTTGTTTATCAGTTATTTATCTAAAATTAATTATTAGCCTAACACAATTACTAACTTAATTACTAATTATTAACACTTATTAATTTAATCTACTTAATTATTTATTATGAATTGTCCTATGTTATCTAATGACTTATTAAACTAGTTATTTTTGTGAATTTAACCCTAGTTTCCTAACATCATTTCATGTCGGGGGGAGTGAAAAACTGGAGGGAAAATGCATTAAGGGTGCAACAGGGTGATGAAGGATCGAGTAAAATGGATGGAGGGGGAAATGGAATCAATTGTGCCTGGTAAGCCAAATGTATTCATCATGGGAGCAATGTCAAATAAACAAATGAAGAGTCAATTTACCTATGATTATAGGACCCCAACATAGGCTCCACCTGGGGATGGCAGCTCTTTTAGGAGGTTAAAAGAACCATTGAACTCTAAACATGTAGACTAATGCTTTATTCGTTGGGTTGATCCCAAAAATGTATTCTGCAACTTGCATCTGTTCTGATCCTTCAATTGAGAGCGCATCAAAATGAAGACTGAAATTTGAAATGCACATTGAACTGGAAACTGCACTGCAAACTTAAACTGAAAAAATTGTTGAAAGGAATGCTCAAAGAGATGAGCTTATTTGCACATTGATACCTACCCTATACTGTTGAAAATCATGTTGAATCAAATAATACAAAAATGCCAATGAGGCCAGTCAAGTAGTTGTTGAAACAAGTGTACTGCTTGACTGCTTGTTAACACAATCAAAAAGAAAACTTGACCTTTTTCCGACAGAATAAAAACTACAAAGTGTAATGACCACTGCTGAAAACATGATTGATCATTTAGGCTGAAAAAATATTCCATGTAGTATGCTATGGGATCAGGAAATACATGACCTATTTCTTGACTTTGAACAAATATATGGTCATAATTGGGTATGGCACATAATCTTTTTACATCATTATACATTTCTTGAGATGGCTACAAATTTTCTGTTGAACTTTGAAATGGGACTCCTGCTGAAACATACCATGAAAGAGACTGCCTAGTCATGTCTATATCATAACCTCTTTTAAGTTCGTAGTTTTCCAATGAACCATGAATTTGACAACAAAAGTCATCCAATATATCAATGATTGGGTCTTGTAGGAACTGAGATGTTGGTTTCATTGGTTCCAATGAAAGTTTCTGATCTTCTATGTGCTTATCATCCATAACATGATTAAATTTTTTCTTCAAAAACTGAAAATGAATAGAAGGTTAATGGTATAGAGTTATAATGCATTAATTCATATTTTGTCTCAGGCTCTAAGATTTCATTTGGAACTTGAAAATCGATGTATCTCAAGTGTTGCAATTCAGGGTCTAAAACAACGTCCATATCATCAATGGCATCTTCAATTGAGTGATCAACACATTCTTCATCTTTACTATCGACAACTTGTTTATAATTTTATCTCAGAATTTGAAATGAAGAGAAACATAAAGGCATAGATCTTTCACTTACTCTGATATTTTCTTCTTTTTCCTCATTTCTATCATAGTTTCTATGCACAAGATGATTGTCATATTTGAGTTGCAACTGATCCTCCTTATCCCATAAGCATGCCACTGGTTGCTTTGAACAATCAACATCTATTTCAACCACATAATCATTATCATACTGATCAAACTTGGGTGGATTATCTAGGTAAGAAATGTCATCAAACATGCACATCATATCAGCTGGTTGTTCCTCTGCAAGTTGAGTTGGAGTTTCATCTTTGATTGTGTTGTGAATTGAATACATGAAATGATCATGTTCCAATCCATGATACCAAGGGTGAGTTGCAAAGTGTTTGGGAACAATGACCCTTTATTTTTCTATAATAAATGGGATATGATGCCTTTGAACATCAAGTTCATTTCCCATGATGACTTTCTGCATCATTTATTTCATTGTGTTGGCCATAATGTGTTGTTTAGATTCTAAATATTTCAGGTGCTCCTTTGCTATTTTCTCCTTTTCTTCTTCCTTGATCTTTGACCTTTTAATCAACAAATTTGCTTCCACGGTAATTGCACTATATTTCATATCCTTTAGTGTAGTAGTGTTCCTTTCTATTAGTTTAAATTCCATCTTTGGATCAAAGGCATCTGGGTAGTGTAAAATAGCTAAATCAGGAGGTGGTCTTATATCAGCAGGCATGGAATTGTAAACTTGATTGAATCTCGCTGAAAATTTTTGCACTGTTTCTCTTGGCTATCTTTTCAAATGATCATACTCTTCTAGAATGAGGAAGGGATTCCTCTTGATCACCCATTGATCTAAGAAAAATTTCACAAACTGATTTAGATCATTGATTCTTGCAGCTAGAAGATCTTTATACCATTTCTTAGCTCTACTTTGCAAAGATAAAGCAAAAATCCTAATCCTAACATCACTTTTTTCCACCTCAAAAAGGTCAAGATAATTTTCAAAACCTTAAATGTGTTTTTCAGCAGTGATGTAGCCATGTTCTCTGTCAAATCTGGGAATATATTTGAATTAATTGGCATGGAAATCATGGAGTGTGGGAGGCAAGACAAGAGGCTTGTATATATCTCATATTTTTACAGGTGTAGGAGTATGTACAAGGATTGTAACACTAGGCTTAACCTCTTGAGGCTCATTAGGTTGAACATGTTCTTCATAAATTTTGGCAGTATGATCTGGATCAAGATCATGATAAGGGAAGAAATAATTAAAAATAAAACCTATCATATCTTAGACAAACTTCCAGCTTAAATACCTGATTTTTTCAAATGTTTTGGTCATGTTTCAAGTTCTTCCTCCAGTGGAGTCTTTGAATTGGAACTGATCTGGAGATGATTGGAGTCGCCATGTGGATGGTTCAACCTTCTTGTGCCTGATAACTGTCCACCATCAGTAATCAGATATGGAACTTGATGTGCTTTCTGAGGAACATTCTCAAGTATGGTCACCACTATGTTAGCACTATGTAATTTGCCCAAGGATCAGGAGGCAATCACTCAGGTAACATCAAACAACTATGGAGTCCTGGATATAAACCTCCAATACTTAGAGAGGGATCTCTCTATCTAATCTAGATTTGTTTGTGATATATTTTAGGCTAGTTATTACTGTACAGAGGTTGATTTATAAATTGGTTGGCTGGAACAGGAAGGGGAGGCCATTGGGAAATGGAGTCACAGTTCAGAATGGATCAAAACCAGGTCATGACAGTTTGATATTGCAGGGCAAGGTAGGAAAATCCACTCAATCTTCAAGATTTAATGCATGGGAAAGGTAGAACAGATTCAAAGATACAATTAAAAATAGATCAACTGAGAATTATGACTTTAATCTTCAATGGAAAAACACAAAAATCATTCCAAGTCGGTGACAGAGGGTGCATTTTAACCAATTATGTCCTTAGTCTCTTTAAAATAATTCAGAATGTAGAAAATAGTTTTGATAACAGAGAGAACAAATTAACAGAGAAAATAAACTTCACCAATGGGATTTGTCACAAGAATCCTACAATGGCCACACTGTGTTACTGGAAATCTCATCCATGAGGGATCTTTCAGCTGTTTTACAAATTAATTCATAGTCCCAACTGATCAACCCTTATACATTTGTATTATTAAAATATATATAAATATTATCTCCTAGGATTAGGAGGTCGAATTCAACAACCTCGGCAAAAAATAGAAATGAATCCCTGAAAATTTTGAATTGTTTTCCATGAAAGGTGGGTCGAACTACTGAAAATAGGGGTCAAATCAAAAATTCGTATCTCCAAAAATGTGATAGCTATGTGAAAACACAAAGAGGTTATTATATATGATCTTGTCTTGAGAAAAAATCTCTTTTGGGTTTTTCAAATTCATCTCCATCTCTCCAAAACAACTCCCGCAAAAACATGACAAAATCGGGAAAACAGGAAACCTGAAAAATGGTGCTCAGAGATGGCTTCAATTATCCTAACTGCTGACATCTGTGCAAAAACTGAGATGATTCAAATCCAATTAAAAACATATCAACTCCAATTTAAAATAGATCAATCGAGAATTCTGACTTTAATCTTCAATGGAAAAACACAAAAATCATTCCAAGTCAGTGACAGAGGGTGCATTTAAACCAATTCTGTCCTTAGTCTCTTGAAAATAATTCAAAATGCAGAAAGCAATTTTGATAACAGAGAGAAAATAAACTTGACCAATGGGATTTGTCACAAGAATCCTACAATGGACACACTATGTTACTGGAAATATCATCCATGAAGGTTCTGTGAGTTGTTTTACAAATTAATTCATAGTCCCAAATGATCAACCCTTGTACATTTGGATTATTAAAATATATAGAAAGATTGTCTCCCAGGATCAGGAGGTCGAATTCAACAACCTCGGCCAAAAATAGAAACGAATCCCTGAAATTTTTGAATTGTTTGACATGAAAGGTGGGCCAAACTACTAAAAAGATGGGTTAACTTAGACATTCGTATCTCCTACAATATGATATCTATATGAAAAATGAAATATTTTATTGCATGTTATCATGTTCTGAGAAAAAATCTTTTTTGGTTTTTCCAAATTCATCTCCATCTCTCTGAAACAGCTCCCGCAAAAACATGACAAAATCGAGAAAACTGGAAATTGAAACAATGGTTCTCAGAGATGGTTTCTATTCTTCCAACTTATGATATTTATGAAAAAAATGAGATATGTTTTTGTTATTCATCCCGTTATAGAGAAAAACCTCTTTCGTTTTTTTCAAAATTCCTTCTGGTTTGGCCAAAAACTCTCTCGGAGGCGGGCCGGTAAAACTGGCGAAAAATGGTTTTAATTTTGGGGAAAACATTTTTTTTTTTTTTTGGAGGTGGGAAATGGTTTTTGGACCCCCTGGAGTGATAAGTGGTATTGGGAGGGGAGGGGGTCCAAGTTCATAATACAGTGACAAGTGTCTCTTGGTATACCACTTACTTGAACCCCTTTAGGATGGGGATATGTGCATATTATGCTTTGCTTTTATTTTATTTGTTTTTGTTTATTATGTCTTTCCATTTTAATTTTATTTGTTTTTTTATTAATTTTTTTTTTACTTTTTAAGTGTTTCATTTTCTTTTTTCTTTTTTTTTTATTATTATTTGTTATATGTTTATTATATGTATTATTAATGTTTTATGTTTTTTTGTTTCAGTTTTAGTTTTATGTATTTTATATTGTTTTTTTTAAACTTTGTCTATTGTTTTAATTTTTTTAAACTGTTTAATTTTAATTAATGTTTTTATTTTATTTTTTAATTGATTTTTATTTTATAACTTTTATTATTTTATTATAATTTGTTTTTGAAATGTTTTTAATTATTAAAAATTTTATAATGTTTTTTGTTTATCAATTATTTATCTAAAATGAATTATTATCCTAACCCAATTACTAGCCTAATTACTAATTATTAACATTTATTAATTTAATCTAATTAATTAATTATTATTAATTATCCTATGTTATCTAATGACTTATTAAACTAGTTATTTTTGTGCATTTAACCCTAGTTACCTAACATTATTTCATGTAGGGATGAAGATGATGGGGGGTAAAGAACTGGAGTGCAAAGGCATGAAGGGTGCAACAGGGTGATGAAGAATCGAGCGAAATGGATGGAGGGGGAAATTGAATTAACCGAGCCCAATAAGTCAGATGTCTTCATCATGAGAGAAACATCAAATAAATAACTAAAAGTCAAGTTACCTATGATTATAGGACCCTAACATATTGGATCCTTGATCAATATCAAGTGCAAAAATAAGATGGTTGGTGGGGTTTGATTCGTCACTGATGATGTAGGATAATTGGGATTCCCTGTAAAGCCTTCTATGTTCTTCCCCAAACATAGGAATGGTGGCATATGTAAGGTCCATCTGGAAGGTTCCCCCCAGTCTTTTTATCCAATATCTTGACAAAAGAATACCAAACTTAGGGGGGACATCAGCTACCACAGTATCCATGACCACACTTTTCATGGAAAACTAAAAAAATGTCACAACCAGATCTTTGATAACCCAAAGACATTTCACTTTCCTAGAGTCAAAACTGTATAAGTCATGGTAGGTTTTTGTATTTTCCAAACCAAGATCAATCATGACTATTTTTGGCATGCGATTGTGAGATGCCCCTGAGTCCATCAAGAAGTTATGCAACACCTTATCAGGAATGTTCAATGATGAATCATCTCTATATTCTATAAAAGGTCCTAAGATGACTGTTGATTTTCCATCTTGAAGGTTGACTGAATCAGTGGAATTGGAGGAGGGTTCGGGCTACAACATTTTGAACAAATATCTTTTGAATTCCTCAGTTTTTATCATCTCCAAAAAAGGTACAGGAATTTTGATTTTTTGAATCTCATTTTCAAAGATGAAAGAATATGGATATTTCAGAATCTCCTTGACTTATGGGGTAGGATTCTTAACCAAAGATTGAGGGATTTTTGCATCTTTTTCTTTGTAGTCAGCTACCATAGTCTTAGCAGAATTTTTTGTTTTAGTGGGTTGATCAAAAGTGCCAGTTTTTTCCTCTTTCTTTTTGGATCTCAAATTGCATCTATTAGGATTTTATTTTTCTTTCTCTCCCTTACTCAATTCATTTATTTGATTATCCATTAGGGATTCCTCATATGTAGATTGGGTCAAGTGAGGGGAGGAAGAGGTGTCACCTAGGCAATGTATCTTAGGATCATTTTCTTCATCCTCTCCTTCATCAACAACAAGGTTGTTTTGGAGAGGGGTTTGAATTTTTTGATCATCCCTATCTCTATTTCTTAGATCTCTTGGAAGGATCTAAGGAGCATTATTTGGTATTCTAAAGTTACCTCTATTATCAACATTCTGTGTCTTCCTATAGGTTTGTTTTTCTTCATGTTTTAACTTCTCCATTTAAGAAGAAAGTGATTTAACCAATTTTGTAATTTCATCAACTTGAGGATGAAAAACAAAGGAATCATAGGTTGAGGCTTCAACTCTATTTTTTCTCTTGTCCCTCTCATATTTTCCCCTAATTTTTTTAGATGCCACTATGTTAGATTCTACCTCCAAGGATGCATCTTGCATATGATCTAAGGAGGCATATCATTTTTCTCTCAGTAGAAGACAAAACTTAGGGTCAAAAGCACAGGCATAGGTGATCTTGTAAAATGTTTTTGTAGGATTTATTTCAGCAGGGATCTTGTTGTACATTTTATTGAATCTCTTAGAGAATTCAAAAATAGATTCTCCCTCTTTCCTCTTAAGGGATCCAAATTATGTGATATAATAAATAAAATATTTTTTAACCCCCCACTGTCTCAAGAAAGCATCATCTAAAGATTCAATCCCATCAATGGATCCAGGAGTCAAACATCTAAACTATTTCCTACCCTCACCATCAAGGCTCTATACAAAGAATCTCATCCATACATCTTCATTCTCAATGTTTATATTGTCTACATAACTATAAAAGGAAGCAAGGTGTTCTTCAACAATTATGTCTTCTTCCCCTGTGAACTTGGGCATGTACTTAAGGTAGTCTCCAGCAGGGAGAGAATTCATAGGATAAGGTAATATAAGAGGGGAATACCTAGCAGCCACTATGGCATCCATCATATTTCTAGGAGTGTTAGCACCTTCCATTCGATTATGAACTCTAGGAAAGTAAGGAGGAGAAGGAGATTTGACTGTGTGGAGCTTAGGAGAAAAAGGAATGTAGGAAGGATGGATTTTAGTTTTCACAACAGGAGGTTGAGTCTTGGAGGAATATGGTATAGACTGCAAGGGAGATGATCCTTCCTCCTCTTTGGTCATAACAATTTTGATAGGAGGAAGAGTAGAAAAACCCAAGGTAGGAAAATCTTCAAGAATCTCAAGTCTGAATAACTTCACAATATCAGGAGATGCACGGATTTAAAAAATTTCTTCTTTCAATTCTGGGTCAAAAGAGGAGTATTCAACAAGAAATATTTCAAAATCCAAATTTCTACAAACTTCAGCAAAAGATAAAGGCAGAATACTTGATATAACAACTAGTGTATTAAGAATGAAATGAGTCAACTGACCAGAAGTACCTAATACAACAACAGAAAAAAATTCTTGAGAAGCTTTTCCAATCTTGATTATCTTCTCTAGGTTAGCTTCAGGTGTAGACATAGGTAGTTGTGCAGTTGACTTCATGTGTCTACCTTTTGGAGCCACAGCTGAAACAATGGAGTCACCAGGTGCAAGTTGCAATCTTCAATGTACTAAATTCTATTGCACCTTCAAAATCAATATTCTTTGTTGTTCAATTGCATGGAAATGCATTCAATTTGTTCCCCGACAAAGATGTCAAGAATCAGATTGAAAAGAGGATAAGCCCAGTACCCATCAGATTATGTGTAAATGTAAATGAGTGTTTAAAGGTTAAATGGACAAGACTCAGAATAATAATGTTTTAACTAAGAAATCTAAGCTAGCATACACAAGCAATTGAGGTCTTGATTAGCTTCAATCAGTGAATGGGAGTAAAAGTGAATAGAAGGAAGAATATGGTGAGGGACGTGTAAAGGTATGTTATTCATATGAGGTCTTCAAGCAACCCAAGGAGGAGAAACTCAAACACAAGATATTCTTAAATTCAAAGTTTAAGAAAAATGAAGAGCATCATAGCCGTACTATAATCAAACATTCATCATAATAAAACCATAACAATATCATGTGAATCATTCAATCATGAAAACTTCAGCATAAGAGGCAACAATATGGAATAAGAGAAACTAACTTATATTAATAAAAAAATCTCAAGTTCAGTACATATAACCAGAGAACTAGTCTACTTAGTCAAAAATATTACAATAAGGGAGCCCAACTCAACCATTCGAACCTTCTTAATCATTTGGAATATCTATTTATAACAAAAAAAGGAAAGAAATAGCTAGAGGTGTGACTTTGCCTTCCTCCCATAGGATTCTCTAAATCAATTATTCAATCTAACACCTGTGCTAACAACTATTTAACAAAGTGCTACAAAAACTAAATTATATTCGTAATCACTCCAACAAATATTAAATGAAATTATATCCCTTATGGCGCATTCCTTTCCATTTCCAAGTGTCCTCCAGAGATTGTATGTTCTCATAATGTTTCCACCTATCATCCTCTCTCCTCTCCACATCATCCTCCTCCTAAAAGAGTGATGAATCCAAACCCCTTGATTTTAGGTGCCAATTCGTAGCGCCATTCAATAGAGCGCTGGGTAGCCAATTTTGTAGAGCCCTTTGCAAAATAACTCTGCACATTTTGTAGTGTCTTCTCCAACACATGCTTGCATTTTCTATAGCATCGATTGTTATAGTAAGATTTGCATCACCCTATGCAATATTGACCAGAAGGCCTTTTTCCATTTCCCCGTGCAGACTTATCTTCCTTGTTTATAAAATCTAGAGTCAAAAATAAATATTTTTTCACATGTATGCATCTTTCCTACTATACAACATCTGTATACGCAGGTTGCTCCACTACAACCCACGTACATCGGGATTTGTGCCAAAAAATGAAAATTAATGTTGGGTTTCCATGTCATGAAAGGTGATCTATGATCCTTGTCCTTTCATATATTGGAAACGTTCCGACTTGGCCCTTCAGTTCCATTTTGAAGGCTATAAATGGGCCAATTCCGAGATATGGAAAGAGGAGAAAGAATTCAACTTTGAGAGAAAGTTTACTCTGGAGAAATTATTTACTTCATATTCAGTCTGCATCCCTTTGTCCTTTAAGTCTGAACATAGTGTTCAACCCCCAAGCTCTTCCCTTATTGATTGAGAACCTCATAGATTCTCTATTATGAGGTTGCTTTTGGTGGAGGCCCAACTGGAAGGAACTTAGTTTCTCGGTTCTAAACCATGCTGACACGGAAGTCTGTAACATTTTCACTTCTGGTGACCATATATTAATAGAAATACTATTTTCTCGTCCAATCGATATCTTGCAAATATATTGTATTATTATTCCATGGGCGTATTTCTCATGTTTATTAATGTATTATGCTATTGAATGTGCTAACATTATATAATATCACCATATGCCTTCTTTTCTTGGTTGTTGAGGACTAGTTGCAGGCATATTGCTTTGGGTCAAGTGCTCAACGATAGACTTCATCAAATGTTTAGACGAGGTAAGACTTTTATCTTATCTCGCTAGGATATTTGTTTTCATAGCATACTTGAGAAGAGAGTTGATTTCTGTAGTCATTTCTGTCTATTGTGGTTTACCCTAGCCATAAAGAGATTTTCTTTCTAACAAAATTGGTGACCTTACTAGGGATTAAATCTTCTTTCTTAGGGTTTGGAGTACTTTTGTCCTTATATTTCTCTCATACCTATTATGTTCTTTATCGTATAATCGCTTGAAAACATTTTTTCACTCTGGGTCTGAGTTTTCAGCCTTCTCCCTTTCTTGGCCTTGTTTTTTGAAACATATACACACTTTTTTCCTTGACAATCATGTACATACGTAGGCTATGCCTCTAAAATATGTGTATATACGCTTTGTTTTCCTAAACAATCACATACATCAATTTTCCTTGCTTGTTTTCTTGGTCTGGTGGTTGTTGGGTGGGATTTGATGTTTGTTGAGCCTTCTTGGGTCTCTATAGTGCCTTTTAAGTGCTTGTGGGATGACAAAAAACCTATCTTTGGTTGAATTTCTGGGCAGAGTCTTTCTCATCATCTTCTCATTTTGATTGTCCTTGTACATTGGGCTGGGTGTTTTTCTTCTTGGTATCCTGCTTAAGTTATGTCTTTCTATGCACAATAGAGTTTATATATCAAGTTTCTTTTTAGTCCATGCATTTTCATTTTATTATATTGAAAATACAAAAAATATAGGCATTTTTCATTGCTTGGCATTTTGGTCTTTTGAGTCCTTCTCATTATCTTAGTGCATATAATGAAAGATTGCATTTTTACTTTCGAATTGTAGAGTTGAAATTGAAAATTGCATTTGTTATTAGAAGCATATCATTCATTGAAATTTAAAGTTAGGAATTTTCATTACTTTCATATTTAATTTTCTTGTAGAGTCATAACACCAAGAGTTTCACTACCATACCTTTTTGACTAATCACGAACACTAAAATTAACGCTATAATTTAAAATTGATTAGTCACGATTTTGTTTTCTAGGGTGAAAAAACTAGCTTAGGATTTAGTGCATTGCAATAGGATTTTGTGAGTAAACTTCTCCAAGGCAATTAAATCAACATATGTGTCTGAGAGAGGGAGTCAAGAAATCCATTGTATAATTGGTAAGATTAGGAGGCTCCACTCACACTGGAGTTAATCAGGAGTTCGCGCAAATTTGGTTGAAGGGATAAACCCCCGATACCTTCTTAGCATCATAGATATTTCTAGGGATCTATTCATATATGGGGATGTTTCCTAGTTCCTTTACCTCCGTGAGAGGTGGTACTTTCAAGGTTTCAAGATTTTCTACCCTACCCATACGGTGGACCTGACTTACGACTACTCACTTGTGCATCGATTATACATTGGTTTATTAGTTGTTTGACTTAGGTACCACATAGGTTACTTGCAGGGGTTATTTTTCAAGTACCCTAGGTCAGATAAGGGTCAAACAACACACAACCTTTATGGAGGATTACCTCTCTGGGGGGATCTGAATGACTAGTTATTAAGCCCACGAGGGCCATTACAACTGATTTTGTTACTTCCAATCTTTAGTAGGGATTCTCAGGCCCCTCTTGGGCGAGACATACCTTCTTTAGGTAGGGATGCCACTCTTAGCCACTTTACCCCATTTGTATGCATATTGGTCGTTTGACTTTCAATTTTCTCTTTGATTACTAGTTGGCCTTGGGATTGATTTTTCATCTTTAGAGTCTTAAGTCATTGTGGAGTCAGACCAACGTCCTTGTCAGTCCTACTACTTGATACAATTACCACCTGATTTTGAGTCTTTCCTTCTAAAAGGCATAGACTTATTATGAATGGTACACACATATCCACCGTTCAGACTTGTGATAATACAAGGCTGAGTACTGAACCTAGTCTTCAGAACACTGGGAGCCCTTCGACTCCTACATCCACTATAGTTAATGGTACCCCTTCGACTCCTACAACCATAATGGTTGTAGTGCCATAGTTACCTATCATTATTATGGCTCAACCTATAGTGAATGCTCAATCTCTTGCCTCGAATCCTTTTGGGTGTCTTGGTCACTCATCAAGCTATAATGCTCAATCCATCCCTATGGCCTGTAGTCATTTTTCCTATGGTATGCCTAACTTTACTTCGCAGTTTTCAAGTACCATCCCAGCTGTCGACACTAATTCTAGCATTGGGCTTGGGAGCACTACACCTCCTTATACTCATTTTTTGTTTGGTGGGTCTCAAATCCCTCAAAAGACTCCTAATATGGGAGGCATTCTTGCTTTTAAACCCTGGCCTAATCCTCCTGCTTCTCGGTGGAGCAACCAACCTGGTGGACAAGCTTCTACTCAATTTATGTCCTATACCCCTACCTCCTCGGTGATGATTCCAACCAATACATTTTTCATGATGAATCCACCTCTATCCTCCAGATTCATACCCAGAGGGGGTCAATTTCACGCTTTGGGAAACCCCCAACCTGTATCCACTCCGACAGGGGTAAAGATTTATAACCTCCAACAAAACATTCCTATTGGAATGATGCCCAACCAAGATTTCATGAATTATCCTGGAGGAGGGCCTTACAATCTCAAATAGGGCCATGGTGCTTGCCAGAACCCTGGATGGGATACAGTTCCTCAAGAACAATCTTTCCCAAGAGCTTGGGGCCAGATTTCACAACCCCGTCTCCCTTTTATGACCACGCTTAATCTTCTAGACTTGTATAAGTTGATGAATGACCCTATGAGTCATGAACATACATGGCCTCCCATCCCCACCAATCTTCCTTTGGACATTTGGAAGTTTGAAGGTAAGAATGGAGAGGATCTTGGTGATCACGTTACTACCTTTCACCTTTGGTTCTCCTCAAATTCCCTTAATGACGATTATATTCGATTACGATTATTTCAACACACCCTCATTGGGGTTTCTATGAAGTGGTATATCGAGCTACCTAGGGGGGCATATGGGACTTTTGGTCAGATGGTATTCGTCTTCCTTAACCAATTCCAATTGTTGGTTCATTACGATGTTGGCCTAGAACTTATGTCGACTTTACACCAGGACACAACCACTCATATCTTAGATCATATCCAAGAGTGGCATAGATGGAAGAGGTTGATTAAGACTCCTATACCCCTGAACTTTATTTTAGAATGGTTCCTTAATTATTTTCACCCTCCTATCTAAAAGGATGCTTCTACTGTAACGGTTACCACTAAGGAAGAAGCGATTTTTAAAGCCCAACAATTAGATATGATATACACTCAGTCTGGAATGCTATACCACATTCTTCCAGATGCACCACGGTCAACTTATGACCCTAGACAAAATCCTGGACCTCATGCTAATGGAATTGTAGGTACTGCCAATGTAAAATCCACAGACTTGGTGAAAAGCCATTTGAAAGATTTGTCTCTAAGCTAGTTTGCAAGAGGGCCAAGTTCATCTATGTCTTCCAACCCCACTCAGTTGGTGAATGGACATTTCATGCAATCATCGGCCAAACCAAATGGTAACCTACAACCAGGTGGAAATAAGAATAAAGGACGTAATAATTGTAAGGGTGGGAAAAATAATAATAAACCCAATGACAATCGTAATAATGAGAAGACGAATAATAATGCTGCAGAGGGAAAATGAGAGAGACGTAAGGTGAAGTTTCTCTGTAAGCTTTGTACAAATTATCACCTTACCCATTTATGGCCCAAAATTGTGGAAGCTGCGAGGATATTATGTCTACCTCCCACTGTGCTGACGAATCCATTCCCACATAACCAACACATGGCCTTGAGTTCCTCAAATTTCGTAAATGCAGCTGGTGGGAGTCAAAACCTGTTGTTGCAAGACGACAACCATTCGTGTATCAATATGGTCAATGTGAAAGTTAATGTAGCCACTCGATCTCGGGATTATATCTATTCACAAGATAATCTTGGTCTAGAATATCCTCTTCCTCTGAAGATGACTTTAGATATTGAAAAACCAAAGACACTGCCTCGTATTTCGAAAGGAGTACTCAAGCGATCTACCCACAATCCAAATGCTAGAGCCGCCCATAACTACTCTATTGTTGAGGACCTGGGTCAAACCCCTTGTGAAATGTCGGCTTTGGAGGTACTCCAGACATGTCCTTCATAGAGGAATGCCTTGCTATCTACTTTAGGAGCTCTACAACCCAGTGGCTCAAAATTTATCAAGTTTTACGTCACATATGTGAAGCCTCACTTTCCTTACCATGTGGCTTTCCAAATTCATGTGGAGTACTCAAAGTATACCATCAAATGTGTGGTTGTTGATGAAGGCAATGCTACATGTGTGATGTCCCTGACATATTGGAAAGCTCTTGGTTCTTCGACTCTTTCTAAGTTATCGAACATGTTGACTGCTTTTGACGATCATTCCTTCCACCCTCATTGTATTCTTCCTACCTTTTCAGTCCAGTTAGGTGGGAAGGTAGTAGAGGTGAAGGTCGAGGTAGTTGATGTGCCTATAGATTATAATTTGTTACTAGGACACAATTCGACCTATGCTATGGTCATCGTCGTATCGTTCATCTTCTGTACTCTTTATTTTCCTCCTGAAGGGAAGATCATGACAATCGACCAATTATCCTTTGTGTACTCTTGTCCTAATGCATTTATTGGACCGTTGATCCTTGTGATCGAAAATTATTAGCTGACAACTTAGAATATCGGTGTCAAAATGTATTCTTCCCTTATGGGTACTTTCGACTTCATGGCACCGAGCCACCACATTTACGCCATGTCCAGTAGGCCCATCTTGACATGGAGTTCCATTCCTTTCTACACTTCCTATTTTAGTGATCCTTGGACTTTACCTTCCTTGACTGCATCTTGTGAGGATCAGCCACATATTGGCATTATATCACCAACCTCTATTAGTCATGTTGGATATTGGTCAACAACCTTTTCTAGTCATGTTGAAGACCAACAACTAGCCGCTGCAATTCATGATGGGCACACAAATGTATTCATTTCTAGTCACACTGCACATACATCACCAATCTCTCCTAGTCATGTTGGGGTTTCATCACCAACCTTTTCTAGTCATGTTGGAGATTTTCTACTAGCCTCTGCAAGTCATGCTGGGAGCATGTCACCAACCACTGTAACTCATGCTGGGGGAATTCATATGATTGAGAAGCCTAGACATGTAAGACTTAATCCCAATATACTTTGTAGACTTTACAAAGGAGGTCACCTGACTCGTTTGTGCCCTACTACTATTGTGGTACAATATCCGTGGTCCTTTCCAGGAGGACCTTCAGGTTCTGAGTCGTATTTGGATTCCCAACCTTCTTTGGTTGATACAATAGTCATGCTGATGAAATATTCCGCTGACACCCCTCCTTGTTTGGGGACTGATTCATCTCTTTACCTTGTTGTCTCGCATCTTGTTCAATCAACGGTTGTGTCGATGAAATATTCGACCAACACAACTCCTATTTTTAGGGCTGATGCATCTCTTGACCTTGTTGTATCACATCCTATTCAACCAATGGTGAAGAAGTGGTCATGCTGATGAAATATTCGGTCGATCCCAATCTTCTATTGGTGAGTGACAAGCCTAAGAAAGTGAAATTGTCGATGCAATCTTCAGTCAATCCCACTCTTCTTTTGGAGGGTGATGCGTCCTTCGACCATGTCCTTAGAATTTCTAGTTTTGTACCTTCCTCACTAGGGAGAATTCCACTCTCTTGAAGTATGATCCCTCCAAGTCCTAGAGTGGTTTCCTTTGATTGGAATGATCTTGTATAGCCTTGACTTCCTTCTTCTACACCCTTTCAGATAAGGGGAATTCTTTGATATATTGTAGATAAGGTAACCTCTAGAAGTAGTTTATCCTCCTCGAATTGGAAATCTTTGGGTTTTCCCAAGATTGTGTCAACTCTTCATAAGTTTTTGAGATTTCATAGAAGTCTTGCATGGGAGCCTTGGCCTCCCCCATTATATGATTCTTAGAACAGTATCCACGAGTCCTATTTAAGCTCTTTTCTAAGTCATCTAAAAAACAAAAATATTGCCGAGTGAATTTTCCCTTTCACACTCGTTATTTGGACTTTAAAGGTCATGAGTCTTAGTTAAGATATTTTTTGACTCATTTTCAAAAAGCAAAAATATTACCGAGTAAACTTGTCTCTTTCTCACTCATAAATTGGATTTGAAAGGAAGTCTATTTGGCACACGTTTATCCCTTTTTCAAACCAACTAGACTAAATGTCATGAAAAAGGACATTTTTTGGTGTTAAGTTGTGATTGCATCTCATTCTCTTGCTTGCAATATTGAACCTATAGACGGTTCTCGATTTGCATCATAAACTGTTTTCCTCAGCAGTTTTTGCATCCTCAACCAAGCACAACATTGCTTATATCCTTCACAATTTGACACCCTATACCTAGGAGGGAACATTCCCCCAAGTGTCCATCTCCCGCATGCATTTCCTTGCATTAAGCATAGGTACATTTCACTGTTGGAACTAGGTTTTCTTACTTGTGACACTTGTTTCCTCCTCTATATCATAGCATTCATTTGTCTATGAAAAAACAAAAAGGACGGACGGGAAGGGCATATTATATTTTATTGGCAACAATTGTGTCGTCTTTGAACAAAGAAAAAAATTATTTGAGTCCATTCATTATCATAATTTTGGGATTAGCATGGCCTTAGGAAGATGAGCACATTACAAAGTCTTCTCTAACGAATGGTTACTCTTCCAGTATCTATAGAGAATTTCATTGATTCCTCCTGCATCTCATGCTTTCATCATTGGGTCTATGCTACTAGAGTCCTCCATATGTTTGATGCTCTTGTTCAAAGGAAGTCTATCAAAATATGTCGGCCACTTCTCAGAACTCTTGACTTTGTATGTTGTCCATACCCTCAGTTTGTCTCAGAATCACATGATATTGTAGTCCTATCATGCACCCTGGCCCCAATTTCATCATTTCTAGGTAACCTTGAACCCAATAGTCAACACTTCATCATTGGTCATTGACTGGGTGGTTTCCCTTGTGTTCGACGACAAGACATCTATTCACACATTGAGATTCGTGTAGTGTCTTGGATGCAATTATCATTATTGGTGGTTTCCTCACCTTTGTCATCATTTTTCATCATGTTCTTCGTCTGATTTCCAACAAATCATGAAGCTCCTACTTTGTACCTCGTGCTGACTGATAAGAGATCCCTTAATTCTCTCCTTTCAACAGGTCTCCTTCCATCGACTTTAGCTAATTTATTCTGGAAACAGGACCTAGAGTATTATGACTACCTTGAGGCTTAGAATCATTAGTGGTAGGCTCTCTCACCATCGACAATTGGGAATACATCAATGTCTCATGATCGATGGATTCTTCAGGTGTTCGAAAACGAATCCTTTATTCACACTTGAAAGAATGTACTCGGTGCCTTGATACCTACTTTCATTATCGATAGGTTGTCTCACATTTGTTAACGGTATACATCAATGATCAGTAATCAAACGATGTCTCATTTTGTTCGACCTCAACTCCTTTATTCACATGATGTAGACTTGCACCCTTGTAAAATTGTGTAGAATAATTGAAGACATCACTATGTGGCCATAACTTTTCTAATATGTTGCTTCCTTTTCATTGGACCAATACCTATATGACTTTGGTGATCATGGGAGATCAGATTGTACTCCATTGTATATAGATATTTTCATATTGGTTCTGAGACTAGTTCTACTGGGCCTTGTTCGTGACTATGACAACTATTGGCATGTAACCATATTTGTATTTTCCTATTCATGGCCATAGACACTTGTTTGGTATATTTTCACATAGATATGTAGTGTAATTTTATGGGTAACCATGTATGCAAAGTCAGTGCAGAATGTAATGAGCAACTAGTTCTTCCAGCTGGTTCCCCATCACTCTACTTCTGGTTTGGTTATAATGTATTTCAACCACCGCAGATACTCCTCTATCCTCACACATTAGGGGGCATCTGTTATAGAAATATTTTTCTCTCCCTATGCAATCTTGCCCATAAGGCCTTTTTCCATTTCCCCATGCAGACTTATCTTCCCTGTTTATAAAATACAGAGCCAAAAATAAATATTTTTCCACATGTACGCATATTTCCTACTATACATCATGCGTATACGCAGGTTACTCCACTACAGTCCACGTACATCGAAATTTGTGCCAAAAAATGAAAATTAATGTCGAGTTTCCATGTCACAATAGGTGACCTATGATCCATGGCCTTCCATATATTGGAAACATTTTGACTCGTCCTTTTAGTTCCATTTTGAAGGCTATAAATGGGCCAATTCCGAGCTATGGAAAGAGGAGAAATAATTCAACTTTGAGAGCAAAGTTACTCTAGATAAATTATTTACTTCATATTGAGTCTAGATCCCTTTGTCCTTTAAGTCTGAACACAGTGTTCTTCCCCCAAGCTCTTCCCTTATTGATTGAGAACCTCATTGTTTCTCTATTATGAGGTTTCCTTTGGTGGAGGATTGAAGTGGTGGAAGCCCAACTGGAAGGAACTTAGTTTCTCGGTTCCGAACCGTGCCGACACATAAGTCTGTAATATTTTCACTTCTGCTGACCATATATTAATAGAAATACACTTTTCCCGTCTAGTTGATATCTTACAAATATATTGACTTATTATTCCATGTGCATATTTGTCATGTTTATTAATGGATTATGCTATTGAATGTGATAACATTATATAATATCACCATATGATTGCTTTGTTTGGTTGTTGAGGACTAGTTGCAGACATATTGCTTTGGGTCAAGTGCTCAATGATGGAATTCATCAAACGTTTGGACGAGGTAACACTTTTATCTTGTCTCGCTAGCATATTTGTTTTGATAGCATACTTGAGAAGAGAGTTGATTTCTGTAGTCATTTCCATCTTTTGTGGTTTACCCTAGCTATAGAGAGATTTTCCTTGTAACACCGATCATGTTCAATCACTGTGTGCAATTCCATAGCATCCCTATCAAATTAGCTTCTACAGATTCGATAGCGCCACACCTCAAATAGCCTTTGCGGAATTGGTAGCGCCATTGCTGAAATGGTCCTGCAGAATTGCTAGTGGCATCGCTAACATGGTCCTACAAAATTGGTAGCACCCTTCATCAAAACAACCATGTGGATTTTGTAGCGCCACTGTTAAGTTCAACTTAGGAGATTTCATAGCGTTTTGTAGAAATGGTAGAAGCACTCTATATTTCGGCTAGGATATTTCATAGCATGTTAAGAAACAAAATTGTAGAACATATTATATAGATGATTCCATAGTGCCATGGCACTACAGAATGTCTATGATTTTTCTGTGTGATGAGACCAATCATTAAAAAGAAAAAAAACTTAGATGATATGTTAGGATCCTGTAGATGCCTGTATAGGTGGCAAAAAATTGTACTTCATTGACCACTTTACTCTTGCAAAAAGAGACCATTTACAAAAATGGAGCTTATATGCCCTAATTATTTCATCAACCTACCACTCCTCCTTGTTGTAGAAGGGCTTCCTTCTATCATAGTAGCATGTTTTTCTTTTGCAGGGATAGTCTTCTTGACTATAGGTTTGCTCTTATTCACTATTGGTTCCTCTCTTTCAATGGAATATTGTACCAAAACATTCAAGTTTCTCTGATCCAATTCATCCTTGAAATGCTGCAATTCTTCCCCGAGCTTTCTATTTTGATATTGAAATCCTTTGTTTAGCCTATAGAGGTTATTTAGTTTCTTACGGAGTGGCAGGCCTCTTCTAGCTGCAAAATTTTCCAGATCAAGGGTGTTGATGTAATTGTCCATGAGCTCCTTCATCTTTCTTTTTTATTCCAAACTTTCTTCCTTCAAATGAGCAAACTCCTTGTTATCCTCCCTGAGTTGTATAATCAATCTTTTGAAGGTGTGATTACTAGGTGTTTAGTTGATGTTGATAATCTCAACAAATTTCTCCTTGGCTTCACTTTTATCTATCTGTTGCACAGGGGCTATGTCTGTCACCTCAATAGGCCTCTCAATGCCTTTTCCCTTTTCTTTCTTTTTCTTTGTTATTGAAACCTTGGATAGGACTTTTCCTTCAACGTCCTCCTTGAGAGTTGATGATCAAGTAAACGACTCCCTGACTTGTGTGCTAGTTGTTGGAGTAGGTGAAGAGAAATGCAATTTTCTTCCCTTCTTGGCTATGACTTTGGTGGAAGAAGGGACTTCTTCCAATTCAGTTGTAGGAAGAGGTGACAAGTCTCTCTGTGCATAATGATAAACCTCCCTCTCTTCCTCTTCAATTTCCTTAATGTCTTCTTTGTCTTGAGCAATGGCATTTCTCTTTCATTTCTTGGTTGTTCATGTTGGAGTACCACTAGTATATGGAAAAGGACTTTGCATATTAGAGTAAGGAGTATAAGCTATGTCCAATTGCATGTGAGAAGAAACAATGAATTGTTCCCAAGGAATGTTCCTCTTATTCAATTCTTCCATCACCAACATCCTGATCAATCAAGAGTGAAAGACACTAGTGTCCACATCCTTAGACCTGGCTTGGAATCTATCAGACATATTCCCCATGCTCCTCAACAAGTAGAAAGGGATATTCATTTCATCTTTACCAATAAAATTAAGAAAAATCCTTATATGGTATTGGTATAACATGTTAAACCTTCCCTCACATGTAAAGTATCTCTGGTTGTTTTTCAACATCTTGTCAAAATATTCAACTAGATGGCTTCTATGAATTCCCTTGGACAAGTTGTCTGTCTGATAATTTGGTTTGAGGAAGTCCTTGGAGAAGGAATAATTTAAGGTCGTGGATTCAAACCACGTCTCACCAGTATTATAAATCCTTGTATCTTTTTCAATGGAGGCTTTAGAATACCGACCTTAGTCTTAATTCCATCAAAATGCAATGAAAATTTCCTTTCCACTTTAGGGTGTCCCCTCTACATGTTTTGGAAAAAAGAGAGGCATCCCACCCTTTGAAAAACCTCCCTGGCAGTTGGCTAAACATTGAACAGGTGAATGTTTGAGGGTTCAGTCCTGACCACACTTCCTCCCTGGTGAGATTTCTTCTTCTGAGGTGTCTCCATAGGTAAAGAAAGGGATCAAATGTTGTGATGTAGTGAAGGGTAAGGAAACAAACAGAGGCAAATATCAAGCCAAAAGAGTGATGATACAGTGAAAGGAAAGACTACTGCAGGAGTCTTTGAATATCGACAGGTAACACTTCCAATTCAATTAAAACACAGTGCATGGAAGACAGGGGACATGTAGTGAGGTTTCAAGAACACCTTTCTATAGCCTAGTGTGCATACAAGGAACAATTTTTTGCATGGGTACTCAATAATCAGGAGAAGAACGAATTGGCCTCTTCAATGGATGAAAACCATGTGACAATGGTTGAAAATTCTATGAGAGAGAAGCTATAGATGCAAATGGATGAGGGAGGAAGTAGTTTGCAGCATCAGGCGCTACCAAAATCTCAGACATGAGATATCTCAAGAGTTTGGTATGCAATGGAGAGAGTGCACAAAATACCTGGAGAAGTGACTGAAAATGAAGGATGTGAAACTAGTTAGGAAACCACCACATCGACCTCAACCTCCAATTCAGCCTTAGTAGTTGATCTCGTAGCGCAGTCTACAATTTGGTCTGAACTAGTGATTTTAGCAGCACCGAGTTTGAGAGAAAATTCAAAAACTCAAAACCATTAGAAAACTCATTAATAATCAGATCTCAATATCCCTCTTTAACGAACACTGGTGCTGAAAACAAGGTAGATCATGACCTAAATGGATTATGACAAATTATGGAAAGGATCAAAGGACAAGGAGTGCGCTACGAAAACTCCTAGTGAGTTGGCAACACTCTTTTTCAAAAAGTTGATTTTACCAGCCTTTAAATAGACATAGGGACATGATGGCAAGGATAAAGGGTATGAGTGGAAGGAGTGATGTATCGGGTCATAAGATCATGGGATGGGTTATTCTTTATGTCAATTCAAGAGGTGAGTCAAAACCATAAGCAATAAAATCAACCTAGGCTTAAAACCTATGTGAGGGCCAAAAATGAGTCAAAACCGCAAGTCTTTTTTTGTTCAAGCTAACATAAGAAAATCACACAAGGAAAAATAAATCAAACCTAAAGTTTAAAGGATAAAAAAAATTAAACCTAAGGGATAAAAGACCCAAGGAAATTTCATGTGATAACACCATCATTGTTACCATCAATTCCAAAGGGGGAGTGATCTAGATGGATTTCAATGGCCTCTTACCTATTCCAACTGGCTCATTTTGACCGTTTTCCATTTCGACAATTTTTCCTAGTTTTTCAGGTGCCTGACTTCCGAGGCCATTTTGAGGCCCTAAACACCATTTTTAGGACTTTCCACAATTAGAACATAGTCAAAGTCAAAGTGTGAAGTAAATATGTGTATTCCTCGTATATACCTTTCCAACGAGATATCATGTGCCTAAAACAAAGATCGTATGCAAAAGTTACGACCTCGGGAAGTTGTTGTACTAACTTACCCAATTGGTGCCCACATGACTTTTGGCGCTTCATATCCTACGGTTAGGTTTTTGGATGTCTAGGATTTTTGAAATTCTTATTTATTTTAAAGAGGCCTTGAGATACTCATTTTAATCATCTTCTTGCGAATGAGCGCAATAGTCAAATCTCTTCTCAGAGATAAGTCGTCGTCATTCTAGCAAGCTTGTTTTCCGCTACATTTTATTGTTTCAGCTTATTTCCTTATTGAATAGAAACCAATGTTATTGTATATCTGTTATTATGTGTTAAGAATATTTTGATAATAATTTTTATTGATTTCATTCTTCTCATAAAATATGGATCAGTGGTATCAGAGAGGTCTTCTCCTTATCTTTCTTAATGCATGTACCCAACAAGGTCAGGGTACAAAGAATTGGGTGTCAAGCTTGTTTCTCTTAAGGAAAAAATATCTCGCACGCCCAAGTGACCTCTCATGGTGGGAGAAAAGAAAGAAAATGGGATAGGATATCCCTTCAAAATGTTGCTTGAGGAATCCCTCACACAACAGAGGAATGAGATGATGGATAGTTTTGCACAAATCCTTCGGTGGCTACCAACAAGAGATACATCTTCCTCAAATAGAGGTGCCACCCCCTTCAAGGTACAAATCAAATTCGATATTCCTATATTTGCAAGTCATATAGACCCATATGTTTTATAAAAATGGTTGAATCTACTAGAAGGGTATTTATCTATCCATAACTTCTCAAATAGAAGAAAGATTACTTTTGCACTCCTCAATGTCATTCCCCATGTCAAAGATTGGTGGAAAACTTTCTGTGAGAATAAGGAAATAAAGGACCCTCATTATTATAGTCGCGGTCACCTTGGATTCCTTAAGGGATGATATTAAGGAACAATACTACCCTGTTGGAAGTTATGATAACTTGTATCCAAAAGGGACCACACTGCGGCAGGAAAGAGACCAAGCAATGCCCGAATTCACAAGTATATTTCATACCTTGCACACCAAGATAGGTATAAAATATTTTGAGCAACATCTGGTTCTCAAGTATCGCAAGGGTCTGCATAGATACATCCAGGAAAAAATGGATTTTATGGACATCTCATCCTTGGGCATGACCTATTGATATGACGTCAAAATCAAGTAGAATCTTAAACAAAAGATGCAGAAATTTGGGCCTGGGTTCCCCATCGTTTTGATCCCCAACACATTGATGCCCAATTCACGGACTGCATCAAGAAAACTAGTCCAAGTCACAATAAAAAAATGACACGAGAAAGGAAAAGAAAGATACCGGGAAGTGGAACAACTTCCATAAGAGCCCCTGGCATAACATTGTTGATTTCCACTCAAAGAAGCCACTGGTGGTTTAGGTGAAAGCCTCTGAATCAGATGCAGGCTCCGAATATGTGTTATAAATAAAAAGTGGGAGATGGATCATTAATGCAGAAGCTAGTGCTATCGTTTCTACCACTATGCTCCATCTTGGTGAACCATATGATCTAGAGGAATGCGAGTGCCTTTTTCATTCAAAGATGTGGGTGAAGGGTACCATGTTACACTTCGTCATTGATAGTGGTAGCCAGAAGAATATCATCTCAGTAGAGGTTGTCAAGAGACTTTCCTTGCTAACAATGTCACACCCACAACCCTACACCATCGGATGGATCCACCAAGGAAGCGATATCCACGTCAACCAACAATGTCGCCTGTCATACGACATCAATCCATTGAAAGACAAGGTATCGTGTGATGTTTCTCCTCTCAAAGTTTGTAATTTTCTTTTGGGACAACCATATTTATGGAAACGCCATGATGTATATGAGTCTAGGCCTCATAGTGTTAATATTACTTTGAACAAGAAATTGTACAATATACTGGAGGCAGTCCCACCTAGTGCTATTTTCTTGATCTCTACCAAGCAATGTAGGAAGGTCATATCTCAAATGGGGAATTTTTTCTTCTTTGTGATTCTCTCTTAGTATGAGAGAAATGTCATAGCCACATCTAGGGTCTCTGTGTCTGAACTCTCCACACAATAGAAGAAAGTGGATAAGGTCATGGAAACATACTCAGATATCTTCTCCTCACCTATCGGGGTACCTCTGCACTATCAGGTCAATCACCCCATCGATATGACCCCAACGCACTTATGCCCAATGGAACCGTCTACTATTTCTCTTTGTTAGAGAATGAGGAGATCAAGCAACAGATCAAAGAAATTCCCAACAAGGGGCACATCCGTCCCAACTCATCACCTTGCGGGATCCCAATTGTGATGGTACAGAAGAAATATGGAACCTAGCGACTCTACATTGATGGTACTCGATTCCTCGAATTGACGACCTCCTTGATCAACTCATGGGGGTCAAATACTTCAGTAAGATTGATCTGAATTTTGGCTACTACCAGGTCCCGATAGAACAAACATATGTATGGAATACCACCTTCAAGTCAAAGGAATTCCTTTTCGAATGGAAGGTCATGCCCTTTGGCTTGACAAATGCTTCAGCCACTTTCATGAGGATGATGGAAAATATCTTGCGACCATTAACGAATACTCTTGTAGTGGTGTATATGGATGACATTCTCATTTATAGAAAGACTTGGGTAGAACAATTGCAGCATATTCAACAGATTCTACACACCTTGTGGTAGCACAAGCTATACGCCGAATTGAAAAAACGCTCCTTCGTCATGGACATGGTTCATTACCTGGGATACATCATTGTTCAACATGGTGTACGTGTTTATCCAGCTAATATCCAAGTCATCCTAACTGGATAGCCCAAACCACACTCACTGAGCTTCAGATCTTCTTGGGCCTTGCCAATTTCTATCGCAGGTTCGTCTTGGGATTCTCCCATATTGCATTGGTCCTCAGCCAAGTAACCAGGGGTGGTGTTGTGCTACTTATATGTTTTAGTATAATTCACTCATTAATTATCAATCCACGATCTGTAATCAACATAGTTACAAGACACCAGTAAGAAAGGTAATTTCTAATGTCACGAGTATAGAATTAAACTAGATTATGCATGCTGGAAACAAATCAAAAAAGAAAATTGCAATGCACTTTGGTTGTCTTTCACAGAGAGGCTATCTATTCTATTATGGCACATGCAAGTATGAGATGGAATTGGTTTGATAGATAAACTCTGATATATGACCCGAAAAACTAACTATGCAATCCAGACTTCTGAAAACAAATCACACATCAATCAGCAAAGCATAGCATGGGTAGTTCAATAGTCAATATGTTTGTTCTGTTGTGGTTCACAATGAACTTCACTAGTTCTTATCCAAGTAGTTTTGACTATTGCTGCCAACATCTATGATCACTCAAGGAAATCAAATTCATGAGAATAAAAATAGGGCATATGCAAAAACAGAGTAATTAAATATCTCTAAGAAATTATAGAATGGAAATCTTAATCTAATCTGTACTGCTATCATCTAATAGAGTTAAAGGTTTAGCTAATTCAATATTTATACTACTGAAAAAAAATACTAATGATAATATACAAAGAGGTTGACCTTTGTTGGGTGGTGGGCCCTTGTTTCTTCAACAGGTCAGCCATGGAAGTCTACAGGAAGCTTGCTTTCGACACACACATTACTCTCACTCACATTTCAAAACATGAAATCAAAACTTTCGTTAACAACTCAACAGACACTTAATCATAGATAATCAAAATATGGAGATAAAATTACATTCCATTAATCTTCACTCAAGATATGTTCTGTACTATCACACGCTGCTTCACATATTGATAATATGTTAATTCTCCTACTCCCTCTACCATCCTTGCCACGACTATTTAATAGTATGAATCATGAAACACAAGGAGGCGAAGTGATTTGTAAATCAATCAGTTGTTAAGTTCAATCATTCGATTACATCTTTAGCTTCATCCTCATGACATGAAGTGCATGAGGATGAGGAAATTAACAAACTGTTCTTATCATAGCCTTGCTAAAACAAATAGACATCCACCAATTGACTTAGGCCAGATCTGGCACTTAACTTAGTGCATTAGGCTCTTCCATATTAGTATCGGATTGTAATAGGAAGATGGTACCAGATCACGATAGGGTGCAAAAGGTGGTACCCAATCATAATAGTGCATGGTCATTGGTACCGGATGATAACAGTGCATGTTGGTACTGGATCACAATAGATGTTATTTTAGTATTGGATGCGCTTGGTACCGGATTCAGACAACATCAGTCTTTGCACGCGGGTACTAGATGGTTGAGTTGGTACAGGAACGCTAGACATATAGAGTTCAAAGATTCACATATGACAAATCGAGCATTAGTACATGAAATATTTAATTCCTTAACTCAATAAACCACAAAATGCTTGAATTAACCGTACTTTACCTTATGACCTTATTACTGGAAATTGGTAGCATTCGCGTCATTCACTCATGCTTTAGGTAGGCCAAAATGATATAGGTGAAGAGTATAATAGCGTAATGGGGATGTCAATTTCAGGTCTCAACATTCCCCCATGCAAAAATCATTGCATGTCCTCATGCAACTGAAAACAAAACCCAAAATTTTGCAAAACCTGAGACTGTGTTCTTTACTTTGGTGGATCAATGATATTGATGGCTGAAGCCTCTTCTCTCAACTCTCTTTTGATGACCCTAATGTATTGTAGGAGTCACAATACCTTCTTGAGCTTGTTAGAAGTCTCTTCATGGTCGTCTTGAATTTGTTGGTTGGTTTCTTTCAATTGCTCATTTTATTTCTTGATATATCTGTCCAAGAGTTGATATTCCTTCACTTCCTGTTGGAGTTCTTGATTTTGTTTTTGCAATTCCACAATCTTTTTCCCCATTTGTTCTTTTGTCAAGGTCTTTTTTGACTCCATCTTTACTGGCTGGATGCACTCCCTTTCCTTGACTTCCTCCCTCATCCCACATAAAGTAATAGTGGCTTTCTCCTCGGTCAAACTAGGGATGTCATCTTGGATTGGTAAATCCTCAGAAGGGGAATTAAAGTCGATTGGATCTTTTGGTGTATGAGGATTGACTATTGTTTTTCCCTTCCTTGCCATGCTCCTCTTAGTTATTTTACAAGGAGGTACCAGATCATGAATGCTCACAGGATTCCTTTTCTTCTTCTCTAATTGTGAAATGGTGATAGGGGGTTGTGCCAAATAATGTTTACTTTTAGTTTCTGAGCTATGCTTCCCTTTCTTCATCATTTTTGTCTGATGGCCCTCTTTCTCAACTGCCACCATTGAAGTCTCCTCAACTAATTTGTTTTTACCTTTTGATTCAGAGATTTTAGAAGTCTTTTTTACTGTGGAAGAGGACCCTTCTTTTTCATGTTGGCTCACTGCCCTAGATGATGGTGGAGTTGTCTTATCCTTCTTGTTCTTTTTCTCTTGGGGTTCCTTACTTTTCTTTGGAGAATGCTAGGTTTCTTCCACAGATTTGTTGTCTGTGGGAAGGTGTTGTGTGATAAGGGTTTTCCAACTAATCCTTTGTTTCCTAAGCTCATGTAAAACTAGAATTTTAATGAGACCTTGATGGTAAATGCTAGTCTTCTCTACTTTGGAGATGGATTTAACACCTCTTACCATATTATTCAAAATCATCCATAGAAAATATGGAAAATCCATTTCAGGGCCTCCTTCAAAATGTAATAGGAGCCCTAGATGAAAGATGAAGGTCACAACATACCTTCCTTCACAGGTGACAAATCGCTGAAGACTGGTAATCATTGGATGGTATTCTTCTTTATTGTAGTTCCTAGGGATCCCCTTCTTCCAGTCTGGGTGTTGATGATTGGCCTTCAAGAATTGTCGGCACATTTATTTGTTAATTCCTACACCTTTGAAGTATTTAGCTCCCCTGCTTGGTAGTCCTGTGACCTCCCTTAAGGTCACTTCGTTGATTATCAGTTGTAGATTGCCTATATGTGCACTCTCTCCATCATAGCTCTGTATAAATTCCTGAGAAATCTTCTTGTGCCAACCTGTAAATTTTTCCAGAAATGGTATCCACCCCAGTCTAGCATATTTTTCTTGACATAATTGGTACTCCTCGGTTTCGCTATAAATTTGGAAAACCAGTTCATGTCTAGTAACAACCATTGTTATAAGTTGAGAAAAGGATCTGGCTGTAGCACAAGGGTTTAGTTAATTGATGACAGGTTTGGTATCGGAAAGGAGCAAGCTCGAGACTAGAGAAAATCTCATGATAGGGGGAAGTATGGTGATGGTGTTGTGAATGGTAAGTTTAAGTGAGGGTACTGCAAGGAAAAATTATGACCAAATGAAGCTTATCTTGATGGCTTCGCCACCAGATAATCCATTTAATTTCTACCCGTTACTGTAATGATGAGGATAAGACGTCGGGTGTTGAAGGCATCATTTTTGGATAGGTGATTGGACGTTTAGGTGGTGAAAGTAATGTTGGATCGTGGTTCATGGTATAAGATAGGTTCGTGAATTTTCTTGAGGATGAAATATATTCGTGGCTTATCATCGCTATGCATGCTTCATATTTTGATATTATTTTTGCCTTTAACCATGTTCAAGATCTATGAGAGGATTAATTAAGTTTAGGAATATGGGTATGAGGGATAGGCGCATGGGTTTAATACTAAGGTCGTAAGATCTTGTATAGTTTTTCATATTTATTGCAGTTTTATGAGCATAGGAAAATAAATACCATGTTACCTTTTCTTTCACCTTTGCATGATTGATACCCATAGCATGTGTGACTGCTTTTAAATTGTCAAAATTCATCCTTTTAGACTGAAGCTTCTTGAAAACTTGGTATAGGAATGTCCTGTACTTCTGATGTGCTTATCTTCTTTTGTATTTGGTTCTGCAGGGTGATCATGTAAGTCTGGAAAAGAGTTCTGAAGGGGCTCTTTGACCTTCCCCCATGCCAAAGATGTTGTATATCTGTAGGCAAGAATATTCAACATTTGATATCATAATGGAGAAAAGATGACAAGAGTAAAAATAAATCAATCAAATTTTATAAGTACAACTTATCACTTATCATATGATCTCATGCCAAAAATGAAATTTCCCCTTTTGTAATGGATTATTGACAGAAGTAACATTCAGGAGTGAAACACGGGAATACATGTATGTTTGCATCTCATGCCAAAAATGAAATTGCCCCTTTTGTAATGGGTTATTGACAGAGGTAGCATTCAACAGTGAAACAAGGGAATATATATGTTTATTGGCCAAAAGAACAGATCCCACCTAACTTGCTTCAAAGATTTACTATCATTGGTTTAAAGATAAATTTCACAATATAAGTAGATTAGACTCCTTAGTTAGGGCTCCACTCTTAAGAATTTTCCTTCTTAGATAGTGTAGGCTTTAGATGTCAGATCGGTAGGTTGACTTAGGGTGATTCTCAAATGGACATTTTCTTGGAGCAATTATGTTGTTGATTCATCTGGAGTTTTGTATCTCATGAAAGCCAATAATGACCTTTACTCTTTTTGTTTTAGATGGAAAAAGTGGATTTTTCAGTCAGACAAGTATAGATGAGACATTTTTCAACCAGAACCCACTGCCAGCAAGCCTGTTCAGTACTTCGGTGGGGTAGTTGTGATAATTAGTGAGAGGTGCCTTCCCCAGGTAGAATGCCCCATTGCCAACATGCATGTTTAGTACCCTGATGGGTTTTCCTAGTCATACCATAGACCACTACCCACTGCCAACAGACCTGTTCATTATCCCAGTAGGTTAGTCTCTTAAGCCCTTTTTGAATCAGAGGCTTCTTGTCCATAGTCACTTGTTTTGGTTTGTATTAAAGAGTGCTTTGCATGGTGACAGGGGAGGTTCGTCTGAAAACCTTTTTACAGGGTGGGATGGTATTGGGTTGGAAGGCATATACTCTTCTTTTGTATGCTTGTTAAAGATTTGTCTGAAGGAAAAATAAACTTTTATGCTCATTATTTCATTAGAGTGATCCAGATGTATAATTTTGTCTAAAGTTGTCCATAAGAGAATGACCTAAAGTTTCCTTAGGGTACTGGTACATCCTCTACCATAAAAATTTTGGTAGTCTGCCCATGGTAGAGAGTGTTCATATACTCATATGTTACTCTTTAATAAGATAATCCAATGAATACTTTTGAAGTCAGGTTAGGGTGAGATAGTTGTTTATGGGCTAATATATATTTTTTAAATCATGCTGAAATACTGGGTAAAGGCAACTTCTAGTCTTTGAAGTGGATTATGGTTATTTGAGAAATCATAGGTAAAAATTGTGTTCCTCTTTTTAAGAAACAGAACCAAAAGAAATTAAAGTTCTTCTCAGCAACAGAACCAAAATAAATTAAAATACTTCTCACCAACAAAACCAAAAGAAATTAAAATAATTCCCTTTAGTTGTAAACAAGAGGGATGGCATTTGGTATTGCATTTGGCTTTGTGGTTCCATCTTAAGTGGTTGTTGCATGGATTCATACTTCAGTTTAATGGACATAATATTTTGAAATATGCTTTGTCAATTAGGTAATATGTATTGATAGCACTGTAGAAGGACAGACTCAGGTACCAGACTGGTAGTAGACTAGAACAGGATTTCTGGTATCGAAACATAACAAAATATTGTTGATGCCTACAATTGATGTTTAGCAAGTTCATGAAGGATAAAATATATTATAAAAGTTTTCTTACAAAAGAAAAGAAAATTTGTGAAAGTAAAACAAAAGGAGGTAAGAGTCTTTTGTTACCTTCATCTTATTAACAAAATTCGATCCACACCTATGTACAAAAAGTTTCAAATAAACCAATCAATCAATGTGGGTCAGTAGGAGGATCTCCTTCCTTACTGATCATCCAGATGTCTGAATTCTGTAATATACGAGTCGAGAATTCTTCTTTTGACAGAGGTTTGTTGTAAACTCGCAACCGATGACCATTCACAAGTAGTGGTTTTTGTTGTTCATCAATTGTCTTTATCCTGATTGGACCATTATCGTAGATAGTGTCAATTTTGTAAGGTCCCATCCAACGGGTGGTTAGCTTACCTTTAAAGTTCTTGAATATGTTGTCATACAATAGGGGCCAATCTCCTTGCTGAAAATTTTTCTTTTTGAGATGCTTGTCATGCCATTTTGTTCTCTGTTCTTGAATGAAGGTAGTCCTTTGAAGTGCTTCTTACCTGGTTTCATCCAACTCATTAATATGCAACGGTCTTTTCTATTGAGCTTCATCCAAGTTCATGTCAACTTGTACTGCAGTCCTAAAGGTTTTGATCTGAAATTATATAGGGAGAAGAACTTGCTTCCCCTACACTAACTCATAGGGTGTATGTCCTCTTGTATTCCTCCAGGTGATTCTATAAGCCCATAAGATTTCTAATAATCTGTCATCCCAATCCTTATGGTGCAAATGTACTATTTTGGTAAGAATGGACTCAATAACTTTGTTGGTGGATTCTATTTTTCCATTTTCTTGTGGATGACAGGGTGTATATTTCATGTGTTTGATTTCGTATTGTTCTGTAACAACTTTGACTAGATGAGAGGTAAATTGAGTTCCTTGATCAGTCACAATTTCACGCAGTACACCAAATATAGTAAAGATATCATTAAAAAGTAAATCTACCACTAATTGTTCACTTACAGCCGGTAAAGCCTTTGCTTCAACCCATTTAGTCACATAGTCAGTGCATACAAGTATATACTTTTTCTTTTTAGATGCAGGGTTAATGGCCCCTACAAAATCTAATGTCCATTTCTCAAATGGTTCAATGACTACTTGGGCTTGAAGTGGAATTTGATCTCATGCAATGGGCTTACCCATTTGTTGACATTCATCACAATTGGATACATAGGTTTTAGCATCTCTGAAAATATGGGGCCAGTAGTAACTTGATTGCAGAACTTTGTAAGCAGTCCTTTTGTCTACGAAGTGTCCTTCACAAGGGCCATAATGGCAGGCTTGTAAAATATCATGAGTTTCATATTCCCTTACTCATCTCCTGATCACCAAATCTGGTCCTGTTTTGTAGAGGCAATCATCATGCCACATGTAATTTGCACTTAGTTGAATTATTTTCTGTTTTTCTCTAGGAGACAATTTCTGAGGCATCTCCCTGTCACAAGATAGTTAGCAACATCTACATACCACGGAGTGAATGTAGAAATATAAAATAAATTTTCATTAGGAAAGGTATCTTCTAATGGTGCATTATCTCACAGATGAATCATTCTAGATAAGAAATCAGCCACAGGATATCATTTACCAGGTCTATCAATAATGTTGATATTAAACTCTTGTAATAATAAGAGCCATCATGTAACTCTAGGATTTGTTACAGGTTTTTTCATTAAGAATCAGATGGTTGAATGATCAGTGTGTACAAAAGCTTGATATCCTGTAATATAGTGTCTAAATTTATTGATAGCATGGACTACAACTAGCAATTATTTTTCTGTAACCATATAATTAACTTCAGATGGAGACAGATTTTTACTGACAAAGTAAATAGCATAGGGTACTTGATTTTCTCTTTGTCTAGGGACTTCCCCAAGGGTTGTGTCTAAGGCATCGGTACAGATATGAAAGGGAAGGGACCAATTTGGTCCTCTTAATACATGGGTAGTTGACAATTTCTATTTTAGAATTTCAAAAGATGTTTGGCATTCATCATCCCACTTAAATTCAACTTCTTTAGATAATAATTTAAATAAATGGGTAGCTAGGCTTGTAAAATGAGGAATGAATCTTTTATAGTAGCCAACATGTCCTAAAAAGCTACGGACTTCCTTTTGTGAGGAAGGTATTCTGATTTGTGTGATGAAATAATTTTTTGTTGGATCAACTCTCATGCCAAAATGGGAAATGTGATGTCCTAAAATAATACCTTGAGTGAGCATCATTTTTTGTTTTTCATTACTTAAGGAAGGGTTAGTTTCCTTACACCTAATTAAGAATTTTTCTAAACTGGCCAATGCTTCCTGGAATTCATGTCCACGGACTGTAAAGTCATCCATGTAGACTTCCACACAATCATTAGTCAAGTTAGAGAAAATGGCTAGGATAGCTCTTTGAAAAGTGGCTAGGGCATTGCAAAGTCCAAAAGGGAGCACCCTATAAGCATATGTTCCCCAAGGGCAGGTGAAAGTGGTCTTGTCCTAGTCTTTGGGTGCTATTTGTATATGGTTGTAACCACTAAACCCATCCAAGAACGAAAAATACTTCTTTCCGGATAGGGTATCTAGCACCTGATCGATAAATGGTAAGGGAAAGTAATCCCTATGGGTGGATTTGTTTAACTCCTGAAAGTCTACATATATCCTTTGCTTACCATTTTTCTTGGGAACTATGACAAGTGGAGATACCCATTGACTATCTAAAATGGGGTATATGAGATTGGCTCGAAGGAGTTTTTGCAATTCCTCTTTTACAATATCTTTAAGGGCTAGATTCATCCTTCGCTGAGGCTGTCTAATTGGTATGATTTGGTCATTAGTGTAGATATGATGTGTGCATGTTTCAGGGTGAATGCCTTTCACGTCTGCATAATCCCATGCAAAGGAATCAAATTGTCTTTGGAGCATTTCAATCACTTATGTATTTTGTTCTGGTTCCAAACTAGAGTTGATATACAAAGGTTTTCCTCGGCTAATCTCAGCAAGTTCAATATTTTATTCCTTATCTGAGGAGGCTAGTGATAAAGTGTATAATTGAGTGATATCAGGGTGCCAAGTTTGTTGAAATTCGGAACTAAAAATATGTGACAATTCTGTAAAAGAGCTTGGGTATTCAATGCAATTTGTGTCGGCCAAAAATAAGCTTAAGAATTGTTCATATGATTGTTCTTGTATTCCTCTTACGTGTTCAAGTGTTAACAGAGGTCTGATGCAATCTTCCTCTCCATAAGGGTTTTCTAACCAAATAGGTATTTCCTGTGTAGGTTGGGCAGGAGGGGAGAGGACAAGTTTTTGGCTATGTGTTCCATTGGATATAGTCATCTCACCAGACTGACAGCTGATAAAGGCATCTGTTGTGGCCAACCAAGGGAAGCCAAGAACCATAAGGTGTCCTGGTTTGGAGGATAATTTAGAATAGATGACTAAAAAGTCTATTGTATATTCCCAAGAAGCTAGAGTGACTATGCCATCATCTAGACTTCCTGCAGGGCTAATGACTGACTTATCTGCCAACTCGATCATGGTTTGGGTTGGTCTTAACTGGTTGATTTGGAGCTTTTGCATAGTGTCAAAAGGAATTACATTAATAGATGCACCCAAATCAATGAGTGTGTTTGGTAGAGAAATACCATTAATTTCAACAGTGATAACTGGGTTTCCAGAGTCATTATATTTGTATGGAATTTCAGAAATAAATTTAGATAATTGTCCCACTATCTAAACAAGAGGAGGTTCCTTATTCTTCCTTCATGGTTTATTAATGCAAAGATCCCTTATAATTTTGGAGTATATAGGGATATCTTTAATAGCTTGCAACAGAGGAATTCTTATGCACACATTTCATAATTCATATTCTATATCTATGTGCAGGGGTGGGTCGGGTTTCTTGACTAATAGTATTTTGGGGTAAGGTGGGAGATTAATTTGTTGGGGTACTCATACAGATTGAGAAGTGATTGGTATAGGAGGAGAGGACTCTTATTCTACAAGGGTGGTTTGAGTGTTTTCTTCCTCAGAATGATTATCATTTTCTTCCTGGATTATTACTGCAGGATCTAATTGGTTTACCACTTTCCCTGATCATAGTTGAATTTCATAGGTGGGAAAGGTTTGAACTTATGTATTCTGTATAGGGTGGGTGGGTCGATTATTGGGGTTAGGAACTGGCTGGGTAGGGATTGTTGTTGGTCTTGGAGGGTTGTGGGAAGCTTGGTTTTGTGGTTGTTGATTGACATTTATAGATACTTGTTGTTGCTGATTAGGATTTAAGGGGTTTGTAAATTGCAATTTTATAGGAGGTGGGAGTAAAGCTTGCATCTATGGTGGGTTGAATCCAGGTAGTAATTGGGAAATGTTTGTAGGGTACTGTGGATATGTAGGGTAAGAGGGATTTCCATACATAGGTCCCCTCCAACCTTGTTTCCAAGGCTGAGTTTGCTGAGGTGTCCATTGTGGATAAGTCATTGGGGAAGGACCCCATTGTTGTTATTGATATTGTGTATTAGGATCATAAAATGTATTGGGATTTTGGTCTCTCCAAGGTCTTCTAGAAGGGTATGGTTGTTCTTGTGAGACTCCTCCTCCCCTATACATGGCTTGTAGTTCAAGCAAGTTTGGACACTTAGATGTGGGGTGTTCTAGTGTACATAGACCACAGATTTCTATGACATTTAATGGGCATTCTTTCTCGTTGTTGTGATTCTTTCGACATCTATGACAAAATATTGCTAAACCATCTTCTTCTTGTTTCTTTTTCAGTTTCAGAGTATCTAATTGGTTACTTATTGTGCTCAAGATGTATGTTTTAAAGTTTTCCAATAAGTTCCTAACTTAGTGCTGGTGACAGTCCCTGAACTTTGTTTTCTATTTCTGCTAAAAGGATCTCTTGGTCCTTTGCCTATTTTAGCTTGTCCTCTTGAGTATATCCTACAGTAATCTGCAATTTCTGAAAAGGTTTTTGGTGTACATCTCCTGAACTCAACAAGTTTAAAATTTCTATGCAATCATCCCTAAGACCTTTCAAGAATACAATTCTTACTACAGCTAGGTCTGAGGTGAATAGTTTTGACTTTTGATAGTTGTATAAGAACCTTTCTAAGTAGTCTTCAGGACTTTCATCTTTTGTTTGATGCATTTTAAAAATGTCGTTTTTAACATTATCCTTACAATAGTCTTGGTATTTTCGTAAAAATGTGTCTTTCATTTGATCCCAAGAAAGGATTCTATTTTATCCTAAGCTCATGAACCATCTTAAGGATGAATCTTTCATTGTAGCAGGAAAAATCTTAAGCTTTCGGGCATCGTCTGAGTAGTTATAGCTTCTAGATAATATGTCAAATTCGAATAAAAATAAATCTGGATCTTCAGTTGACATACCTTTGAAAGTGGGTAATGATGATAATTGGATATTATTCATGCTTATGTTTATGGAAATATCCAAGATTAGAAACCCAAAGGTTTTAGTCTCTGTAGCTGCATTTCCTTCTTCTTCTGCCATTCTACTGATGGATGGTTCAAAAACTGGAATTTTTGTGTCTCCTAAATGTTCAGAAGACTCACGTTCTGTATGTCCCAATACTGATTCTTTCGTTTTAGGTTCTCCTTCTAGAGCCTCGTTGGCTCCCCTTTAATTTTTTGTTGGTGGAATTTTCCCTGCACCAGTGTCAGTTGGATTAGTGGGGGGGTTTGTTTTTGAATCTTTGGAGCTTACAAATCTACCCTTGTTATCTCTATATCTATGCATAAAATGGAAATTTGATTCTTTAGCTGAATTGGAATCCTAATTCTATATATAAGGTAAGAAGGCAACCTGGCTTCGGAGAACCCCACTCTAGTGGCCACGTGGCTCTTCACTCATGTCGCAAATGTTTTATCCTCCTCCCTCAAGCAACCTTTTAAAAACATTAAAATTTATGCAAACAATCTAAGCTAAAACTTACTTCCTATCGTTTGCAACTCCCTGACAATGGCGCCAAAATGTCGTGCTACTTATATGTTTAGTATAATGCACTCATTAATTATCAATCTGGGATTCGTAATCAACAGAGTTACAAGACACCAGTAAGAAAGGTAATTTCTAATGTCATGAGTATAGAATTAAACTAGATTATGCATTGTGGAAACAAATCAAAATAACAAAATGCAATGAACTTCGGTTTTCTTTCACAGAGAGGCTATCTATTCCATTATGACACATGCAAGTATGAGATGGAATTGGTTTGATAGATCAACTCTGATATCTGACCCAGAAAACTAACTATGCAATCCACACTTATGAAAACACATCACACACCAATCAGAAAAGCATAGCATGGGTAGTTCAATAGTCAATATGTTGGTTCTGTTGTGGTTCACAATGAACTTCACTAGTTCTTATCCAACTAGTTTTGACTGTTGCTACCAACATCTATGATCACTCAAGGAAATCAAATTCATGAGAATAAAAATAGGGCATATGCAAAAACAGAGTAATTAAAGATCTCTAAGCAATTATAGAATGGAAATCTTAATCTAATCTGTACTACTATCATCTAATAGAGTTAAATTTTTAGCTAATTCAATATTTAAACTACTGAAAACAAATATTAATGATAATCTACAAAGAGGTTGACCTTTGTTGGGCAGTGGGCCCTTGCCACTTCAACAGGTCAGCTATTGAAGTCTACAAGAAGATTTCTTTCAACACACACATTACTCTCACTCACATTTCAAAACATGAAATCAAAACTTTTGTTAACAACTCAACTCACACTTAATCATAGATAATCAAAATATGGAGATAAAATGACATTCCATTAATCTTCACTCAAGATATGTTCTGTAGTATCACATGCTGCTTCACATATTGATAATATGCTAATTCTCCTACTCCCTCTACCATCCTTGTCATGACTATTTAATAGTCTAAATCGTGAAATGCAAGGAGGCGAAGTGATTTGCAAATCAATCAGTTGTTAAGTTCAATCATTTGGTTACATCTTTAGATTCATCGTCATGACACGAACTGCATGAGGATGAGGCAATTAGACGTCCACCAATTGAATTAGGCGAGATCTAGAGCTTAACTTAGTGCATTAGGCTCTTCCATATTAGTACCGGATTGTAACAAGTAGATGGTACCCGATCATGACAGGGCACAAAAGATGGTACCAATTCATAATAGTGCATGGTCGTTGGTACTGGATCATAACAGTGCGTGTTGGTACCGGATCACAACAGATGTTATTTTAGTACCGGATGCGCTTGGTACCAGATTCAGACAACAACAGTCTTGGCACATAGGTACCGGATGACTGATATGGTACAAGAACGCTAGACATCTAGAGGTCAAAGATTCACATATGACAAATCGAGCATTAGTACATGAAATATTTAATTCCTTAACTCAATAAACCACAAAATGCATGAATTAACCATACTTTACCTTATGGCCTTATTACTAGCAATTGGTAGCATTCTTTTCATTCACTCAAGCCTTAGGTAGGCCAAAAAGGTATAGGTGAAGAGTATAATAGGGTAATGGGGATGTCAATTTCGAGTCTCAATAGTTGGTGGTAAGGATAAATTTGTGTGGGGCCAGTCCCAACAACAAGCATTCAATGATTTGAAGAATCACTTGTGATCATCCCCAGTGTTATCACACAAACTTGTCAAGGTCTTTTGGGTCGGTAGCTTCTACCTAAGTCTGTATTTTTGTATTTCCTTTCTCCTTTTCGCTGTCCAAACCTTAATTTGTTCCCCTTTTGGCTTGAAAATTGCCCTGTGTTTGTCCCCTATCATTTGAGAGAGCTTTTGTTTTGTGTAATCCTCTCTAAGAAGTATCGGCCCCAAGATTTTGTTTTCTCTAGATTAATCACTTCCCTCTCTACCTTTGTGATTGATCCTTTCGCTTTCTCGATCCATCAACCAATCATCCAAGTGTTTATTTTCATAGGTCACAACAGTGAGCACAAGCGCAACACTTAGAGTGGTATGATATGGACTTAAATCAAGTGAGGGAGCAACTTTAGTTTGGTGAAGGGATTTTCATGACAAAGCTCAGAGATTGACGATGAATAATAAGCACAGGAATGGGGAGTTCAGAACATTGTTGAAGTTATTTGTAAAAGATTCGAAATCCCAAAATCTGAAATCAACAAAATCCATTTGATCCAACAGGACGTGTGGCACCCGATCCGAATCATGGAGAAAGTAATTTTGGGAAAGTTGAAGTGAGGAATGCTCATATCTCTCGAGTCTCGAAATGCCAAAATCCTAAAGTCCTGAATTGATGATATTCATCTAGGTCATTCATTTTAAGGGATGCGTGGCACCTGATCTGAGAAATCATGATTTCACGAATCAATATATTTAGCATGGGGCACAACATAGACTCTTGAAACACGAAGTCTCGAAACATGAATTCAAAAAGTGCCCAGGAGTTGGGCCCATGATCACAACCCATGGTTATATGGGAAGCAGGGCCATAAAGAAGGGTAGGCGCCTATTGAGCAATGGGTGGCAGAGATTCTCGATCAAGAATCCCGGATGTTAATTTCAAAGAAGATCTGACCGTCAGCCTAGATGGGATACTTCACAGATTCAAGCATCGAGATATTTGGAATCAAGTGGAGTGAAGACTCCCGATATGAAAAATCCTGAAATCTCACACAGGAAGCCCCAGGTTATGACCTGAGGTCAAATGAAGCAATGGTGAGGAGTCGCACCAGAAGCTGAGGACGCATGTATTATTCACAAAGGAATATCTACATGGTCTCAAGGTGTTGGGATTGACTTGAAGGAGTCATGAACATCTCCTAGAGCATTCATGGGTGTCAGATTTCATCCTGATCCCGATGAAGGTAATTAATGGGAATGGGGAAGGTGGTTGAAACCTCGTTTCACCACATAAATGGAAAGTATATAAAATCTAGTCATGGAGGCATATTATCAAGATAAAGTCCCCCTATCATTGGATTCCTCTGCGAAGCCCATACCAATCTGATCTTGCGTCTAATAGAAGAATGAAAGTGCAGCCTGACAGAAGAAGATGCAGATGTTGAGCCTTGAATGCGATGACCAGAGCACGTTGCTTGTGGAAGAGGGTTGTTCTAAGTATAAATAGTTAATTTTGAGATTTTGTTATGGTCGATGGTTGAGATACGCTCCTGATTTGTAAGGTTTTAATGAAGCCTATGGTTCTCTGGTTATGTGTTTCCATTTGAGACTTCTTTTTTAATGACAGTTTGCTTTGTTTTCATCTCTTTTTCTTCCGATACTGAGGACTCCGACATGGATGATCCATTTGAGTTGTTGTGACTATATTGTAATGTATGTTTGATTGTAGTATTGTTATGGTGTTTTCAATTTCATGAGGTTTTGGATTCAAGAGGATCTTGTATTTGAAGCTTTTCCTCCTGAGGCTGCTGGAAGACTGGATGTCCATAGAAGACCTCTACATTTTCTCCTCAAGTTCTTCATCCTACTCACCCTTTATACAACTTACTAGTTGAAGTTAGATCAAGACCTCACTTATTCTCACATATTAGCCTAGTTTTCTGAGTTAAAGTGCTATTATCCTGAGTTGACATCCATTAGAACCCCTTAAATTTGTTCATTGTGACATAAAATAGATGGGTACTGGGCTTACCTCCACCCTAATCTAGAGGTGACTTCTAGTGATAACATTTATGGCATTGTTGTCAGGGACAAATTTAATATTTTTTCTGGGATAGAATGACAACGAACTTCTGATTATGAAGGTGCATTAGATATCAGAACCATTGAATATTGCAACCTACACCTAGCAACTCCATTGAGAAAACTCCAGTGTTTCAGCTGTGGCTTCTAGAGGTCAACACATGAGGTCTACTCCACAGGTGCCTTTAGTGACACCTGAAGTTGATCCAAATAAAATTATCAGAAGAAAAAATACCCTTCAAGAAGGTAATTCTACTACTGAACTAGGTGATTCTAGTAACTTTCATTATTCTCCTATAGCAACTCCAGTAGTTGTTTCACATTTTCCTATTACACCATCTATTAGAGCTTCTAGAAGTTTAAATTTTGGGAGTTTTCCTACTGATTACCCCTCTCCTAGTTTCACCACTCCTCCTATTAAAGTTGTTATTTTTACAGAGAGGGAAACCTATGTTCCCTTGATCTTTGAGGACTTTTATCCATATCCTTAGTTGTTTCTTTTTGTTCCCAAAAGAACGCCTCCAATATCCCTTGTCCGAACTCCATCCCCTCCTGGTTCTCTTCTTGTTTACACTCAAATGGCAGGAGCTAACTCCCCCATAAATAGAATGGATGTTATAGTAGTTTCCAGATATTCCCCTCTCATTTTTCCTCAGCTTCTTAATGCCCTCCCAGTTGGTGGCTACCTTAAGCAGTTGCCTAAGTTTACGGGGGAGGGAGATATTACTACAAGAGGATCACCTTGCAACTTTCTATAGTTATGCTGATAACTATGTCATAGTAAATGAAGATGTGTGGACGAGGATTTTTGTCCATAGTCTTGATGGAGGAGCCGGAAATTGGTTCAAGGCTATGGTCCCTAGATCCATCACTGGGATTGTGGATTTGGATGATGTCTTCTTGAGACATTGGGGGGAATAAAAAGGATTTCATGTATTATATCACAAAATTCGGGTCCCTAAAGAGAAAAGAGGGAGAGTCTGTCTCCAAATTCTCCAAAAGATTCAACAAAATGTACAATAAGATCCCTCCTAAGATAAAGCTTACAGAGGCCTCTGCCAAAATTTCCTATGTTAGTGCTTTTGAACCTAACTTCTTCCTCCTATTAAGAGAGGGAAGAGTTATCTCCTTGGATCATATGTAAGATGCAGCCCTGGAAGTGGCGTCTAACGTATTGACAGTTGATTGATTAAGGAATAAGGCAGATAGAGACAACGAAAGGGGAATATCTGAAGCCTTAACCTCTAGTTCCTCTATCACCCCCCCCCCCCCTCAAATGGAAGAAGTAACCAAGTTACTAAAATCACTCTCATATATAATGGAAAGTATGGAATTAGCAGGGAAGAAGACATACATAAATCCTCAAAATGTTGATGATAGAGTCAATTTCAGGAGGCCAAATAACAAGGCTCCTAATATTATGCAAAGAGAACCTTGAAACAGAGATAAAGATGATAAGAAAATACAGACCCCTCTTTGAAACAACCTAGTTGTAGATGAGGGTGGGGAGGAAGAAGACATGGACCAAGAAATCCATTGTCTTGAAGGCGCATCTCCTTCTCCTCACTTAACTCAATCATCATACGAGGAGTCTATCATGGACATCCATTTAAATGAGCTAAGAAAGGGGGAGAAGGCCAGTGACAACCCAAATAGATACAACCTCAGTTCCAAAAAGAAAGGAGGAATGCATGATGTTCCTGATCATCCTACCAAAATAGAAAATCCTACCGAAGATATAGCAAGCAGTAGCAAGGAGAGGAAACACATGGAACCCCCCACCAGTAGCCAAAGGTCCTGTCCCAAAGGTAAAATAAATTTTGAATCCCCCCTCCTATTTTATCTTTGAGCATGAAATCCATAAGATTAGGATTCCTGTCCCCCTTTCGGAGCTGGTAAAACATGAAGACTTTAAGATATCCCTATATCATTTGTTTCTAAATGAACCCTCAAATCATACCACAGACTCAATCAATTTGCAAGACGAAAAAACAAAAGTCATCTTAGGTCCGATGGTAGAAGATAGAGATGATTCATCCCCTCCCTTCTACACATCACTAGACATACACGATAAGGTACTTCATAATTTTCTGATGGATTCAAGGGCCTCTCATAATCTCATGCCCAAAACTGTCATGGAAGAACTAGGACTAGAAATCACAAAAGCATACCATGACTTGTATTCCTTTGATTCCAGGAAAGTACAATTTCTTAGGGTCATCAAAGATATAGTTGTGACCTTTTTCCACTTTCCCATGAAATGTATGGTCATGGATATTGTGGTGGATGATGTTCCCCCCAAGTTTGGCATGATCTTGTCAAAATCTTGGATAAAAAGACTTGGGGGAACCTTGTAGATGGACCTCACATATGCTACTATTCCTATGTTTGGGGGGGAACATAGAAGACTATACAGAGAAGCTCAATTGACCTATATTATTAGTGATGAAGATGACCCTGCCAACCATCCTTTTTTTCACTTGATACTAATTTGGGATCTAGCTTATTGTAGCTCACTGATACCCCTGAACCTCCTCTTGAAATATGAAACAAGTCCCCTACTCTCTGTGAAGATTCTCCTCTGATCACCTTTGTTTGGAAAATGTTCTTTTATGGAGCCTCTTCTAGAGAAGTTGCTGGAGATGGAGTGGTCTTAGTTTAACATGTTCAATAAATTCTATCTCTGTTATACACGTTAGAATTTGAAGCTACCAACAATGTGGCAGAATATGAAGATCTTATTTTGGGTTTGAGGGCTGCAAAAGACATAGGGATTGAAGAAATATAATTGTTTGGGGATGCTGAGTTGATTATCCAATAGATCAGAAATATTTATCAATCCAAGAACCCCAAGATTACATCATATAGAGATGAAGTGTGAGACTTAATTGATATTTGTTTCTTATCTTTCAACATTTCATTTGTTCTGAGAGAAGAAAATGTCATGGCTGATTCTTTGGTTGTTTCAGCAAGTAATTTCAGAGTCCCTCTACCACCTAAAATCAAGTATGATGTAGAAGTCAAATATAGACCCTCTATACCTGATAATGTCAAACATTGGAAAGTGTTTGAGGATGATCTTGAAATCAAAATATTCATCGAAATTGTTGATGAGTTTTCTACATTACACATTGATCAAGATACTGGTTCTGAAATAAATCCTCATGCTGACATTTTTCTGAATAAGATTTTTGATCATCATATCATTCAGTTGTGTAGCAATCACATCCCAAAGGGACTAGTTCCTTTGGAAATACTATTTGAAAGAAATGATGTGGCCATAAAGAGAAAAGTTGTCAAACAGCTCGTCGAAGGAGAAAAGAGCCGAGTATACTAAGTTATTAAGGGAATTTGATGATGTGTTTGCTTGGACCTATGAAGACCTCAGAACATATGACACGAGTTTCATTGAGCATAAGATCCCACCGAAGGAGGAGGCCAAACCATTTAGGTATAAATTAAGAAAAATAAATCCTATGTTGCTACCTATTATGGAGAAAGAGGTAAAGAAGGTGTTGGATGCCCAAATCGTTGTCCCTTTGAGATATTCTGAGTGGGTTGAGAACCTGGTCCCAGTAAGGAAGAAGAATGGGGAAATCAGACTCTATGTGGATTTCAGGAACCTGAATAGAAGATCCAAGAAGGACAATTATCCCTTGCCAAAGATGGAACACATATTGCAAAGGGTGACATGTGCATGTAGGATGTCCATGATTGATGGATTTTATGGCTATAATCAAATTTTCATCTTGCTTGAAGACAAACAAAATATATCCTTCACCACTCCTTGGGATACATTCATGTATGCTAATATTCCCTTTGGATTGATGAACGCAGGGGAAACATTTCAACGAGTTATGGACATCGCCTTCATTGGAGAAAAGGATAAATTTGTGGTCATCTATTTGGATTACATTATAGTCTTCTCTAGATCCGATAAAGAGCATTGTTATCATCTCAGAAATTTCTTCTTGAAATGCAAAATATTTGGTCTCTCCCTAAATCCCAAAAATTCTTTGCTTTCCATGCAAGAGGTAAAATTTTTGGGACACATAGTATCAGCTGAGGGGGTAAGAATTGATTCAAGAAGAGTAGAAGATATTCAAACCTTGTCGCTTCCTAGATCCAATAAGGAATTCCAGTCTTTCCTGGGCAATATTAATTTTCTAAGAAGGTTTGTTTCAAATTTTTTTGAATTGGTAAAACATATTATGACCATGCTCAGGAAGGGGAATGAAGTGAAACAGACTACTGAGTCTAGAAATTCTTTCGACCAAATCAAGAAGGAACTGACTGAGGCCCTGTGCTTATCAGTCCTGATTACTCAAAAGAGTTTCTAATTTATTATTTTTCCTCTTTTGATACAGTAGATACTATTTTGTTATAGAAGAATGCAGAGGGGCTGGAGCAACCTATTTCATTTTTCAGTGGAGCATTGGGGGATGCAGAGATAAAATATGACTTCATGGAGAAACATGCCTATGCCTTGGTGAAAGATCTCAAATCTTTCAGAGTTTATGTTTTGCATTCAAATATCATTACCTATGTTCCTTCAACTTCTGTAAAGGACATTCTCATTCACCCTGACATAGACGGGAGAAGGAACAAGTGTATTGACAAAATTCTTGAATTCGGTGTGGAAATAAATCCTACCAAGCTAGTTAAAGGCCAAGATTTAGCCAAGCTATTGGTTGAGTCTAACTATAAATATTTGGAGGTTAACTTCATCAACACTTTCTCAAAAATTCATCAAACTCAATGACCCAATAAAATTTCTCAGGACAGTCCTTCATTGGCAGAATGTACGTGGTACAAAGATATTATATTTTTTCTGCAAGAGTTGTGACCTCTAGATGGCATGGGAAGAAGAAAGGAAATAGATCTTAAGCTCAAATAAATTATATATTACCTTATTGATCAGGTTTTTTATTTGAAATATCCTCTAAGTGTGTTGTTAATATGTCTGGAGCCACAAGAAGTCCAAAAACTTATGTTTGATTTTCATGATAGCCTATGTGGGGGACATCACTTTTGGAGGACCACAACCTATAACATTCTTAGGGATGGGTATTTTTGGCCTACTCTATTCACCGATGTCTTGGAAAAAATCAGGGCTTGTGTCAAGTGCTAGAAATTCATCGGGAAGTAGAAACTCAAATCCTTGTCATTGAAGCCTGTGGTAGCTTCAGAACCCTTTCAACAATGGGGCCTAGATTTTATTAGGGAAATTCATCCTTATTCAAGTGCACAAAAAAGGTGTATATTAACTACCACTGATTACATCACCAAATGGATAGAATCCATCCCCACAAGGAATGCTTCTCACAAGGTAATCATTCATTTTGTGGAGGATATTATAGAAAGATTTGTTTGTCTGAAAAGAATTGTCACTGATAACATTGCATCCTTCAAGGATGAACCTTTGATCAAGTTTTGTGAACAGTTTGGAATTTCCACTCAACTCCTTACTATCCACAAGCGAATGGACTGGCATAGTCCTCTAACAAGATACTTATAAGAATTATCAAAATACTTCTAGAGGACAACAAGAAAGCATGGGATTCAAAGATCAAGTTTTCTTTGTGGGCTGAAAAAGTGACAACAAAGAGGTCTCTAGGTGTCTCTCCTTTTCATATTGTGTATGGAGTTGAGTCCATATTTCCTTATCATCTCACCTTGCCAGTGGAAAAATTCTTCCAAGACTACCAAGGGGACCCTGATGATATGATCAGACGAATTCAATAGCTGGTAGAAGTGCAACAAAATAGGGAGCGGCTAGTGGACAAAGCGCATGAACATCAACAGAAAATCAAGCAAGCTTTTGATAGAAATGTAAGAAAGGAGGATTTTCATCTTGGAGATATAGTACTCAAATGTGATGCACCAAATTAGGACAAGGGAAAGCATGGTAAATTTGAAGCCCTTTGGATTGTCCCTTTCAAAATCTCTGAAGTGTTTTCGAATAATACCGGAGGTTTCATAATTTGGAGGGTGATGAAATTTTTGGTAGCCCTGTAAATGGGCATTTTTTGAAGAAATGTTTTTTTAGGCCATAACCGACATTCTACCTCTGTAAATACCACTCCTGTTTTATTTTTTTTTAGTTTTTTCATTTTCAATAAGAGACTCCATAAAAAAAAAGCTAAGGCACTGGAACTACTTGTTCTTGGCATCTCGCAGAGAGCATGCCATCCCCTGTGGAGCCAAATGTTATCACACAAAAATGTTAGTGTCTTGTGGGTTGGTAGTTTCTAACTAAGTCTATAGTTTTTCATTTCCTTTCTCCTTTTCGTCGACCAAACATTAAGTTTTCCCCCTTTTGTCTTGAAACTTGCCCTGTGTTTGTCTCCTATCGTTTGAGTGACCTTTTATTTTGTGTAATCCTCTCTAAGAAGTCTTGGCCCGAGAATTTTTTTTCTCCAGATTAATCACTAACCTCTCTTCCTTTGTCATTGATCCTTCTCTTTCCCAATCCCTCATCCAGTCATCCAAGTGTTTATTTTCACAAGTCACAACACTGACCACAAACACAACAATTAGAGTGGTCTGATACAGACTCAAATCAAGCGAGTGAGCAAGTTTAGTTTGGAGAAGGGATTTTCATGAAAAATATCAAATATTGAAGACGAATAATAAGCGCAACAATCATGAGTTTGGAACATTGTTGAAGTTATTTGTAAAATATATAAACTCCCTAAATCTGAAATCAATAGGAGTCGTCTGATCCAATAGGACACGTGGCACTCGATATGAATCATGAAGAATGTCATTTCAGGAAAGTTGAAGTGAGGAATGCTCAGATCTCCTGAGTCCCGAAATGCCGAAATCTTGAAGTCCCGAAATGTTGATATTCATCTGGGCCGTCTGATTCGAAGGGATGCATGTCACATGATTTGCGAAATCATGATTTCACGACTCAAAATATTTAGCATGGGGCACAATATAGACTCATGAAATGAGAAGTCACGAAGCACCTAGGAGTTAGGCCCCTGATCACAACCCTTGGTTATATGGGAAGCAGGGCCATAAAGAAGGGTAGGCCCATATTGAGAAATGGGTGGTGGAGGTTCTCAATCATGGATCCTTGTTGTTAATTTCAAAGTAGATTTGACCATCAGCCTTGGATGGGATACTTTCCATATTTGAGCATCGAGATATTTGGAATCAAGTGGAGTGAAGACTCCCAAGATGAGAAATCAATAAATATCACACAGGAAGCCCCATTTCATGACCCAAGGTCACATGAAGAAATGGATAGGAGCCGCACCAGAAGCCGAGGGTGCCCGTATTATTCACAGAGGAATATCGACGTGGTCTTGAGTCACCATGATTGACTTGAAGGAGTTGTGAACGTCTCCTAGAGAAATCATGGGTGTTAGATTTCATCTTGATCCTGATGAAGGTAGTTAATGGGAATGGGGAAGGTGGTTGAAAACTCGTTTCACCACATAAATGGAAAGTATGGAAAACTGGTCGTGGAGGCAGATTATCAGCACAAGGTCCCCCTCTCAATGGATTCTTCTGCAAAGACCATACCGATCTGATCTCGTGTCTGACAGAAGAATGCAAGTGCAGCCTGACAGAAGAAGATGCAGACACTGATCATTGAATGCGACAACCAGAGCGCGTCCCTGGTGGGAGCTGGTTGTTCTAATTATAAATAGTTAATTTTGATATTTTTTTATGGTCGATGGTTGAGCTATGCACCCAATTTGTAAAGTTTTAATGAAGCCTCTGGTTCTCTGGTTATGTGTTGTCATTTGAGACATATTGTTTAATGATAGTTATCTTTCTTTTCATCCCTTTTTCTCCCGATACTAAAGACTCGAGCATGGATGATCCACTCGATTTCTTGTTATTGTATTGTAATGTATGATTGATTGCAGTATTTTTATGGCATTTTCAGGTTCTTGAGGTTTTTGATTGAAGAGAATCTTGTATTTGAAGCTTTTCCTCCTTAGGTTGCTGGAAGACCAGATGTCCATAGCAGACCTCTACATTTTCTCCTTAAGTTATTCATCCTAATCACCCTTTATACAACTTACTGACTGAAGTTAGATCAAGACGTCACCTATTCTCACATATCATCCTAGTTTTATGAGTTAAATCAATATTATCCTGAGTCTGCGTACATTAGACCCCCTTAAATTTATTCATTGTGACATAAAACTGATAGGTACTAGGCTTACCTCTGCCACAATCTAGAGGTGACTTCTAGTGCTAACACCCAGTACATTCACTACCAGACCTACAACATCCCTTTGAGATTGAGACAAATGCTTCATACTATGTTTTGGGCGTTGTTCTCACTCAGCATGTCCACCCCATGGCATATCATAGTGTGACACTATCAGATGTTATATGTAAGTACCCTACTTATGAAAAATAAATGTACTCCATTGTGCAATCATGCTGCCAATGGAGACATTACATTCTTGGTAAGGAGAAAATCATCCACATTGATCATAAGCCACTGCAGTCCATACAAACACAAGGAAAATTACAGAATGACCACCATCAGAAGTGATCCATATACTTGCAACAATTCCACCTCAACATCAAGTATAAAATAGGAAGCATCGACCACGTCATTTATTTCCTTAGCAGACTGTCGGTCGCGACACTCACCATGGTGGATGGCCCCAAATCTATGAGACAAACCTAGACTTCTCCACCACCTACAAATGTTTGACGCAAACACAATTGTTGCTCATTTCCATATTCAAGTTGGGATGTTGTGTCGTCTAGGCCATATCTGCGTTCCATTAAGAAGGCGAGCGAAGATGATATAGGAAACCCACTACATTCAGGTGGTAGGACACTTCGGCGTCAAAAATACAGTGGTAATGTTGTAGAAACATTTCTACTGGCCAAAACTCTGATAGGAGGTCAGCAAGTATATCAGGTCCTGCACTTCCTGAGCTATTTCCAAATTAACCACTGAGAGACAAGGCCTATACACCCATCTCCCTACTCCTGACAATCCATGGGAATCCATATCCATGTACTACATGTCGGGCCTCCTATCCACCAAGTGCAAAAATGACTATGTTTTTGTGGTTGTTGATCGCTTTTCTAAGATGGTGATTCTGGCCACCCGGAAGAAGAGAATAACAACAGAGGCCACTTCAAAGATCTTCTTTGAACGAGTATGGGTAGATTTTGGAATCCCATAATCAATTGTCTCCGATCAGGAAAATCGATTTATGAACACATTTTGGTCAAGCCTCTAGTCACTGCTGGACACCAAGCTCAACAAATCCATGACCTTCCACCCCCAGACAGATGGCCAAACTGAGGTCGTAAATCGAATGATTGTGTATATCCTACGCATGTATAATTCCAAGCACCCTCTCAAATGGGATGAGTGTCTTCCCTATGTCTATCATAGCTACAACCCATCCCTGCATAGCTCAACTGGACACAACCCCTTTTAGGTGGGGCTGGGATTCCAACCATTGGGTCCCATAGATGTTTCACTACCCCTTGCAGTCACCTCCATCAAATCATCTCCTACTCTAACTGAAGCTAACAAAGTCACCTGATTCATTGACTAGATCTATCACATCCATCAATAGGTTTAGGATATCCTACATAAGTCCAATGACAAGCACAAGCAGTGTCATGATCAACATTGGGTGCCAAATACGTTTTAGGTAGGAGACAAAGTTTGGTTGCATTTGTAGAAAGAATTCCTTACCAGACCCCATAGGAAGCTTCACCCACTCTGTTATGGTTTGTTAAACCATCACCAAGGATGTGGGTGATAATGATTTTGAGCTCACCATTCCTCCTTTCCTTGGTATGCACCCAATGTTCAACATGGATCTCCTTCAACCTTATTTTCCACCATTATTTGACACCTCAGAGATAAAAGAACAACAGACACAAACATAGCTCAACCCCAACTACATACAACAAGAACACAGTGATCATATTGTGGAAAAATAGGTCGAGAGAAGTCACCAACAAAGGATCCATATTTATTGAGTTGTCAAAGGAGGGCATCTCTTGAACCAAGGAAAGTGGCTCACATGAGGCCAAATTCAGCAGAAATTTCTCATATAATGGGGGAAATCAATGCAATGGATACCATTACTTCCTAAGGAGGGAGGATTGATCTATATGGATTTCGGTGACCTCCCACCTATTCCAACTATCTCATTTTACGAGTTTTCCAGTTCGGCAGGTTTTTCCTAGTTTTCAGGTCCCTGACTTCTGGGGCCATTTTGAGGCCCTAAAGAACGTTTTTAGGGCTCACCATAGTCAAATAGTAGACAAAGTATAAGTCTGACAGCAACATGTGTATTCCTTGGATAGACCTTTCCAATGGGATATCACGTTCCTAAAATGGATATCGCATTCAAAAGTTACGACCTTGGGAAGTTGATGTACTAACTTACCCAAATGGGGCCCACATGACTTTTGGCGCTTCATCTCCTAGGGTTAGGTTTTGGGATTTCTAGAGTTTTTTACATTCCTTTTTATTTTAAAAATTCCTCGAGAGCCTCATTTTAATTGTCTTCTTGTGAATGAGCACAACCGTCACATCTCTTCTGAGAGATAAGCCGCCACCATTCTAGCAAGCTTGTTTTCCACTACGTTTTACAGTTTCAGCTTATTTCCTTATGGAATAGAAACCAATTTTACTATATATCTGTCATTCTTTGTTAAGAATATTTTGATAATAATATGTATTCATTTCATTTTTCTCATAAAATCTGGATCATGGAGATTGTTGAATGATTTTTTGTCATTGATTTCAACCATTAAAGAAGTCTAGTAGACCCAAAGGTATGGTTATGGAACCCATCATTGATCAAGGAAAAAGGTCATGAAGGATGGTGTGGATGCAGGTAACTCACTCATGGATGTATATTCTTCACCATTCCATTTCCAGTGATAGGTGGTGCACCACATAGTTCCTCGCAATTGAGGATTTATAGCCTTGTGATGTTAGACCCCCTGAAGGATGGTAAAGAATCCTCTAGTTATTTACAAGTCTTTAATGAATGGGTAAAGTTGTTGTAACAATAAAGTTAAAGAGTCCCTAATATTAAGGAAATAGGTTACCCAAAAAAAGTATAAATAGACCTCAAGGAGTCATTCACAAGTACATTCACTCACTTATTATATTGAACATATTGTAGTGAACTAGTGATCTATTTGGTAAGTTTGCGACTGTGAAATATGAGGTAGCGATGAGTGAGAAGTGTGGGAGTTTTGGGGTTGCAGAGGAGAGAAAAGTTTATTAAGGAAACCCTAATTTGGTTGCCCCCCACAGGTCAGACCAATAGTTTCCCATGAGGCACTCCCGCGGGTTGGAGTATACTAGTCACGTGAAGCCCCATGAGACAAGATGTCTTAGTCCTGTGAGGACAAGACAAGTTTAGGAGAAATGGTAGTACAAGGTCCCTAAAGACAAAACATAACTTACAGGTCAACATTTTAGTGTTTTAGGTCAGCAACAAGGGTACTGGTATGTTTGTGTACTTGTTGTGAAGGTTATGCTTGATTATGATGTGGTGTATGCTTGAGGAATACTTAGAATATTGATGAGGGTTTGACACATGATTGAGGTACATCTTGGCTACACGATTGAGTATAGTATTTTGGTATATTTGGTTCAGAATATGGCATGTTTTTTATGGTTCATATCTTTGAGATGATTTTTCATGGTTGAGGTATACACTTGATGTATGGTGGCATATACATGAGGGACATCCATTGGTTCTTCATTGATGATATGGTACAATTCTATACTTGATTGATGCTATGGCATATGGTACATGTATATAATTCATTGATGTTATGGTATATGGTACAAGTTTTATTCATGGTTGACATGTCATACATGATTGGCTACTTATCATTTGATGTTTTAGTTGGTATATATTGTTGCTGCATATATGTTGGTACAGAGTTGATGGATGATATGGTTCAGGATTTGGTATAGTACAATTTTATGGTGAAGGTTACATGTTCGATACAGTGACAGATTGATGTGACAAGTTTTGGGTTGAAGTGACAATGATAGTGGTAGTGATAGTCGTAGATATTGTGGTAGTGACAATTGGTCTACACTTATATTTCGGGGTGGTAGGACAGGGCAAGGAAAGGGGCTTGTAGCCTCCTTCCAGTTCGATCCAGATAATCATCAAGTTGGAGCTTTCTTTAGGTTGGATCCTAAGTGTAACACACCCAACCCCATAAATACCCTTTCTAGGGATCGGGCATCAAATTTTCTCTTTTCCTTGGTTCATTTTCGGTCCCTTAGTAAGAAAAAACCTCTTATTATGTTTTCCCAAAGTTTCCATCTCCCACTATGAACTTAAACTAGCTAGTGGGATCCTCCTCGTGACCTCGAGTTGAAAATAAATAGCTAAGAGTCTACTTAGAAAAGGTTTTGACACTTTGGAACTCCCATACTTCGGGAGTTCCAATGGTGTTTTTGAATCCCTAGATCATTGAAGAACTTAATTCAGTGAATGGAAGACACGTCCTTCAAACCAATCGACCAAGAGACCATAGACTCATGCTTGTGGCCTTAACCAATTATTGGACAAAGAATTGTGAGTGTAACCTATGGGACATGATTAATTACCACATGAATAAGACCTTGGAACTCTTTTCTAACTCCAAGAGGATCTAATCTCTTATTGGGTTCGGGGCCCTTGGAGTTAGGAACTCCAAGATGTTATAACTTCACAACCCAAAAAAATCATGAATTCCAGAGTCGTGAAGTGACGTGGTCCATATATTTGAGAACACCTGGGAACTATCCCAACCATTGGATCAATGTCATAGTCATCCCAGTGTTGACCACTTTGGGAGATCAAAGGTGTCATGACACCAAAACCTTTGAATCTCGGAGTTGCGAATTATTGTGGACCATCGATATTTGAATCCTTCGAGATCCCTCTCAGTCATCCATTCATGGGGATGTGTGTATCACATAGGGAGTGCATGGGGGTCCACTTGTTGAGAGAAAATGATTCCATGTGTGGCTGATTTGTGGCATAGCAAAGAGATGTTGATGATCTGAGGCATGTACCACATATCTTGCCAATGGGTTTCGGGTTGACAGGTGTCCCTCTAGGAGTGGCTTAATATAGATACTAAGGGAATATTGACCTAGAGTTGTGATTCGTTGATCTTGGGAATGCATGTAGAACCCCTCCCAACCATCCAATCAACCAATGTAAGGATTCACATGTAGCACTTCGACGAAGTCCTACTTCTGGATAAAAGGAGTATTAAGCGGGTAGAAATATCGAATGTCGAATTCACAAATAGACGAGAGTCGTCAATCTGATGATCATTCAAGATCCCCTTTGACCCTTAGATATATACCATTGTCAGCGTGGTTCTAACCACTTCTGGATTAAGGATGAAGCCACACCATGGATTCCACGAACGTCAAAGTTACAAAGTAATGGAGGTCATCAATCTAGGGGTTATATGGACACACTTCAACCGTAAGATCGAAGGGATTGGAAGGCTATCAATCTAGAGTGAAGTGGGATAGTGATGTCATCTAGGGTGATATTGATCCATGATTGATGTGCCACATGTCACATTAAATCATATGTCTTGTAGACCCTATGAACCCATTAACACATGACATGTGTCACCCCAAAAAGGGTCCACATGTCATCTCAACCTTCTTGTGTATCACACATGTCACTTACCATTTGGTCCATTTGGCGGTAGAACTATCTAGGACCCACCTATATTTTCCTTTGCATCTAGTACGTCACCCCGTGCGAGGGTGGCCCCTTCGGGAGTCTGAGACTCTGAGGGTTTGGGATCCAGTGTAGTGGGTAAGTTGAAAGTTTTGAAGGCCAAAGAAAAATGGAGAGATTTTGGGTCTTCGAAAGTCTAGGAAATCAAGACTCCAGAGAATATGTGTATAGTAAGAAAAAGGGACGTTCAACGTCGAAGCATCAAATGCTAAATTCTCCTCCAACCTATGTGTTATATGAGGATTAAGTCTCACCATTGGATTGAATGGTGGATAGACCTTCCCTACAGGAGGTAGGAACCTCAGGATGGTACTAATGAGGTGGATCTATGTGGCCCTCAACTAATTATGCCCGAAAAACTTTGGGAGGCCATAACTTACAAACAAGAGGTTGGATTAGAGCCCGGTAATAGTAGTTAGAAATCCATGGGCGAGTTGAAGAAGGATGAAAACCTCAGCGAGATGATTCAAGATGATTAATGTAAGAAACATTTGGATGCCCCATCCCTAGAAAGGGTACGTAGGGGTTGGGTGTGTTACAAATTGGTATCAGAGAGGGAAACAACACTTGGCATACCTTGGCTCATGAAAGAGTCAAGTTAGTATATTTTCTTTCTTAGAAAATTTTAAGGGAGAGGACACCTTCCCTACCCTATCTAGCAAACTAGGATTCAAATCTAGGTCTGGATGGGTCGGGGAATAGTCAGAAGACTATTTTACCAAGGCTAAGATGAGCCTATCGAGAGTATTATTGTCATACAAAAATTATCTGCATAAGTTCTGTGAGGAGAAGGGTGTATATTAAAATTTAGTTGGGATGTTACCCAATAATATTGAATCATGCTAGACTATGGCAGAAGAAGCCTATCATTTCTTTCGAGAAATGATAGCCAGTCCTACAAAAGTGGGACTATGTCGAGGGGTATAATGCTTGGTGCACGAAGATATGCTGAAATGAATATCACAAAGATAGAGGATGCATATGCCATGCATATATACTTATTATAGCCTGTCATTGAGTGAAAAATATGGTGATTTCATAGATCATATGGTTAGTTATGATATGACTATGGGAGCATAAGTAAAAGATTGATGATTTTGAATACATAGTACCTTATGAGGATAGGGTGGCAGGATTTAATGAAATGTTGATCCTAGATGTGGAAGAGGAACTGTTGGGACACTTCTAGCTGAACAATGGGTCAAATTGCCATCTAGAGATGGATGGTAGCCATATGGATATGGCTTGGTACACTCAGATATCCATAAGAGGGAGTTTAGGAAAAGATTCCCCTGTAGATATCTGTTGACCAAGAGTGAACTAAAGCATGAAGAAGAGACTAGAAATGGTTATCCTACTACCTTGAATGATGCAATAACTACCCATCTGGATTCTAAATTATGGGAGGTTTTATAGTAGAAAGGGAATATTTGAGCCTCGTTGGTTGTTTCCATGAATATAGGGAAACATCAATAAGAATTATGACTGTGATACTGGTCATATGATTGACTATAATCTCTCGTTAAAGAACATTAATATTAAAAAAAAAAATTCAATGTGAATGGATGAGGTAGAGAGGTGAAAGCGATGCACCTACATATATACAAATATATGTATACATTCTTAATAAAATTATATGACTATAAGCTCTCAACTGAGAGGGAAGCTTCATATTGAGTGTATGTATGAGACTTTTCATAAGAATTATTGGAAGATCCTTGGGGGAAGGATCTTGAAGTTTTATATGTCCATGTGTATGAGTGACATGGAAAAGGTTGAAGCAGTGAGATTGCATTATGAATTTTTAGTTGTGTTTATTTATGCTTGAGTCCATGGATTTAATGCATCATAAGGTTGCTTGATATAAGTAATGATATTAAGAACGAATAGATATGAATGAATTATGTTAAACATGTAAATGATGCACATGTATGGTGTATGATTGAAATGTAAGGAAATAATTGTACTTTCCCAGACTAAATGAATACCATGGATGCATGGATGACTCTATCATGAAGAGTCATGAAATTTTTTTTTGAATAATAGCTTAAAGGGAATGTGTTCCATTCCCTCAGGAAAGGATAGTAAAAATAGATGAAAGAGTAAATGAGAAAAGATGCTCTATTGTCACGATAAAAGGAAACATGATTATTCCTTTGAGGACTGCATGAGAACAATTGTGAACAATCATGAGTTAAATGATTTTAATGAAAAAATATATGTGAGATACAAAATATGCCTATGGTAGAAACACATAGGCTTATGATTATGCATGTGGTTAAGTGAATCATGGATGTAAGTTAACCCAACAAGGAATATGTGTGGATAAATAATTTGGATGCATAAGAAAGATGCATGTTTATATTAATTATGGAATATTTGGTAAACAAATGAACCTAACTCAAGGTTGAGGCCATCAAATATAGTGATGGATATGCAATAAGGAATTTGCATTCCGAAGAAGTTCCCTATGAAGGAACTGTGTAAGGACTCTGTTAGGAGAACATAGTCACAACCTTGATGATTGTTGGAATTTGGGAAGTGGGATGCCATCATATATATATA
>ML791043.1:230273-261074 GCA_009831015.1 Picea engelmannii
TGTATGTCATGTATAAGAAATGATTGGAGCTGTTGGGAAAGGGCATCTGCCAATGAATGAAAAATCTGAATAATAGAGAGAGGGAGCCTATGGTAGTCCTAGATGAGTTGTAATCCTTGCAATAAAATTCACGAGTAAGGAGTACAATGGGTACAATGACCAATCTAGGGATATTGGGAATAAAGGTGCTCATAGTTATCGCATTGCATGGAATGCGTTGTGGTAATTCATGTTTCTATAAGAGGGAAGACAATGGATTTCCAATTAAGGAAGGAGGACCTTCCAATACTCCACTTGAATTGTGTATTTGTTAAAGAAAATAAAATGTTTGTGGCCATGAGTGTTGGCACCTTGGTTAATAATGAAAGAAGAGTGCTTGGGTGCATTCAAGAGTAACTTTTAGTCTCATATGTGTTGATTTGGGATCATGATTATCCTGTAGCAGGAAGCACAATTATGCTCCAATAATGAATGAGAATGAACAAACCATATAGTGAAGAGGTTGGTTAATCTCCAACGCACCATGGAAAAGTTCTTGTCATAAAGTGTGGAAAAATTGAAATCAATGCAAGGGTGCATTGGGTATGAATTTGACCATGAATATTGGCAAATTGATTAAAGTCATTTGATATTTGAATTGTATTTGGAAAATTTAGTATGTTGAAAGGATGCATACATATATAATGACATTTCCTTTTTATATGTACCCTTGAATGGACGAAAATGACTTGGATTGTTAGTATGCATAGTTTTGAAAATACAATGTTCATGAAAACTAACAATTTTTTTGGATGAGTGTGGTGAACCAAGCCAGTTCACCAAGTAAATAACCAATGTAGGTAGGAAAATAGGTTATAATCCATAAATGATAATATATTAAATAATACTATATATGAATATGACATGATGAGATACAATAAGAATGAGGGCCTTATATACCCACGCAATGGTGCCCTTCCATGAAGAGATGTGACCTTTCATTGGGAAGGTGTCTCTTCATTAATTATTCATTAAATATTATAATGTACTTATATTTATTATTATATATTATGTTCATAAAATTTACTTCCCCTTAAAAATGCTTTGTCCTCAAAGCATACTTATGGAAGACTTATCTCTTTCTCTCGCTTGTAATATCACCTCCTTATTCTTTATTACTGAATTAGTGATCGTTGAGGACTTGAAATGATATGATCTTCTAAGCATTGCGTAGAACTGTTGAATTGTAAGGGAGTATTCCCACCTTAAATCAATCTTCTACACAATGGGGATTTTATGGGGTTCTTGTAGACAATTTGATGTATTTTGACTCCCATGATAACTTCTACCTTGAGAATCATTTGTAATGGAGGTAATAAGTTTTTACATATTTGTCATTTGTTTATGTTGATACATTTATTGGTTAAAGTATCAATTTTTGTGATTAGAATGTCTATAAGACATCCTTGCAACCTGATCTTTACTTCGTGTACTTGTAGATTCTTCTTGATTAACACTTGGAATTGAGTCTTCTTCATAGACCTGGCTTGTTTCTACTTTGACATGTGAATACCTATTTACATTAAATGAATCCCTTTGATTTGTAATGTTGATTGGGTCTGTATTAATTTCTTTATCCACCATCAGGTTTTTTCCATTTGAAGACTTTTGTAGTTCCATAGGTTCAGTCAATGTCTCTTTATCTACCAATGATTCCTTATTGATAATTTGTTCTAACATGTCTTGTACTATGTTCTTATCACTCTTTATCTTCTTAATATGGGTGAGGAAAATTTGATTATGAGCTTTTAGGTGAAAAATTTATGTGTTGTTGTCTATGACGATTTTGTAACATTAGTTTTGGATCTCAAGTATTGACTATTGTTTTTCTGACAATAGCATTTTGGAGATCTAATCAAGATCTTTTAACATAGATATTGAATCTGACTTTACTGAGAAGTCATGCATTTTTGTTTTCTTCTTGTAGGAAAACATTAAAAAAAAATTCTCAAGGTTTAATATTAAGCTACCCAGCATCTCTAACCAAGTCGAGCTGAGGATTATATCAAATTATTTTTCATATGTAGCTGTAACCTCAAAATTCGATATGAGTTTATAATCTTCGAGTGTTAATGATAAATCCTTGATGTCGTATTTATTGAAAAAAAAAGTCTTTTGTTTCAATTACATTTATCTTTGGAATTATTAATTGAGTCGCCCAATCCATGCTTATGTGATTTTTCTTCCTATTTGGGAAAATGTGGATGCTAACTTCTTTTTCTTGAATATTTCCTCTAAATTTTAATAGTCTGATGCATCTACTTAGATGATTTTTACCATAAAATATTCCTTCCTTAAAATCCATCTTTTAATTTGAATTCAGCTTATAATTATTTTAATATCCCTTCAATAATAGTAATACTTAAGATTCTTGACTTAATAGATATCTTCCTCTAATATTCCTTTATATTCTTTTCAAGAAAATAATCCTTGATAATTCTTCTTTATATATATAGATAGAGGGAGTTTAATAACTTTGAATATTTTCTTTATACTTTACCAAAAGTAATTTTATATTCACTTAATCTCTTCTTCTTCTTCTTTTCATTGGTATTTAATGAAAAATAATTTAATATTACCTTCACATTTTCCAAAATAACTCTTTTAATTATACTCCTTCCTTCTAATATATATTTTCACTCCAATTTTCTAATTTTTTTTATACTTTATAAAAAGTACCTTATAAATCCCTTTTATACTCTTCGCTATTTGTTAGCGGCGGTTATGGCTCAAAAAATCCGACCCTAAGTTTTGTGAAACACTTATTTAGAGGAAAATACACACACATATATATTATATATGGTATAGAATACCATGGGCCAATGGTTTTCCAAAACCATGTGATGGTAAATCTCCAAAGGTAAAATAAAATATTCACTTTTCCTCTTCTTTGAAATTTTTTCTTTTAAATTACTTGTTCTCACTTTTAAATGACAATTAACTTAACTAATGCTAAATCTAGAATATTTCTTTCAAACTTGTTGGTGTGCCCTTATACTTCTTTTTGTGCATACTGACTTTTTTACTTTCGCTAAAATATGTAGAATATTTGATTTATAAATGGCCAATGGCCAATATGATGTCAAAGACTTGATTTTAGACAAACTCTATTTGTGGCCAAAATTTGGATCGAGATGAAGCTCTGATACCACTGTGGTGAACCAAGATAGTTCACCAAGTAAATAACAATGTAGGTAGGACAACAGGTTATAATCCATAAAGGATAATATATAAAATAATAATGTATATGAATATGAGATTATGAGATATAATAAGAATGAGGGCCTTATATACCCACACAAGGGTTCCCTTCCATTAAGAGGCATGATTTTTTGTTGGCACAGGGGCATACCCAGGGTTCAATGCTCAAGAGTGCACCAACAAAACCCTAACTACCAGCCCTTTCGGAAACACCTATGAAGCAAATGAATTCTCACCCGAGGTAGAGGCAGGGGTTGTTGTAGGACTCCATTGTGTGCAACCTTAGTTGGGATACCGATTTGTGATTGTGACACCGTAATAGAGCACTTAGAAGCTACATTTCATCAGTATTTAACCAGTATCTACTTCACAGATAAAACCCTAATTACATAGCATTGCAGTATTCAACTAGATCTAACATCTAGAAGAACTTAGCATAAAGAAACAGATCAGATCTAGTAGATTCAAGCACTAAGCACATTCACATCAGTCAGATCTAGCATTCATTCTCATTATCCAGCACTAAGCTATCAAATCAGATCCATCTAACATATATTAGAGAACTAAGAATTTAATCAAATAGATAAGGGAACAACCATAAAGCACATAGCAATCACAACACAGGATATACGTGATTCACCCCCACCTTGGGGCTACATCCAACAACTCTTATTCTTTATTTATTTCTATCAATCTTCTACATGCACAAATCCTTGATATCTTACTCCATAGAGGATAGGAGATCTATGCACCTCGCTAGATCCTCCCTCCCTGTATTACAACACAAAGCCTTCCATAGTCTCTTACAATCAATTTCACTTAACCTTGCAAGTCTCATACAACATGCACAAAACATGTACAACTATCACTTGCACTTATCACTTAGCATCACATACTTGTCCCTCCTTTGATCACATAGATCGAACTCTATCACTTAGCACACTGACCTCTTCTTACATCGCCTAGATTTCTATTTATACATTACCAAATAGGCCTAAACATGGGTAAACCCATGGGCCGACATCCCCATACCTGTTACATAAACCCAAAACCCAAAAATCCCTAAATAGGGGCCAAGATCCCGCTATCTCTTCTTCGACTTGTGATTTGTATTCGATAGCTTGTCGAAGTCCCAAAAGAAGTCCAAACATGACCAAGGATCCTCAAAACTTGGTCAAGGGCCAACACCTTTCATTGGGAAGGTGTCTCTTCATTAATTATTCATTAACTATTATAATGTATTTATATATATTATTATATATTATGTTCATAACACTGAGGAATGTTGAAATTGCAGGAAGAAAAGGGTCTTGGATATTATAGTGTCATAATACCATAAGGAAGACCAATTTCCTATTGAGCTAAACTAATATGGGAAACAAAGTCTAATACTTGTGAATCTGGTTCCTGTGCAGAACAAATATGAAAATAAATGTAGAATTTGGAAATCTGTGGGTAACAAATTTGCAAGAAAATTATGAATTTGAAATTGATGGTAATCTCTCATAATTTATGTATACTTGTGATACAGGTAAGGTGAAAAATATCTTTCTAGGGATGACAAATGAAGGTTGTCAAGCCGAAAAGAATGAAAAAGGATACTGTTGAGACATGAGAACACTATGGTAAGTCATGATCACCCTAGAAGATGTTGTGTTGTGGCCACACAAGCTGGAGGGACACCTCGATAGAGAAATTTTGAGGGATTCCTCAAAGATAAGACTCAATGAAGTTTTTATAACTCTTCTTGTGCGAGAAATCCTTGGCAAGGAAATATAGATGGCCTGAGGGACTGTATAACAGAGAAGGGGATGCCTAAGCATGGCCCTGGAGGGTGAGTGATCGCAAGCAAGATGAGACTTTGATAATTATTATACACTATTTATTGGGATCATGCACAAAATGGGTACGTCTAGGAAAAATAGTGAGCCAAGATAATAATATAGCCATGTGGATGTGAATCCATGAACTATTCAAATAAGTATTGTGTTACATTTTTGAAAAATTTTCTCTTGAATTTTGCACAACAATGAAATGTTTCTGCATGAAATTGTGATTAATATGTTTGTTGTCCAATATTATTGAAGGCAGTTGATGAAGGCCAAGAGACTGGAAAGGACTTGACCAAGAAAGAGAATAAAGATTTCTAAAACAATTGAATGACAAAGACATGATAGTTGTTACTAAGAAAGAACACTGAGGGCGATTTTCCTTTTAAGGGGGTGGGGATTGTTGCACCCATGTTTCCCCCATCTTGTACTTAATCATTAATTATGACCACCATGTTATGGCATGGGAACAATGTAAATGTATTATTTTGTATATTTCTAATGACTAACTGTGGGGGTGAAGCCTTGAAGTACTGGCCATGATATCACTAGACGAAAAGAGTGGGGAAACTATGGAGAGGGTTCATTATGTCAAAATGACCCAAATTTCTCCTTGGTGAAATAATAAGCTTCATCCTGATCCCAAGGAGAAATCAATTAATTAGAAAATAACTTTTTATTGGAACATCAACCACCCCAGTGAATGTAAACATGGAGGGTCTAGCCGGGGAGACATAAAACTTTCAGCATGAAGTACCACAGAGGGAATTTTTTATTGTAGGCACAGACTCATCTTTGTTTCCTTCTAACAGAAGGAATATGACAAGTCCATAACCTTCCTGAGGAGGAGAAGGGCATGAAAGAATACACGTGAAGACAAATAAGAAAGAGATGCATCGAGGGAAATGCGTAACGAGGATATGAAAAAGAAAATATGAAGAGAGTGTGAGGCTCTCCAACTGAGAAGAATAACTAAAATCCTGATAAGTTGTTATGGTTACTAGATAGAACAAGAAAAAGGATATGTGAGAATTTGTAGAAGACGTGACGTGAGCAGAAGATCTTGATCTTCTTACTGAGGGAGCATCTGATAAACCTCAAATAGGTTGTGACAAAGAGAGAGAGTCTCTAATAAAATGCAAAAGTTCCCTAGTGATATCATGGCTTAGCACGGGGGTGTCTAGAGTGCTAATAATGAATGCCTCTGAGCCTATGGTTGGGTGGAAAGGAGAACACCCATAGTCATTTGGTTGACTATCAGCTGTAATAGATAAGTATCCATAGACTCTGTCAAATCAAATTTAAATGTATGATTTGGATGTTTATGATTTAAACTTTATGTTTTATGATTATTTATAGAAATGCTTATGGTTATTTTCCAAACCCCTATTTTTGAATGGTTCCTGGTTATCTCCGCATAGCCGCAAAAGGAATAATAGACATGGGTATTCAAATGAAATTAGGAAAGATTTCATGTCCCTACATAGGTCAAATAATAACTTTTCATGTATTAGAACTTAAGTCGGTGAATTGAAGGTGTGTCCCTCAAACCAATCAACCAAGAGACCATGGAATCATGCCCACGATCTTAACCGGTTATTGGACAAAGAACTATGAGTGTAGCCTATGGAATGCGATGAAGTCCCATATGACCAAGACCCTGGAACCCTTTCCTAACTTCAAAACTGCCAAAACTCTCAAATAACGGAGTCACAAAGTGACACGGGAGGTAGATTTGAGGAAACCTAGGAAGTATCCCAACCATTGTATATACTCCCTATTCATCCTATTGTTGACCACTTCGGGAGAGAAAAGGATTCATAACACAAAAACCTATAAATGTTGGAGTTGAGAAGTATTGTGGACCATCGATCTTCAGATCCTTTGAGATCCCTCTAATTCGTTCGTTCATGGGGATGTGTGTATCACATTGGGAGTGCACGGGGATCCATGTGTCGAGAGATAGTGATGTCGGGTGTGGAGACTTTGTGGTAGAGCAAAGAAATGTCAATGACCTGAGGCATGTGCCATGTATATTTCCAATGGGTTTAGGCTTGATAGGTGTCCCTCTAGGAGTGGCCTAATACTAATACCAAGGGACTCCATACCTAGAGTTGTGATCCATTGATCTAGGGACTCCATGGAGAACCCCTCCCAACCATCTAATCCACCAGTGGAATGATTTCCATGTAGTACTTCAGTGAAGTCCTACTCTGGGGGAAAAGGAGTGTTGAGCAGGTAAAAATATCGAACGCCAAAGTTGCAAATCGATGAGAGACATCGATCTAATGATCATTAAAGAGCCACTATGATCAGTAGATCTAGACCATGTTCATCTCTGTGTTGATCACTTTGGGAGTAAGGAGGAAGACACACCATGGATTCCCCAAATGTCGAAGTTATGAAGTAACAAATGCCATCGAGCCAAGGGTTATGTGGACACACCTCGACTGTGAGATTGAAGGTCTTGGAAGGATATCAGTCTAGAGAGATGTGGTGCAGTGACATCATCTAGTGTGACGTGGATCCATGACTAACATACCATGTTTCACTTGGAATCATATGTCTTGTAGACCCTATGTGCCCATTAAAACGTGACACATATCACCCCTTGAAAGGGGCATGTGTCATATATGCTTTTCTGTGTATCGCACCTGGAACTTACCATTTGGTCCATTTGGTGGGACAAGTATGCGAGATCCACCTGCATTTACCTTTGCATCTAGTACATCAACCCATGCGAGCGTGGACCCTTCAGGAGTTCAGAACTTTGGATGTTTGGGATGCAGTGTCGTAGGTAAGTTGAAAGGCCCGAATGCCAGAGCCATGTGGAGAAATTTTAGGTCTTCGGAAGTACGATAATTTGGGACTCTTGAGAACATGCATATAGTAAGAAAAAGGGGTGCTCAACACTGAAGCGTTGAACATTGAATTCTCATCAAGCCTGTGTGTTAGATGAGAATTAAGTTCCACTATTGGATTGGAAGGCGGATAGACCTTCCCTATGGGAGGTAGGAACTTAAGGATGGTACTAATGAGGTGGATCCACGTGGGTTCCACATGGCCCTCGACTAATTATGCATGAAGAACTTCGAGAGGCCATAAATTACAAACAAGAGGTCAGATTAGAGCATGGTAACAGTCATTAGAAAGATATGGGTGAGTCGAAGAAGGAGGAATACCTCGGAGAGATGATTCAAGATGATTATAGTAATAAACATTTTGATGCCCCGTCACTAGAAAGGGTACTCAGGGGTTGGGTGTGTTACATTGTGGGGTATATGGTGTGGTATTTTGGCATGTTATGCCACACTTCTTGTAGAGCTGCTCAAAATCCTTTCAAGAGAGTTCAACTCCATTATCGGTTCTTATCACCTTGATCTTCTTACCTGTCTAGTTTTCCATAAGATATTTAAACTCTTTTAATTTCTCAAAAATATTTGATTTGTTCCTTAGGGAATATAGTCATGTCCTCCTGGAAAATTTATCTATGAAGGAAACATAATATAGAGATCCTCCTAGTGAAGGAATTGTTACATTCCCAAACATGTTAATATGTTTCAATTCTAGATTCCCTTTTTCTCTTATTGCTCCAGATGGGAATCTAACCTGACTTTGTTTTCCATGTATGCAATGTTAACAGAAATCAACTTCTAAATTACAATCAGAAAAATGTTCGACCATAACCTTGTTGTGAATAGATCAAATTCCTTATCTGGATTATTATGTTATTGAATGCATTCATGTTCTCTATTATTGAGCTCCCATCACTTATCCTTGGAAGATATATTTTCTTCTGAAGGAGAAACTTGTTTACTAAGGATTTCGACTAGTACAAGTTTCCCAACTTGTCCCATAATTTATTTGCAAGGACTTCACCTCATACATTTAATAGTATTGAATATTCAACACAAATTTGAATCGTACTCCTTTCCCGTCTCTCAAGTTTGTCCCATTCTTACCTCAACATAGACGTTAGAACTGTTCTGGGACCCACAACTTCCCACTATTCTCTATCTATAAGGAGATCTTCCATCTTAAGCTTCCAAAGGTCAAATTTCTAGAAATGGAATTTTTCAATCTCTATCCTTGAATTTCTTTCCATTATTTCAAGCACCACTCTATTTCAAGCACCACTCTAAATATCAATAAACAACAACTCCCACTAGACGCAGGTTTATCTCAGATCAAAGGTCTACTTAACCTTTCTCTAATACCACATGTAGAGAAATCAAATCCTCACAACAAACCAACTAGGAAAGAGAAGATAGATTTAAGTAGGAAATAAAATGACAAACACACATAGTACACATAGATTTTACCCTAGAAACACTTAACTGGGAAAACCAACATTCATTGATTGTCTTTCTCTCATGTTGTCTTATTCATTCATAGAATAGAGAGTTACATGACTAACCTTGGTCTACACCTAAGACACAATATCCATCCTACTCTCTTGCACTACACAAGAGCAATGGTGTAGCCAATTCAACTTACATCTAGATGACAATGTTTCTACTAGAAACATCAACATGAACATCTAAAGATTCATCATTAATATTTAAATTAAAACATGCCTTATTTATATGATTTACAACATGCAAAACCCTAAATCATGGTGCCCAAGAATGGTTGCAGATCCATGTAGATGATTGCATGCAATCTCGCAATTATTAGGATTATATTACAGTCAATTACCAGTAAACTACCAATCGTCTACCTAATTGACCTACACAGTCTTCAATCAGCTACCACTCTAAGTCCTGTAACACTCCTATCGGTTAACACTTTGACTTTATTGGTCGACCACTTCAACCTTCAACTAGATAGTTGGATCATTTTTCTTTCACTCCAAATAATTAACAACCCAACAAAATCATCCTGCATAAATTTCCTTCTCTTTTTGTTTTCCACCCCAACACACCAGTGTAACCTTATTGACGTAGACCCCGATCCTCAGGCCAAGCTCCATGCAGGATCATTCTAAATCTCCTTAAGCCGAAGTGGCTTCTTTGGGTCCCTGCTGAAACCTTTAACTATTTCGATCCACAGGTCCTTGCGCAAGCGCCTTTTTCAACTCGCAGGTTCGCAGGTTGAAGACCCTCGACTTCTCCTCTCCAAATGTCGATACCCGAGATGCGATGCATATGGATCTTTCTTGTTCGCACCCTCCATGCATAACCACCAGCTAGGTCTAAATGCTAGTCTCTCTTGCAACTCGCAGGTTCACAAGTTTAACGATTGAATCCACAGGCCCTCCTTTTACGAGATTTCGAGACACGAAAATCAACGAAGGTTTGACTCCTTCAACGATCCACGAAACTCGCAAATTCGTGACTTCTGATGTCGAACCCTTGTGCCCCTATCTCACGAGATCCCGAAGCATGAGAAGTCAACCAGGGTGTTCAATCCCTCTTCGAATGACATGTGTCCACCACCTGTCACTACTTCTTCCTCTCTCCGAGCGTCTTATTGTCATGCCACCTCTCAACCACGTGACTCCCACCAAGAATATGTGCCATGTGTTGCACGAGCCTTCGTAACTCATAAGATCGTGAATTTTGCAATCAAAACTGACTTCTTTCAACCTCTAAGATCTCGATACGTGATGTAGCGAAGAGGTTGCTCCTACTTCTCGCTATTCGGGAATTTGTGCAACCAAAGGATTTGGTCTGCCCTCCTTATTCACGATATGAGATATTCCACGTAGATTCAGATATGATGGTTCTCCTGTGGATTTGATCCAATGGTCTAGATCTCTCCCTCTACTTCTCGCAAGCTCAGAACTCTCAATCCCAAACGCTGCCTCCTCTACTTTACGACAAGAGAAATGCTGAAATATTGAAACTCCACGGATATTTTTGTCATGACTCGCGACTTCGGGACTTTCATTCCTCTATGCTCCACTCTTTGCAGTCAAGATCCCCGAGATACTGAGATGATTTTTGGGCTTTTGTAGATCATGATCAATGGTCCATGTTGATTCCTGATACCAAAGTGATGGTTTCGCCCGCCTCTAACCACCCTGCAACTTCTCTGGATCCTATGGTCCTCGCGGCTTTGAAATTTCTCCACGGAGAATTTCGACCGTTCGATTTCTTCCTCGAGAATCTCTGTGAAACAATGAACGTTCTTCACTTGAAGTGTTTCGATCTCTGTCTTCCTTTGAAATGTTGAAAGGTGTTATCCCTTCTGAGCTTTAACTTGTAAACTCGAGTCTCTAAAAGGACTCCTGCATGCACTCCTTGCAGAAATCATTCAAATACTCCTGGGTATTTGATCTTTTGATTCTATGCACTCCTTGCAACATAAATATTTCACTCCTCACCCTTAGTTGATAATTTCTAAGGCCTTGACTAGCCTGTGCACACCTTGCATGGCTTCGGTGCTTCACCTGCACTTCTGCTAGAATGAGAACAATGGTATCCCTCCTGAGCTTTCTGAGATGAAACTCAGACCCTTTGTCAATGCACACCTTGCGAACGTTTCACTACACTCCTTGTAGGAACTTCTCTCACTCAGGAAGAGAAACAATTGAAACTCATTCTCTCTCTCTCAAACTTCAAACATTCAACATGAAATCATACATACACACAGTATTAAAGCAAATTCATAACAAAAAGAATAAACAACCATGAACATACCATTCACCATGTATAAACAAAAAACATCATAACACCATGAAATCTGACTCAAAGCTTCATATATTAATTCAAAGCTCCTATAGATGGGGTTTTTCCTTTCAACTCTCTGCTACAACTCTCTTCTTCTATCCTGTGCTAATGGTAATGATAATGATACAATGATACAAGAGTGAGGGTGTCTATATTCATTTTCCCTCCTATCTTCTAAACTGTCTAATCTAACACTCATATCTACCTACTCTCACATAGACTTAAATGCCTTAATGTTCTATAGATGAGAGCAATATATCAAGATCTATTTACAACCTCCAAGATATAAATGAAAATTTCGCCATCTTCCTAACTATTACATTAATGCCTTTTAAGTTCAAAATTCAAAATGGTTCTTATGAAAACATGCTCTTTTTCTTCCTCCGCGCGTCCATCTATTTCCTTGGCTAGTCACGTTCTTTTGCTTTGCACGATGCTCCTGCATCACTTATTCATCTTCCCCATCCTCTATACAAGCCTTCCTAAATAATCCTTCTATGACCTTAACCACTCCTATCGCATCGATACAACCACCCCTTAATGCTAGTTTTCACACCCTTTCTTCTTTTCTAATGCATCTTACTCCTATTCATGGATCATTTATCCACCTAGACCCCATGCCACACTTCGCTCCCATTTACCTCCCTCTCTCCCTGCTACTCTCATATCCCATGGAATGAATAATACCAACATTCTTACCAACATGTTTTCACGCTATAACATAACATGCTCACACATTATCATCCAAATCTTACCATGATCACATCATTAGCATACACCATAGTTTAAACTCAATACCCACCTAACATGCCAACATATCCACATAGATATTTGGTATCCATTGATATTACAGGTTGTAATTCAAGACCAAATGTGGTAAACTAGGATGTACTTCCAACATACACTTTTGATTCCAATAACCACATGGCCAAGGGACTCCCTTCACATACTACTCAAATCAATAATCTAGTAGTAGATGAGATATTGCTTGAGGCACTTTATCTACATCATGATCCTTTGAGAGGAAACATACCACTTCTAGTTGAGTATCCATATTAGTATGCCACAAAAAATACATCAAAATCAGAATAGTTCATATATTCAAAGCATCACACACTTTTTCCCAACATTATACATGGATTAATATGTCTCTCTTCTCCAAAAGTCTCTACAAATAAATACCTACCACAAATTCTAGATTCCATCACCCAGCCCAATTACATAGGATTGCATCACTAAACCGTCAATATTTTATGAGAGATAGATAACCTCTCATTTTAGCACACCGTTACACATTATTTTGGTCATAGTCATGAAAAATTTATCTTGTACCTCTATCCTTCATCATTTGAAGTATTATTTCCATAATTCCTAAAGAAGTTGGAAGAGTAACCTTTCTTGGAAGGATGAAATGCATATGAAAAAACCTTTTTTTATAAAAGTGTCACATGTTGCACCACTTTAGGATGTGATACTCTCAAGTGTATCATGTTGCACCACTGCAGGGTGCAACAGTGTCGCATGTTGCTAGTTTATAGGGTGCGACATTATTTAAACAAGGGAAAAACAAAGAAATTCATGAAGTTTCTAGAAAGAGAATATTTGAGGATGAGTTGTCCTCGGATTGGTTTGGATCTCACCCGTATTCCTAATTTAGTGGGATCCTAACCCTCTCATCCTAATATTCTCATCCATTCCTCTTCAATCTATAAATGGAGGCATATCTCATGGAGAAAGGTTAAGATCAATAAAGGGTCAAGAAGAGTTAAAGAGATGAAAGAATATTAAGAATATTGAAGCTTGATTCATCTTGATTTGGGTCAAGATACCAAACATACGGTGTTATAACTCATCGAAGAAAAGGTGTGTGTTGGATCAAGGAACCATTGGGAGGGACTTCACAACATCAAGTCTTTGGCTGTAATCTCTTCCTTTTTTATTAATACATCAATATAGTTTCTTTCCCAAAATGGTTGTCTATATTTGATTATCTTTGTTACATTTCTCCTTGATCATTTGCATAGGTTGTATGAAATTATACTTGTTTCTTTCACCTTTGTTGGCTTGTGTTTCTTTCAGGTTATCATACATAAGTATCATGAAAAAAAATCTGGAAGATACAACTAGTGAGGACAATCGTCAATGACAAGGTATGAATCCTTTGCTAATTGGTAATTTGATTGTATCAACCTAGAGAAAGTTTTGTGTTATTTCTATTTTTTTCTAGTCTTTGTTTCTGAGTCTAGGGAGATAAGTGACGCAAACACGCCACCCAGGCACGTCTTCTCCCACAGGACCTTCTCCTTGAATGGCCTGAAGAACTAAAATGCTCTTCAAACCCCCTTATCGAGAGTTCTCAACACCCACGGAATGTTCTTTATGATTCCCCGTTGTCCTATCGGGAAATTGGGCCTCGCATGATCGCGAGTCTTGCACTCACGAGATCGGGTCTTACAATTCCCCGAACCTCGATGAATATTCTTCGAATTCTTTCCTTGCTCCTATCGGGAATTTTCCCCATTGGGAAATCGATACTTGTGAGATCGTGAACCACTCACCTCATGGATCCCTAATTCCCGATATGTGATGCCACTCTCTGCACCCCTTAGCTCCCTCTAGCTAACTCCTTCCACATGTGACCTGCTAGTCCACAAGACCATGGTCGTTCCCTTTATCGGAGTTTCGGAATTCGTGGAATTGGGATGTGTAGAACTTACGCCCTTAGTTTTTCCGATTCTTCGATTTCCGATGCCACCTGGCGTTGACTCACGGCAAGGCTTGACCTTCCGACACTTGTCCCTTGTCCTGGTCCCTATGGCCCACACTCCTGTGGTGATCGGGAAATCGCGTATCGCTAAATCGCGATTTCTATTGCACAAATTCATAGGACCCTCTAAGTCCCAAAACCTGATACGGATGACACCTGTCCTCCACTGAAATGATATGATTGTGAGGCTGTCATGTTTCAAGATTTCGTGACTTCTCCTGGCGTGATTTTCTCGTCACCGAGAATCCCGAAATGTTGATCCTCGATGCATGTGCGAGCTCTCTCCTCCACGTCACCACTTCCTCGTCGCTCTATCGGGTATCGCGAAATCGTGACTTCTAGTGCAACGGTTCAGTTGTATGCGGAAACCCCGAAACGCTGAAACCTGACTCCTTTAGATCCTCTGACACGTGTCCCTTAGATCGAACAGCTCCGACCGCCTCGGGAAATCACGGATCGCTATTTCACTATGCAAGAGTTTCATGACTCTGGGAACCCCGATATCCCGAACTTCGACTCTCTGGGATCTCTCACCACGTGTCCCTGCTGTTTGGACGGCTCTGATCCTATCAGGAAATCATGGATTGTGATTCCTACATGTGAGAGTTCTATGCCTCTGGGAACTCTGATTCTTCGATGAGCTGAACCCCGATGACTTCCTGGTTCCTTGACACATGTCCTACCAATATCAACGGCTGAGATCTCTTCTCAAAGTTTCGAGACTCACAAGGTCTCGATTCTATTGCTTAACAAAACCTTGATGATACTAATATCCCAGTGACTTTGGTTGGGATTTATCCTCTGTACTCCTGGGCTTAACCCCGACGCAACTTCTCGAGATCTGACGGCTGACGGGATTTCGCGACTTTCCTCTGCGAATCCTGAACGTCGATTTTTTTCTCCTCCCCTCTTAAGAACTTCTTGGCATAGAAATCTCATGTGCTCTACGTTGACGATGTCACGAAGGCACTATACCTCTTGAGATTTTCCACTCTTCTTCTTCAGAGGAACTTGCGCGGACTCCTTGCGCTCAACATTCAACAACTTCCCAAGTGTTGAATCCTTCCGACTCTGTGCCCTACTGCAACAACAGTCTTAGATCTCCTTTGCTCAAATTTACAACTGAGACTTCTTCTTCACCTGCTCACTCCCTGCACAGCTTTAGAAACCCACTTTCACTTCTGAGAGCTTTGAGAACAAGAGTTTAACTCCCGAGCCTTCTATCAATGCACTCCTTGCGGACGAATTCAACTGCACCCCTTGCGGGAATCCTTGCTCAAAAGGAGAAACAATCGTAACTCACTTCACCTCCTCTCAGACTCCTATTTTAACACATGAAATCATGCGCACAGCATAACAACAATTGCCTAACAGGACGAAATGTTCATAAACAGAGCATTCAACACACATACACAGAGAATAACACAACAACCATGAATCTGAATCAACTTCTTCTATTAATTCAAGATTTGTACATGGGTGTCTTCTACAGTTCTCTGCTGCCCTACTATGCTCTTCCCTGCTCTAAATTATGCTAGTTGGCTAATGTTACAATGTCAAATGAGGGTGTTTATATCCGTTCCCCTCCTTCCTTCTAGAACTGTCTAATCTAGAAAAAATCCTATCTACCCGCAACTACTACTATAAATGCCTCTGTCTATCATCAGACGAGAGCATATGGCTCGAGGTCTGATTACATTTTTACCAAGGTGCCATATTAAATGATCTCATTTATGTTCAGCACGTCAACTTCAAGAGAAAATTTAAAAATTCAAAAACTTGCGCTGGACGTATTCCAGCTGACTTCCTGCTTCTACATTGGCTTGCTTGTCGTGAGGGATGCTCCTGCATCATACTCCCTCACTTGAAAATTTGCATGGGATCCTTTCCATGATCTCTTGTATAGTATATCCATGATTCTGTATTGCTGCTTCATTCTCCCAGCTGGCATTTTCAACTGGGTGTCCCTTCCACTTGACCAAATATTCAAAATATTCTTTCCTCCTGGTTTTCTTACCCACTCGTTTGTTCAGTATCTACTCTATATGTGGCTTTTTTGCAACTAGCATCTGCTTCTTCCATTGGACCTCTGGTTGATCATCACCTTCTGTTGCTGCTTCATCATCTTTATATGGGTATAAATCCAAAACATTAAATATCATAGATATTCCAATGCCATCTGGTAACTCGATTTCATAAGCATTTTGTCCCATTTTCTTCAAGACCTTGCATGGTCCGATTTTCTTCATCTTCATCTTGTTGTATGTTCCTCTCGGGAACCTTTCCTTCCTCAAATGTGCCAGAACAAGATCCCCAACTTCAAACTGAAGTTGTCTCCGATGTTGATCTACTCTGTGCTTGTATTCCTTATTTGATTTCAGTAGTCGCTCCTTCACCCTACTGTGAAGTTCTTTCATTGCTTCAGCAAATTCTCCTGCACTAGCACTGCTAGTATCAGTCTTTTCTGAATCCCTTAGTTCAGACACTCCTCTTGGTTGCATTCCATATACAATATGAAATGGACTTTTCCCTGTGCTCCGATTTACTGAGTCATTGTAAGCAAACTCTGCTTGTGGTAATATGTTATCCCAACTGCTATGGTGCTCTGTCACCAAGCTCCTCAACAAATCTCCCAGACTTCTGTTGATCACTTCTGTTTGTCCATCCATCTGAGGATGATAAGTAGAACTAAACATCAAATTATTTCCTAGCTTCTTCCACAATGTTCACCAGAAATTCCCTACGAACTTTGTGTCCCTGTCTGAGACTATTCTTTTCGACAATCCATGGAGTCGAACAATCTCTTTGAAGAACAAATTTGCAATGTGGGTTGCATCGTTGGTCTTATGGCACGGAATAAAGTGTGCCATCTTAGAAAACCTGTCAACTACCACAAAGATTGAATCAAAACCTCTTTGTGTCCTCGGCAATCCCAATACGAAGTCCATGCTAATTTCATCCCACGGCCTCTCAGGTATGGGCAATGGTTGATAGAATCCCGCATTCTGTTTCCTTCCTTTTGAATGTTGGCAAACTCTGCACCTATCCACAAAATTCTTAACTTCTGACCGCATCCCTGGCCAAAAGTATGATGCGCTCAGCTTTGCAAATGTCTTATCATGGCCAAAATGCCCTGCCAAGCCTCCGTTGTGCTTCGCCTTCAACAAGTTCTCCCTCATGGAGAAATTTGGAATACACAGTTGATTTCCTTTGAACAACAATCCATCCTGGATCACGTACTCTATCCACTAGCTTATGTGTCTGAGAACTGGATTCTCAGCTGCTTCATAAGCTTCCTTGAAGTCTGAATCATCTGCATACATGTAATTAAGATCATCAAAGCCTAAAGTCTTGACTTTGAACTCCTGCAACAATAAACATTTCCTGCTCAAAGCATCAACCACTTTGTTAGCAGTACCAGAAATATGTTTTATCACAAAACTGAAATTTTGCATGTATTCAACCCACTTAACATGCCTCTGATTCATCTTTTCCTATTGAGTTACAAATTGTAATGCATGGTTATCACTATATAAAACAAATTCTTTTGGAATCAAATAGTGCCTCCATTTCTTCAATGTATGTATGATGGCATAGAATTCTTTATCATATGTGGAGTATTTCTCTTTTGCCTCATTCATCTTCTCGCTGAAATATGCAATCGGTCTGTCTTCCTGTCTTAAGACTGCTCCTATGGCAAACCCGCTTGCATCACATTTCACCTGAAATGTCTTTTGAAAATCTGGCAACACAAAAACCGGTTATTCTGTAATTTTTCGTTTCAATAAATTGAAACTCTTCTCAGCCTCTTCAGTCCAGTGAAAAGATTTATGTATTTTCTTCACTGTATCCATCATTGCTGCACTAATTCCACTGAAATTTCTAATGAATTTTCGGTAGAAACTAGCCAGTCCATGAAAAATTCTCACCTCGAATATGTTCCTTGGTGATGGCCAATTCTTAATTACCTCCACCTTATCTGGATCCATCCTCAACTCATTTGCCGATATAACAAAACCCAGATAAATGAGTTCTATCTTCATAAATGAGGATTTCTTCATGTTTATCAACAACTTCTCCTGCTGTAATTTCTTCATCACAATGGCCAAATGCTTCAAGTGTTCAGCCTTTGTCTTGCTGAAAACCAATATGTCATCCAGATACACAATGACAAATTTCCCGATGAATTCCTTCAGCACTTCATTCATTAACCTCATAAAGGTACTTGGTGCATTCGTCAAACCAAACAGCATGACAAGCCATTCATACAAACCTTCGTTTGTCTTGAATGTTGTTTTCCACTCGTCACCTTCTCTCATACGAATATGATGATATCCACTCTTCAAATCTATCTTTGAAAAAAAAAATTCTCCACTTAAGCAATCCATCAGATCATCCATTCTCGGCAATGGGAATTTATACCTGATAGTTATCTTATTAATGGCTCTTGAATTAGTGCACATCCTCCAGCCTCTGTCTTTTTTTGGACTGAGTACTGTCGGAACAACACACAGACTCAAGCTTTCCCTGACCAAGCCTTTGTCCAACAACTCCTAGACCTGTCTTTTAACCTCTTCATTCTCCTGCGGCGTCAATCTGTACGCGGCTTTATTTGGTAGACAAGCTCCTGGTATGAGGTCTATATGGTGACTCACGCTCCTCATCGGTGGCAACGAACAAGGTAGTTCGTCCACTACAATATCAATGAACTCTTCCAGCAGTTCCTGAATTTCTTCTGGCAAATCATCCACTCTTGTGCTGGTCAAAACGATTCTCAGTTTTCTGACCACAAAGAATTGTGGATCTTCCTTCTTCTTAACTTCTGTAAGAAGTTCCTTCCCACTCATGAGAAGTACTATGTTGTTTACCTCCGGCTTCACCTCTTTATCTTCAATTGGACACAACATATGAGTTCTCCCATTCTTTTCCAGGGTATATGTATTCTTCCTCCCATCATGAATTACATTTCTATCATATTTCCATGGTCTGTCCAGCAATAAATGACAAGCATCCATAGGAATAACATCACATAAAATATTATCATTATATCCTCCTATCTTAACGTCAACTAAGCACTATTTAGTGACATTTACCTGATGTCCCTTCTGTAGCCATGAAACTTTGTATGGTTCTGGGTGATCAGTTGTCTCCATCTCCAGCCTTTCTACCATCTCGGTTGAAACGAGATTATCGGTGTTTCCACTGTCCACAATGACTTTGCACACCCAACCCTTGGTCTTACAATCAGTCCTAAAAAGACTGTTCCTCTGTGCTAGATTCTCCATCTCCTTCTCTGGCGTCAAAAGGACTTTTCGCATCACCAACGATCTTCCACCTTCAGCGTATTCTGCCTCAACATCTCGCCTTTGTGCCTTGGCGATGTGAGATTCTCCTCCATCCTTCTTCCTATCTGGACAGCCAACTGACTTGTGCCCATTCTTTCCACATGTGAAGCATATGATTACTCCACCTCTTCCTCTTCCTCTACCTCTGGTACAAGGAAACCTATCATTATCAGCATATCCTCCTCTCTGTTCGATTTGTTGTCCTCGCTGCTCAACATACGACCTTCTTTGCGAGGTTCCACCTCTTTCAAATTTTCCCTGAGATTTCTTCCATTCATCCTTGGGCTTCTGGATTCTTTCCTGGGCAACTACTTTGCCTCTAGGCTGACTTCTGCCTCAGCCCCTTTGACTTTGTTTTCATCTCAACTTCTCCTCATCTTTCAGAGCCAATTGGTAAGCATCCTCCACAGTTCGGATGGTCGCCAAATTTAGTTCATCCTGAATTTCATACCTCAGGCCATTCATATACCTGGCCACCTTTTTGTCATTGCTTTTGTGATGACCTACCCTGATATTCAATCTATAAAATTCCTCAGTATACTCCTTCACTGTCATCAACTTTTGTCTCAGGTTTTGCATCCTCCTGAATAGAGAAATTTGATAGTCCCTGCGAATAAATTTTTCCTTCATCTTGGCTATCATCCTGTCCCAACTCTTTATCTTCTTCTTGCCTTGGCAACGCCTGTCAGCTTGCAGTTCATCCCACCACAAGGATGCATGCCCTTTTAATATTGTGATGGCATGTCTGACCTTTTTATTATCTTCAATATCCTCATAATCGAAATAAGTATCAAGAGCTCTAATCCAGTCTAGTAGCTCTTCCGCATCCAGACTCCCTTCATAAGCTGGAATGTCCATATTTGTCTTCAAACTCATCTGAGCGATAGCCTTAATTAAACGTTCATTGGCTGCATCTTCAGATGGAATTTCTTCTTCATTATGTCCAGCATCACTTTCATCCTCGGATTCACTAATATCTCCTACATCAACTTTTCACCTTTGTTTTATCTCCATGTCCTCCATTCTGGCACGAAGATTTTGCACTCCTCTTTCCACGTCTGGATTCTTTACTGGCCTACCTCTTTCTCTAGAAATTTATCTTCCTCTGGACAATTCCCTTTCCTCCTCTGGATCGGGTGATTGTCTACCTCTTCTTCTTGGCAGCATGGTGAATTCTCCCTTTTTCTTTGCTATATAAAGAAAAGAACTTTTCTGGTGCTCTGATACCACTTGACGCAAACGCGCCACCCAGGAACGTCTGCTCCCACAAGAATTTCTCCTTGAACGACCCGAATAACTAAAATGCTCTTCAAACCCCCTTATCGGGAGTTCTCAACAACCACAGAATGTTCTTTATGATTTCCCATTGTCCTATCGTGAAACCGGGCCTCGCGTGATCACGAGTCCTACACTCATGAGATCGGGTCTTACAATTCCCTGAACCCCGATGAATATTCTTCGAATGCTTTCCTTACTCCTATCGGGAATTTTCCCCGTCGGGAAATTGGTACTTGTGAGATCGTGAACCACTCACCTCACGGATCCCCGATTCCTGATATGCGATGCCACTCTTTGCACCCCTTAGCTCCCTCCGGCTAACTCCTTCCGCATGTGACCTGCTAGTCCACAAGACCACAGTGCTTCCCTTTATCGGAGTTTCATAAATCGCGGAATTGGGATGTGTAGAACTTACACGCTTAGGTTTTCTGATTCTCCGATTTCTGATGCCACATGGCGTTGACTCATGGCAAGGTTTGACCTTCCGATACTTGTCCCTTGCCTTGGTCCCTATGGCCCACACTCCTGTGGTGATCGGGAAATCGTGTATCGCTAAATCACGATTTCTATTGCACAAATTCACAGGACCCTCCAAGTCCCGAAACCCGATACGGATGACACCTGTCCTCAACTAAAATGCTATGACTGTGAGACTGTCGCATTTTAGGATTTCGTGACTTCTCCTGGCGTGATTTTCTCCTCACCGAGAATCCTGAAATGTTGATCCCCGATGCACGTGTGAGCTCTCTACTCCACATCACCACTTCCTCGTCGCTCTATCGAGTATCGCGAAATCATGACTTCTAGTGCAACGGTTCCGTTGTATGCGGAAACCCCGAAATGTCGAACCCTGAATCCTTTAGATCCTCTGACACACGTCCCTCAGATCGAATGGCTCCAACCACGTCGGGAAATCATGGATCGTGATTTCACTATGCAAGAGTTTCACGACTTTGGGAACCCCGATATCCCGAACTCCAACTCTCCGAGATCTCTTGCCACGTGTCCCCGTTGTTTGGACGGCTCTGATCCTATCGAGAAATCGTGGATCGCGATTCCTACATGAGAGAGTTCTATGCCTCTGGGAACTCTGATTCTCCGATGAGATGAACCCCGATGACTTCCTGGTTCCTTGACACGTGTCCTGCCAAGATCAATGGCTAAGATCTCTTCTCGAAGTTTCGACACTCGCAAGGTCTTGATTCTCTTGCTTAACAATACCTTGATGATACTAATATCCCGGTGACTTTGGTCAGGACTTATCCTTTGTACCCCTGGGCTTAACCCCGACACAACTTCTCGAGATCTGACGACTGATGGGATTTCGCGACTTTCCTCTGCGAATCCTGACCGTCAATTTTTTTCTCCTCCCCTCTTAAGAACTTCTTGGCAGGAAAATCTCTTGTGCTCTACGTTGACGATGTCACGAAGGTGCTATACCTCCTGAGATTTTCCACTCTGCTTCTTCAGAGGAACTTGTGCGCACTCCTTGCGCTCAACATTCAACAACTTCCCAAGTGTTGAATCCTTCTGACTCTGCGCCCTCCTGCAGCAGCAGTCTTAGATATCCTTTTCTTAGATTTACAACTGAGACTTCTTCTTCGCCTGCGCCCTCCCTGCACGGCTTTAGCAACCCATTTTCACTTCTGAGAGCTTTGAGAACAAGAGTTTAACTCTCGAGCCTTCTGTCAACGCACTCCTTGCGGACGACTTCAACTGCACCCCTTGCAGGAATCCTTGCTCAAAAGGAGAAATAATCATAACTCACTTCACCTCCTCTCAGACTCCTATTTTAACACATGAAATCATGCGCACAGCATAAAAACAATTGCCTAACAGGAAGAAATGTTCATAAACATAACATTCAACACACATACACAGAGAATAGCACAACAACCATGAATCTGAATCAACTTCTTCTATTAATTCAAGATTTGTACATGGTTGTCTTCTACAGTTCTCTGTTGCCCTACTATGCTCTTACCTGCTCTGAATTATGCTAGCTGGCTAATGTTACAATGTGAAATGAGGGTGTCTATATCCGTTCCCCTCCTTCCTTCTAGAACTATCTAATCTAGAAAAAATCCTATCTACCCGCAACTACTACTATAAATGCCTCTGTCTATCATCAGACGAGAGCGTATGGCTCGAGGTCTGATTACATTTTTACCAAGGCACCATATTAAATGATCTCATTTATGTTCAGCGCATCAAATTCAAGCGAAAATTTAAAAATTCAAAAACTTGCGCTGGACGTCTTCCAGCTGACTTCCTGCTTCCACGTTGGCTTGCTTGTCGTGAAGGATGCTCCTGCATCAATAAGTCAGTATCCACGTAGATTGATTTGTTAGATAAAACACACCAAATGGGAGACATCATAAATGTTTTCTTGTCGTTGGTTTGGAATATCCACAATATTGCTTGTTACAGGTCGATGTTTCGAATCCACAACAAGATACATGATTAGAAAAAAAGATGAGGATGATATGAGATGAGGAGAAACCTATAAATACAAAGGAGTATACAAAGTGGAATTCTCATGTGGCAGATGTTACACTGGAGAAACAGGTTGTTCTTTTCAAACCACGATTAAAGAGCATGGTGCTAACATAAAGAATGAATGAACTCACACCTCAAAATTAACATAACACTCCCTCACTATGAAACACCATGTATGATTATAAAATACCAAGATCTTGGCAAGAGAGGATAATTTTTTCAAACTTCGAATCAGAGAAGCTATGGAAATTATCAAGCATCCAAACAACCTAAATATAGATGGGGGTTTGGAGATTAGTGAGAACTAGCTTCCTCTTATAAGAAACAGGTAAATCATAACTAGTTCTCCCTCGACCTTCACTTCCTTCGTATTTTTCTCCTTCTTCCTTGATTTCTTGATTTTTTTTGCCTCCTTTAATCCCTATTCCTGGGCCTCCTAATTGATTGCTTGTTCTCTCCTCCTTTTTTTCTATTCTAATTGCTCTCTTATTTTCATGTTCTTTCTTTCCACCTTAAAACAATTATTATCATATTAATAAAATTCTAGGTTTTCTTTACCCTATACCCTAGTACTATTATTAAATATTATTATTATTATAACTATGTTATTATTATTATTATCATTAGTTATACTAGGTTATTATTATTTTCTTTAGTTCTATTTATTTTATATATTTCTAGGTATTTATTACTTATTCTTGTCATTAAAATACTTATTATTATCACCTATTTATTATAATAATTAATAATATAATAATACTATTCTAGGTTTCTTTTATTCTAATCTTATTACTATCACCTATTTATTATAACAATTAACATTATAATAATAATGTTCTAGGTTTCCTTTATTCTAACCTTATTACTAATTGCATTATTTTATTATTAACTGTTATCACTATGATAACTAGTTTATTATTAGTATTATAATTAGTATAACTATATTATTAGTATAAGTTATTATAACAGGCTATTATCATTATCATTATATCTAGGTTATTATAATAACCAAGATATAATAATAATAATTAATAGTTAATAGGTTATCATTATTATTATATCTAGATTATTATAATATTAACTATTAGTATATCCATGGTATTATTATAACTATTAATTATTATTGTTTGTTGGTTAGTATAATGACATAATATACCATTCTAGGTTTTTACTTTATCCTAACCCTAATGGTACTATTAATTGCACTATTTTCATTATTATTAATTATTATTATTAATGATAACTAAGTCATTATTATTATTATTATTATTACGAGATCTTACTTTAGGGTAGTCTAAGTTATTATAATATGTTATTATCATTTTAGTATATCTGGATTATAACTATTAACTATTATTATTACTATAAAAATTATTATTATTATAATGTAATTACTACATTTAACTCTTATTTCATTTATTTTCATGTTTTTATTGTAGCTATAGCCCACATCCTTGGTTTTTACTCACCTTTCTATGTATTTATAAGTTTCTCCTCATCTCATCTCATCCTCATCTTTGTGTCCTGAATATGGATCTTGTTATGGATCCGAAACGTTGATCCATAACAAAAAATATTGTGGATATTCCAAACCAACATGAAGAAAACTATCACTACGGAAATCTAAATCATTAAATGATAAATGTTATTCTTAATGACTTGGCTAGTCATCTAGAATTTGTTTTCATAATTTCATAATGGAGGAGAAAGATCTAACACCCTGTAACATACCCATCCACCCACAAGTCGAGGCATTCTACCTTCAATCCCTCCCCTGGACTTGTTTCCCTTACTAATACCATCTTTAAAGTTTAAGGATGCATAAAAGAAAAGACTTTAATGACATGCACAACATTATCCAGCAAGCATGCATAGTCTAAAGATTCAATTAAACATTAATTAAATATACACATCAGAATAAATTCATACACAGATAATAATATCACAACAGAGAGCACTTATCTTTATGAAAGATGACACCAACTAGCTGCAGACCAAGGACGTTCCACCCAACCATAGACGCTATTGTTCCAAAACTCAACAACAACGTCAACCCGAGCCAGGGCTATGAATCCACAAGGACAATTCCAGAGTGTTACTTGGATTTCCAAACTAGTCAGCACCCAAGATCTCACAGGCTTCCCATCTCTCATAGTAATCCAAGTACCAAGTTGTCTTTTACCCATCTTTCACCACCTGAGAGAATGAACCTCCACCCTTCTCTGCCACTCAGTCCCTTAGACATTCCTTCTCCTTATTCAGGCTCTAGCGCAACAAGTCTAGAATCTCAATGATCGAACTCTCAGGCCTCGCAAATGTGAGAAACACTTGACATAGGCCAATGCATCTCAGACATGCGGCCTCGAGTCACATCTGGATCACACCAATGACCACTACAACCAACTATCCCATGGCTAATATTTAGTAGTTCATCTCCCTTTCTCGAGCCAAGACGTGGATGAGGATGGATCAATGAATGGGTAAGTGTGTGCATGGGAGTGCGTGAGGTAAATGAGTGAATCATAGAGGAAATCAATGAACAAGCCATCATTCGAACCCCCCCATTAGACCAGAGGTGGATTTAAGTAACTGCATGGGAAAATCAAGAACCTCCTGGCCTTCCCCAAGAATCTCTTGTAACTGATCCCCTCCCTTAGGAAAAAAGGGTAATTAACATAGGAATAAACACTTATCCCCTCAAGATCCCTCTTTTGTGGAATCATAGCTGCCTATAACTCTAGTCCTTATTCGTCTAGCATCCAACCATGTATTTATCGTTATTAATGATAAAAACATTACATGTCTTTGAGAACATTGGCCTTTTAATAATTCTTTATGCACTCTGGCCTCTCAACATTGTAACAATATATTATTTAAAATGGGGGTTCAAAACCTGGGCTGTTACATCCCCTCCCCCTTATTTTGGCACTGTCCTTAGTGCATATACAAAATAGAGATCAAAATCTCAAATTTATTCAAAAATTTGTGAGTACTCTGCCCACATGGAATCTTCATGCTCCCATGTAGCATCTTCAGGACCATAGCAAGTCCATTGAACTTTTACCAGCTTTATAACTCGATTCCGGAGCATTTTGAATTTTCTGTCCAATACCCGCACTGGATGAACCTGAAAATCTCCCTCTATCTCTACCTGAATTAGATGCCAATCAATAACATGGTTAGGATCATGTACATATTTCTTCAGTAAAGAGACATGAAATACATTATGAACATTCATGGAAGAAGGAAATGAAAGCATGTATGCAAATGGACCTATTCTGTCCAATATTTCAAATGGACCACAACATCTTCCTGCCAGCTTTGTACAACTACCCAATTTCAAAGAGATTTTCTTGGGCTACACTTTCAAAAGCACATGCTCCCCTACTTTAAATTCTATAGATGTAATGTTCTTGTCTGCATAAAATTTATGTCTATCTTGAGCTACCTTTAAATTATGCTTGATATTGACCACCTGGTCTTCCATGTCCTTGAGCAACTCCGTCCCAAGTACCACTCTATCTATTGGGTTGTCCCAACTTACTGGAGTATCGCATTTCCTACTGTACAGGGCTTAAAATGGGCTCATTCTCAATGAATCTTGATACTCATTATTATATGCAAACTCAACCAAGTGTAAGTAATCTTCCCACTTGGATGGCTTATCCATCACATACATTCTCAGCATGTCTTCAATTATTCGATTGACCCTCTCTATTTTCCCATCTCTCTGGGGATGATGTGTCGTGCTAAAGTTTATATTTTTGCCAAATATTTTAAACAATCCCCTCCAGAAATTGGAGGTAAGCTTTGTATCTCTGTCCGAGACGATTTTCCTAGGTATCCCATGCAACCTAGCAATTTCCTTCATGAAAATTTTTGCAATATTAGTCGTTGTATGTGTTGTCTTTATAGGCACAAAATGAGATTCCTTTGTTAATTTTTCAACCATCACCATGATTGAATCATGTTGCCTATTCGTTTCGGGTAATATTCTGATGAAATCCATGGTGATCACTTCTTATTTTTTCTCTAGAATTGGCAATGGATGCAGCAAACCCACAGGGTGCCTATGCCCAGTCTTCACCTTCTGACATTAAATACATCGAGTGATGTAATCAACAAAATCCTTCTTCATTCCTGGCCAAAAGAACTGGCTTCTTACTGCTGTAATTGTTTTCTGGTAACCGAGATATCTAGCATAAGGAACATCATGCATTTCCTTCAGTACCAAATTCCTCAGTTCTTCAGAACTAGGAATAGAGATTCTATTTTTATGCATGAGTAGTTTGTCTTCCTTTATCTTATACTCCTTTATTTTCTGTTGTACATATTCTTGTTGTAAGTTTTCCTTTACCTGTAGGTAATGTTGGTCTGTAACAAGACCATCTAAAATTCTTCTCTTCAAGTCTAACTAATGCATACTGACAACAGTAGAATCCATGAGATGCACTCTTCTACTAAGTGCATCAACAACTTTATTCTCCTTTCCCTTGATATGCTTGATATCTAATTCATATTCACTTAAAAATTCCATCCATCTTGTTTTCCTGGCATTCAAGGTCAGTTGTTCAAAAAGATACTTCAGGACAATCTGGTCTGTCCTTAATTCAAATTTCTTCCCCATGAGATAATGCCTCCACATCCTCAAGGCATGAACAATGGCAACAAGTTCCAAGTCGTGTGTGGCATAGTTTCTCTCATGTTCCTTAAGCTTTATGGACTCATATCCAATGACATGTCCATTTTGCGTGAGGACTCCCCCAAGTCCTTCCTTACATGCATCTTTACATACCACAAAACTTTCATTTGGGTCAAGAATCTTTAGCACAGGTGTACTAGTAAGTAATTCCTTCAACAGATTGAAATTATTTTCACACTTCACTGTCCATTCAAATTTAGTTCCCTTCTTTTGCAAAGAAATGATGGGATGAGCGATCTTAGAGAACCCTACTATGAACCTTCTATAGTAGCCAGCTAATCCCATAAAATATCTGACGTCTGAAACATTTATGGGTGTTGGTCATCCTCTAATGTCTTCAATATTCTTTGGATATACTACTATGCCCTGCTCCGAAATAATGTGTCCCGAGTAATGGATCTTCTTTTGATAGAAAGAACACTTACTCAACTTGGCATACCACTGATGTTCTTTCAGTACTTGAAATACCAATATTAAGTGATATTCATGCTCCTCTTCAGACTTAGAATATATAAGTATGTCATCCAAGAATACTATGGCAAGCTTATCCAAATAATTCCTAAATATGCCATCCATTAAGCACATGAAGACAACTGGTGCATTGGTCAGTCCAAATGGCACCACTACAAATTCAGAATGCCCATACCTGGTCCTAAAGGTTGTCTTATGAATGTCTTCTTCCTTGATTCTGACCTGATGGTATCTTATACAAGAGAGACATTGAAGACACAGAAGACACACAATACAAGAGAGACACAGAAGACATAGAAGACACACAATACAAGAGAGACACAGATTTACGTGATTCACCCAGTGTGGGCTACACCCACCAGAGAAATTTCCAGGTTCTTCCTTTTTTATTATCCAACAAATGAAGAGGTACAACCTACAGCAAAACCCGTTGTAACTTCCTCTTCTTTCTCTCACAGTCTCCTCTCTCAGAATACAATATTCACCGCCATCCATAGCCGCAATACATTTCCTTCATAAAAGAGGGTTGCCTTCTAGGGAAAAAAACCCTAACATAATCTCTACCATTATATCTGTGACCTTATAATGAACGGTCTAGATTTACAATGAAATTACAATATACTTTTACAAGGCAATTTTTGCTTTGGGGGATTTTCCCCATAACCCCCGCTGGGGGCACACTTGCCCCCAGACCCCCCAGCCGGGGGGGACATCCCCCCTGGACCCCGCAGAGTGTTCGAAAACACAGGTATTCCAATAGAGGATGAACACCTTTAGTAACCACTCACATAACCAGATCAAAGATCAACACACCAATGTTTTCACATGGTAAAACCCCTACGGGGAAACATCCAAGGCCCCAGCCAACGCGGCCACTTGGAGCAGTTTATTAATGCAAAGAAAAAGATTACAGAGAGATTTTACAAGAGAGTTTATCACAATCGATCATTGGCAAATGACCCTCCATGCTCTTTAAATAGAGATCATGGACCAATCGGGTGTTAAGCCACAGATCAATGGCCATTAAGATCAAGGAGAGTATGAACCATCAGATCACTCTATGTCGGGAACATATCGTGACCGTCGGATTCCCTAACTACAAATTCATACTAATTCATACTAAAAAAACACACTTTTACCTAACGACATATTAGACCAAGTAGATCTTAACTAACTCCTAAGTGTCTAAATATCCTAATATCCCCCCTTAAGAACAACTTGGGATAGGATTGAAGGATTTACAATAATGACACAATAGGAGAAGGAAGGAGGAATTAGAGCCTATCCCCCCTTAATTAAAACTTCCTCAACTCCTAACATAGATCGAAGTTTGGAAAACTTCGCTTCTGTAAGAGACTTTGTGAAAATGTCTGCAACTTGATCTTCTGTAGGGCAAAAGAGAACTTCAATAAATTGATCATGAATAAGCTCTCTGATGAAGTGCATGTGTAGCTCGATGTGTTTTCTACGCTGATGTTGAACTGGGTCTTTGGCGATCTTGATGGCACTTTGATTGTCACACCAAAGGTTGGTCGGATGCTGGTGCTGGAATCCAAACTCTGAAAGGATCTGTCGAAGCCACAGGGCTTCCTGACTTGCATTTACCATTGCTTGGTACTCTGCTTCTACTAAAGAAAGTGCAATAGCCTGTTGTTTCTTACAGGCCCAAGTGACAGGTCCTGAACCAAGGCTGAAAACATAACCTATAGTAGACTTCTGATCATTGGGGTCACCAGCCCAATCTGAATCAGTGAAACCAACCAATAAGGCAGTCCCCCCTGAACTGTAATGTATCCCAAACTAAACAGTACCATGAACATAGCGAAGTATCCTTTTAGCTTCTTTCCAATGGCTTTCATGGGGTGTTTGCATATATCGGGCAACAAGACCAACACCAAAGGAAAGATCAGGACGGGTATGAGTCAAGTATAAGAGGCTACCAACTAACTGACGATACAGGGTGGCATCAACTTCAGGAGAAGTACAAGTGGCAGAA
>ML791043.1:261174-310214 GCA_009831015.1 Picea engelmannii
GAACTTAGTTGATTAGTAACCGTATTAAATTCATTTAAATGATCTGCAACAGACCCACCTTTTGACATCTTCATATTAAATAATCTCTTCATTAGAAATACCTTATTCGACGCCGATGGTTTTTCATACAATTTGGCCAACGCATCCATCAAACTCTTTGTTGTCTCTTCTTTCGAAATATTGAAAGCCACTGACACTGCCAGGCTCAGCCGTATCGTTCCTAGAGCCTTTCTATCAAGAATCTCCCATTCTTCATCCTTCATGGTCGTTGGCTTCTTTGCTACTTCATACAATTTGACGCAGAGGGTTTTTCATACAATTTGGCCAACGCATCCATCAAACCCTTCGTTCTATTTTCTTTCGAAATATTGAAATCCACCGACGCTGTCAGGCTCACTCGTATCGTTCCTAGAGCCTTTCTGTCAAGAATCTCCCATTCTTTGTAATTCATGGCCACTGGCTTCTTTTCTACTCCACTCAATGGTAGAAATAGATCCCTCTGATATAAATAGTCTTCCATCTGCATCTTCCATAACTGGTAGTTTTGGCCGTTAAATTTCTCGACCCTAAAGTTTCCATCTTCCGACATTGCGCCCACTCGAACTAGGAACCCTCTTTTCCTGCGAGTTACCTTATTCTCTGATACCAGTTGTTAGAAAAACAGGACCGCAGAGAAATAAAATAAAACAAGTGCAGAAACAAAACACAGAAGACACACAATACAAGAAAGACATAGATTTACATGGTTCACCCAGTGTGGGCTACGTACACCAGAGAAATTGCCAGGTCCTTCCTTTATTATTATACAGCAAATGAAGGGATACAACCTACAACAAAACCTGTTGTAACTTCCTCTTCTTTCTCTCATAGTCTCCTCTCTTAGAATACAATATTCACCACCATCCATAGCCGAAATACATTTCCCTCATAAAAGACGGTTTCCTTCTAGGGCAAAAAACCCTAACATAATCTCTATCGTTAGATTTGTGACCTTATAATGAACGGTCCAGATTTACAATGAAATTACAATATACTTTTACAAGGAAATTTTTGCTTCCGGGGCTTCGCCCCCGAACCCACGCTTTCCCCCAGACCCCCCAGTTGGGGGGGATAGCCCCCTCGGACCCCGCAGAGGGGGTACCCCCCCTCTACACTCCCCCACATGGAAGAGTGTACATATTTCTGGGGTGTAAATACTTCATGGGGTATAAACACGACTGAAAGAAAGGACCTCTGAATCGGGAATATAATCAGGCTCCACAACCAACAATATCCCACTTGGAGACTGATCTCAACAACTCCACCGTTGTTGTATATGCTAGACTCTGAACCTTCTTGGACCCAACAAATTTCTCATCTTCATCTTCATTCTTGAAGACCAACTAAAACTGAGCAGGAACTTAGTTTCTCCCTGGTTACTCCCTTTGTTAACATGTCTGCAGGATTCTGGCTAGTGTGTATCTTTTCCATATTCAAATGTCCATCTTCCAAGGCGGATCGTATGAAGTGGTACCTCAATTGTATATGCTTAGTCTTCGAATGGAAGGCTGAGTTCTTTGCAAGGTGAATGTCACTCTGACTGTCACAATTCAACATGTTGTTCTCCTGCTTCTTTCCCAATTCCTCCATAAACCTTTGTAACCAAATCATCTCTTTACTAGCCTCTATAGAAACAACATGCTCTGCCTATGTTGTTGAAAGTTCAACAACCTTTTTCAGTTTCGAAATCCAACTTACTGTTGTTCCACCTATATTAAAAACATAACCTGTGGTGCTCCTCCTACTGTCTTTATCACCTGCCATATCTGAATCAACGTATCCTTGTAGAAAAGTGTTTGAACCTCCAAAACATAATGCATGTGTAGTAGTACCTCTCAAATACCTGAGAATCCACTTTACTGCCTCCCAATGTTCTTTACCTGGATTGTTCATATACCTGCTCACAACTCCCACTGCATGTCCAATATCTGGTCTTGTGAAAACAATTGCATACATCAAGCTACCAACTACTGATGAATATGGGAACCTGGACATCTATTCTATCTCGTCCTATGTCTTGGGACACATTTCCTTAGTTAATTTGAAATGGCTGGCCAAAGGTGTACTAACTAGTTTTGCATTCTGCATTCTAAACCTCTCCAACACCTTCTCTGTGTACTCACCCTGAGACAATGTGAGTTTGCGATTTTTCCTGTCGCTTGTTATTCTCATGCCGAGGATTTTCTTTGCAGCACCCAAATCCTTCATCGCAAATGAATTGGCTAATTTCTTCTTGAGCACATTTATATCCTGCATATTAGTCCCTGCAACAAGCATGTCATCTACATACAATAGAAAGATAATAAAGCTTCCATTTTCTAGCTTTTTAAAATAAACACAGTGATTAGAATGACATCTACTATAACCTCGTTCTGTCATAAACCTATCAAACTTCAAATAACACTGCATTTGAGCTTTCTTTAAGCCATACAAGCTCTTCTTCAACCTGCATACCAAATTCTCCTTCCCTTTGACCTCATACCCCTGTGGCTGCTGAATATAAATCTCTTCCTCCAAATCCCCATGGAGAAAAGTTGTTTTTGCATCTAACTGTTCAAGATGCAAATCTTCTACTGTCACAAGACTTAAAATAGTCATAATTGAAGTCATTTTAACAACAAGAGAAAATATTTCATCAAAATCTATACCTTTCTTTTGTGCAAACCCCTTTACAACAAGTCTAGCCTTGTACTGCTTTTCTCCTCCATATTTTTCCTTCAACTTGTAAACCCATTTATTCTGCAATTCTCTTTTTCCCGCAGGCAACGGAACCAAGTCCCAAGTCTTGTTATTTTCCAAGGAATCCATTTCCTCTTTCATGCCTTGCTCCCACTTCCTTTTGGTGTCTACCTGCATTGCCTCTTCATAACATTATGGTTCATCGGAATCAGTCAACAATAAATAATATAATGAAGGAGAGTATCATTCAGTGGGTATACTTAACCTGGTAGATCTTCTAACAACACTTGTAGGTGTTTGAGGTACCTGCTACTCCTGTTGTTGTACACTTTGATTTTCTGGTTCCTTTGAAATTTCTTTTTTAGTGATCTCATCAAGCACTGTGTATTCTTGTTTTTCTGTTTCATGTTTCTTTCCCTGCAACTGATCTTTGTACATGACCTTCTCATTGAATATGACATGTCTACTCCTAATGATTTTGTTATTTTCATAATCCCATAAGTGATAACCAAAATCATTAACACCATATCCAATAAAGGTACACTTCTTGGATTTTGCCTCGAGCTTTGTTCTATTTTCTTTATCAATATGGACAAATTCTTCACAACCAAAAGTTTTCAAAAAAGAATAGTTTACCTTCTTTCCTGTCCATTCCTCCTCTGGAATTCTAACATCCAAAGAGCTTGAAGGTCCTCTGTTTATTAAGTAAACAACAATATCTACAATATCTACCCAGAAATGTAAGGGCAAACCAGCATGCAATCTCATACTCCTTGCACGCCCCATGATTGTCATGTTCATCCTTTCTGACACACCATTTTATTGTGGTGTTCGTGGAACTGTTTTCTCTCTACGAATCTCATTGTATGAACAGTAATCATCAAACTCCTTGTTGTAGTATTCACCTCCATTATCTGATATGAGACACTTCAAACTTTTTCCTGTCTCATTCTCAACTAAATCTTTCCATTTATTAAAAGTATCAAAAACATCAGATTTTTGTCAAATGCAATAAACCCAAGTTTTTCTAGTTGCATCATCAATAAAAGTAACATATTAATGAGATCCACCAAGAGATGATACCTGAACTAGTCCCCATACATCTGTATGCACAAGCTCTAACCTTTCATTGTTCTTTTCTTTTCCGACTCTCAGAAAACTGACTCTCTTTTGTTTTCCATAAACACAATGCTCACAGAAGTCCAAATCAATTTGTTTAAGATCTGAAAACAAATTTCTTTTATGAAGGATCTGCATACCCTTCTCACTCATGTGTCCCAACCTATGATTCCATAGTGTTGTATCCAGTCCTCTAAAAGCTAAAGATAGAGAAGAGTCAGTATTACTAGTACATAAATACAATGTACCTACCTTCTCTCCTTTCGCTATCACCAATGATCCTTTGATGACCTTCCACGTCTTATCTGTAAATATAGATATACAACCTTCACTTTCCAACTGCCCTGTTGAAATCAGATTTTTTCTTAAATCTGGAACATGTTTTACCTCTTTCAACAACCATTGGTTTCCATTTCGTTTCTTTATTTTTACCTTTCCCATTCCAACAATTTTACATGGTTTATCATCACCCAAATGAACCTTTCCAAACTCACCTTGAACATAATCTAGAAAATGTTTCCTATGGGGTGTGGCATGAAATGAAGCTCTTGAATCTACTACCCAAGACTCATAAATATTATCTACAGAAAGAATCAAAGCATCTTGTAACACATCACCTCTTACATTTGCTTCCTGATTTCTCTCCTGTTGTCCATCTCTTTGTTTCTTTGGAGCTCTGCAGTCTTCTTCAGATGACCTTTCTTCCCACAATTCCAGCACTCTATCTTTCCAAGTCTGGATTTGGATCTTCCCTTCCTAGAATTTCCACGGTTTCCTGAGCCCTTTCCTCTATCCTATTGTCTTCCATTGTTCTCCATGTTCAACGCATTTCCTAATGTCTCACCTGTGCTTTTCCGTCGCATTTCCTCACTAAGGATAACACCAACAACATCATCAAATTTTAAAGTATTTGAACCAAAGACAGAGTTACTTACAGCCATGACCAAGCCATTCTAACTTTCTGGCAATGAGCACAAGATTAGAAGAGCCCTAACCTCATCATCAAAGTCCACGTTTACAGAGCTTAGTTGATTAGTAACCGTATTAAATTCATTTAAATGATCTACAATAGACCCACCTTCTGACATCTTCATATTAAATAATCTCTTCATTAGAAATACCTTATTTGACGCAGAGGGTTTTTCATACAATTTGGCCAACGCATCCATCAAACCCTTTGTTCTCTTTTCTTTCGAAATATTGAAATCCACCGACGTTGTCAGGCTCAGTCGTATCGTTCCTAGAGCCTTTTTGTTAAGAATCTCCCATTCTTCGTAATTCATGGCCACTGGATTCTTTGCTACTCTGCTCAATGGTAGAAATAGATCCTTCTGATATAAATAGTCTTCCATATGCATCTTCCATAACTAGTAGTTTTGGCCGTTAAATTTATCGACCCTAAACTTTCCATCTTCCGACATTTCTCCTACTCGAACCAGGAACCGTCTTTTCCTGTGAGCTACCTTACGCTCTGATACCAGTTGTTAGAAAAACAGGACTGCGGAGCAATAAAATAAAACAAATGCAGAAAAAAAACACATAAGACACACAATACAAGAGAGACACATATTTTCGTGGTTCACCCAATGTGGGATATATCCACCAGAGAAATTACCAGGTCCTTCCTTTATTATTATCCAACAAATGAAGGGATACAACATACAGCAAAACCCGCTGTAACTTCCTCTTCTTTCTCTCACATTCTCCTCTCTCAGAATACAATATTCACCACCATCCATAGCCTCAATACATTTCCCTCATAAAAGAGGGTTTCCTTCTAGGGAAAAAAACCATAACATAATCTCTACCGTTAGTTCTGTGACCTTATAATGAACGGTTCAGATTTACAATGAAATTACAATATACTTTTACAAGGCAATTTTTTCTTTGGGGGCCCGCTTGCCCCGAGTCCGGGGGGGATAGCCCCCCCGGACCCGCAGAGGGGGTACCCCCCCTCTGTACTCCCCCGCATGGAAGAGTGTACATACTTCTGGGGTGTAAATACTTCATGGGGTATAAACATGGCTGAAAGCAAGGACCTCTGAATCAGGAAGATAATCAGGCTCCACAACCAACAATCTCTGACTTGGAGACTGATCTCAACAACTCCACCGCTGTCGTATATGCTGGACTCTAAACTTCTTGGACCTGTCAAATTTCTCATCTTCATATTCATTCTTGAAGACCAACTGAAACTGAGAAGGAACTCAGTTTCTCCCTGGTTACTCCCTTTGTTAACATGTCTGCAGGATTCTGGCTAGTGTGTATCTTTTCCAGCTTCAATTGTCCATCTTCCAAGGTGGATCGTATGAAGTGGTACCTCAACTGTATATTTTTAGTCTTCGAATGGAGGGATGATTTATTTGCAAGGTGAATGACACTCTGACTGTCATAGTACAACCTGTTGTTCTCCTGCTTCTTTCCCAATTCCTCCATAAACCTTTGTAACCAAATCATCTCTTTACTAGCCTCTGTAGCAACAACATGCTCTACCTCTGTTGTTGAAATTGCAACAAGCTTTTGCAGTTTCAAAATCCAACTTACTGTTGTTCCACCTATAGTAAAAACATACCCTGTGGTGCTCCTCCTACTGTCTTTATCTCCGGCCATATCTAAATCAACATATCCCTGTAGAAAGGTGTCTGAACCTCCAAAACATAATGCATGTGTAGTAGTACCTCTCAAATACTTGATAATCCACTTTACTGCCTCCCAATGTTCTTTACCTAGATTGTTCATATACCTTCTCACAACTCCCACTGCATGTGCAATATCTGGTCTTGTGAAAACCATTGCATACATCAAGCTACCAACTGCTGATGAACATGGGACCCTGGACATGTATTCTATCTCCTCCTGTGTCTTGGGACACATTTTCTTAGTTAATTTGAAATGGTTGGCCAAAGGTGTACTAATTGGTTTTACATTCTGCATTCTAAACCTCTCCAACACCTTCTCTGTGTACTCACCCTGAGACAATGTCAGTTTGCGATTTTTCCTATCTCTTGTTATTCTCATGCCAAGGATTTTCTTTGCAGCACCAAATTCCTTCATCGCAAAAGAATTGGATAATTTCTTCTTGAGCACATTTATATCCTGAATATTAGTCCCTGCAACAAGCATGTCATCTACATACAATAGCAAGATAATAAAGCTTCTACTTTCTAGTTTTTTAAAATAAACACAGTGATCAGAATGACATCTACTATAATCCTGTTCTGTCATAAACCTGTCAAACTTCAAATACCACTGCCTTGGAGCTTGATTTAGGCCATACAAGCTCTTCTTCAAAGTGCATACCAAATTCTCCTTCCCTTTGACCTCAAACCCCTGTGGCTGCTGCATATAAATCTCTTCCTCCAAATCCCCATGGAGAAAAGTTGTTTTTACATCTAACTGTTCAACATGCAAATATTCTACTGCCACAAGACTTAAAATAGTGATAACTGAAGTCATTTTAACAACATGAGAAAATATTTCATCAAAATCTATACCTTTCTTTTGTGAAAACCCCTTTACAACAAGTCTAGCCTTGTACCTCTTTTCTCCTCCATCTTCTTCCTTCAACGTGTAAACCCATTTATTCTGCAATACTCTTTTTCCCATAGGAAATCGAACCAAGTCCCAAGTCTGGTTATTTTCCAAGGAATCCATTTCCTCTTTCATGCCTTGCTCCCACTTCATTTTGGTGTCTACCTGCATTTCCTCTTCATAACATTCTGGTTCACCAGAATCAGTCAACAATAAATAATATAATGAAGGAGAGTATTGTTCAGGGGGTATACTTAACCTGGTAGATATTCTAACAACACTTGTAGGTGTTTGAGGTACCTGCTGCTCCTGTTGTTGTACACTTTGATTTTCTGGTTCCTTTGAAATTTCTTTTTCAGTGATCTCATCAAGCACTGTGTATTCTTGTTTTTCTGTTTCTTGTTTCGTTCCCTGCAACTGATCTTTGTACATGACCTTCTCATTGAATATGACATCTCTACTCCTAATGATTTTGTTATTTTCATAATCCCATAAGCGATAACCAAAATCATTAAAACCATATCCAATAAAGGTACACTTCTCGGATTTTTCCTCAAGCTTTGTTCTATTTTCTTTATCAATATGGACAAATGCTTCACAACCAAAAGTTTTCAAAAAAGAATAGTTTACCTTCTTTCCTGTCCATTCCTCCTATGGAATTCTACCATCCAAAGAGCTTGAAGGTCCTCTGTTCATTAAGTAAACAACAATATCTACAGCATCTACCCAGAACTGTAAGGGAAAATCGGCATGCAATCTCATACTCCTTGCACGCTCCATGATTGTCCTGTTCATCCTTTCTGACACACCATTTTCTTTTGGTGTTCGTGGAATTGTTTTCTCTCTACAAATCTCATTGTATGAACAGTAATCATCAAAATTCTTGCTGCAGTATTCACCTCCATTATCTGATCTGAGACACTTCAAACGTTTTCCTGTCTCATTCTCAACTAAAGCTTTCCATTTCTTAAAAGTATCAAAAACATCAAATTTTTGTCGAATGCAATAAACCCAAGTTTTTCTAGTTGCATCATCAATAAAAGTAACATAATAATGAGAGACACTAAGAGTTTATACCTGAGTTGGTCCCCATACATCTGTATGCACAAGATCTAACCTTTCATTCTTCTTTTCTTTTCCGACTCTGAGAAATCTAATTCTCTTTTGTTTTCCATAAACACAATGCTCACAGAAGTCCAAATCAATTTGTTTAAGATCTGGAAACAAATTTCTTTTGTAAAGAATTTGCATACCCTTCTCACTCATGTGTCCCAGCCTATGATGCCATAGTGTTGTATCCACTCCTCTAAAATATAAAGATATAGAAGAGTCAGTATTACCAGTACATAAATACAATGTACCTACCTTCTCTCCTTTCGCTATCACCAATGATCCTTTGATGACCTTCCACGTCTTATCTGTAAATATGGATATACAACCTTCACTTGCCAATTTCCCTGTTGAAATCAGATTTTTTCTTAAATCTGGAACATGTTTTACCTCTTTCAACAACCATTGGTTTCCAATTCGTTGGTTTATTTTTACCTTTCCCATTCCAACAATTTTGCATGGTTTATCATCACCCAAATGAACCTGTCCAAAATCACCTTGAACATAATCTAGAAAATGTTTCCTATGGGGTGTGGCATGAAATGAATCTCTTGAATCTACTACCCAAGACTCATAAATATTATCTACAGAAAGAATCAAGGCATCTTGTAACACATCACCTGTTACATTGGCTTCCTGATTTCTCTCCTGTTGTCCATATCTTTGTTTCTTTGGAGCTCTGCAGTCTTTCTTCAGATGACCTTTCTTCCCACAATTCTAGTACTCTATCTTTCCACGTCTGGATTTGGATCTTCCCTTCCTAGAATTTCCACGGTTTCCTAAGCCCTTTCCTCTATCCTGTTGTCTTCCACTGTTCTCCATGTTCAACGCATTTCCTGATGTCTCAGCTGTGCTTTTCCGTCGCATTTCCTCACTAAGGATAACACCAACAACATCATCAAATTTTAAAGTATTTGAACTAGAGACAGAGTTACTTACAGCCATGACCAAGCCATTCCAGCCTTCAGAATACAATATTCACCACCATCCATAGTAGCAATACATTTCCCTCATAAAAGAGGGTTTCCTTCTAGGGAAAAAAACCCTAACATAATCTCTATCGTTAGAGCTGCGACCTTATAATGAACGGTCCATATTTACAATGAAATTACAATATACTTTTACAAGGAAATTTTTGCTTTGGGGGCTTCGCCCCCAAACCCCCACTGGGGGGTTGCTTTCCCCCAGACCCCCCAGCTAGGGGGATAGCCCCCCCGGACGCCGCAGAGGGGTAACCCCCCATATGCACTCCCCCGCGTGGAAGAGTGTACATACTTCTGGGGTGTAAATACTTCATGGGGTATAAACAAGGCTAAAAGAAAGGACCTTTGAATCAGGAAGATAATCAGGCTCCACAACCAACACAAATCGCCAACTTCAAATTGAAGTTCTCTCCTGTGTTGATCTACTTTGCGCTTATACTCCTGATTGGAATTTTTCAATCGCTCTTTAACTTGGTTATGAAGCTCCTGCATTGCATCTGCAAAATTCTCTGCACTAGCACTTCTAGTTTCATTCTATTTTGAATCTTTCAATTTAGAAACTCCTCTGGGTTGCATTCCATAAACAATCTGAAATGGACTAGCCCCTGTGCTTCTATTGATCGAATCATTGTAAGAAAATTCTGCCTGTGGTAGAATGTGATCCCACTGACTATGGTGTTCAATCACTAGGCTCCATAGTAAATCTCCCAAGCTTCTATTTAAAACTTTTGTTTGCCCATCCATATGAGGATGATATGCTAAGCTAAATGACAAAATCGTCCCCATATTCTTCCGTAAAGTCCTCCAGAAATATCCAACGAACTTGGTGTCTCGATCCGAAACTATACTTCTAGGTAAGCCATGAAGTCTGACAACTTCCTTGAAAAATAGGTTCGCGATATGAGTTGCGTCACTAGTTTTTTGACATGGTATAAAGTGTGCCATTTTAGAAAATCTGTCTACCACCACAAATATTTAATCAAACCCTCTTTGTGTTCTTGGTAGCCCTAACACAAAATCCATGCTCACTGCATCCCATGGCCTCTCTAGTATGGGTAGCGGCTGATATAACCCTATGTTCTGTTTCCTTCCTTTTGTGTGCTGACAAATTTTGAATCTATCCACAAACCTTTTGACATCTTCTCTCATCCCTGGCCAAAAATATGAGCCATTTAATTTCAAGAACGTTTTATCATGACTGAAATGTCTAGCCAATCCTCCACTGTGTTTTTCCTTCAACAGATTCTCCCTCATGGAGCATTTTGGAATACATAATTGATTGTCTTTGAATAATAATCCATCTTCGATCATATATTCATCCCATTGACTCCTATCTCTAAGAAATGGATTCTCATATGCCTCATACGCCTCTTTGAAATCTGGATCATCTCTGTAGATGTCCTTGAGGTTATCAAAACCCAAAGCTTTGACTCTAAATTCCTACATCAGCAAACATTTCCTTCTCAAAGAATCAACAACTTTGTTAGTAGTTCCAGAAATATGTTTAATTACGAAAGTAAAATTCTACATGTACTCAACCCATTTTGCATGCTTTTGGTTCAACTTTTCCTGTTGAGTCATGAATTGTAAAGCATGATTATCACTATACAAAACGAACTTTTTAGGAACCAAATAGTGCCTCCACTTATTCAGTGCCTGTATGACCACATAAAATTATTTATCATACGTGGAGTACTTCACTTTCACTTCATTCAGTTTCTCACTGAAGTATGTGATTGGTCTATCATCTTGGCTTAAGACCTCTCCAATTGCAAATCCACTTGCGTCACATTTGACTTGAAATGTCTTGCTGAAATCCGACAACACCAAAATTGGTTGTTCAGTAATGTTCCCTTTCAACAAATTGAAACTTTTCTCTGCTTCTTTCGTCCAGTGAAATGATTTATGTCTTTTCTTCACTGTGTCCATCATCGGTGCACTAATTCCACTGAAATTTCTGATAAATTTTCTGTAGAAACTAACCAATCCATGAAAGCTTCTTACTTCAAAGATACTCTTTGGCAATGGCCAATTCTTAATCACCTCCACTTTATCTGGATCCATTTTCAACTTATCTGCATAAATAACAAATCCCAAATAAATGAGCTCTATCTTCATGAATGATGATTTCTTCATATTTATCAGCAACTTCTCTTGCTGCAATCTTATCATCACTTTAGCCAAATGCTTCAAGTGCTCTATTTCTATTCTACTAAAAATCAGTATGTCGTCAAGATATACAATGATGAACTTTCCAATGAACTCCTTTAGGACTTCATTCATCAACCTCATGAAAGTACTGGGCACATTTGTTAAGCCAAATGGAAAGACAAGCCATTCATACAACCCTTCATTTGTCTTGAATGTTGTCTTCCATTCATCACCTTCTCTCATTCGGATTTGATGATATCCACTTTTCAAATCAATCTTTGAAAAAAAAAAATCTCCACTCAAACAATCCATCAAATCATCCATCCTTGGTAATGGAAATCTATACCTGATGACAATTTTGTTAATTGCCCTTGAGTATGTACACATTCTCCAGCCTCCATCTTTATTTAGACTGAGCACTATTGGAAAAACACATGGACTCAAGCTTTCTCTAACTAATCCTTTGTCCATTAAGTCTTGGACTTGTATTTTGACCTCTTCATTCTCCTGCAGCATCAATCTGTACGCTGCTTGGTTTGGTAAACTAGCTCCGGGTATAAGATCGATGTGATGACTTATACTCCTGATCGGTGGCAATGAACGAGGTAGTTCGTCCACTACTATATCGACAAATTCTTCCAGTAGCTGTTGGATTTCCTTTGGTAAAGCATCCAATCTTGTACTGGTTAAAACAATTCTAGGTTTTCTAACCACAATGAATTGTGGATCTTCCTTCTTCTTAACCTCCTTAAGAAGTTCCTTCCCACTCATGAGAAGTACAATGTTGCTTACCTCTATTGTCACTTCTTTATCCTTGATTGGCAACAACATGTGAGTTCTTCCATTCTTCTCTAGGGTGTATGTGTTCTTTCTCCCATCGTGAATCACATTCCTGTCATATTTCCATGGTCTACCCAACAATAGATGACAAACATCCATGGGAATGACATCACATAGTATTTCATCCTTATATCCTCCTATTTTAATCTCAACTAAACATTGTTTAGTGACATTTATCTGCTGTCATTTTTGTAGCCATGAAACTCTATGTTGGCTTGGATGTTCAATAGCCTCCAGCTCCATATTTTCTACCATCTCTGTAGAAACGAGATTGGTTGTGCTACCACTGTCCACGATGACCTTGCATACCTTGTCTTTGGTCTTGCAAGCAGTCCGAAAAATTCTTTTCCTTTGGATTGGATTTTCTACTTCCTTCTCTGGCGTCAAGAGAACTTTCCTCATCATCAATGATCTTCCGCCTTTAGCATATTCTTCCTCAACATTCCATATTTTTTCTTCGGTAATGTGAGTTTCACCTCCTTATTTCTTCTTATCTAGACATTCATAAGATTTATGCCCATTCTTTCCACACGTGAAGCATTTTATTACTCCACCTCTGCCTCTTCCTCTTCCTCTAGCGCAAGGAAAAGTGTTGTTATCACCATACTACCCTTTCTGTGAGCTTCCACCTCTCTCATTTTGAGTTTGAGGTTTCTTCCACTCTTCCTTAGGTTTTCGACCCCTATCTTGGACAATTGCCTTGCCTCTGGGATAACTTCTACCTCGACCTATTTGGCTTTGCTTTCGGCTCAGCTTCTCTTCAGCCTTTAGATCCATATGATAAGCATCTTCCACCATTCGAATGGTCATCATACTCAGCTCATCCTGAATTTCATATCTCAGACCATTCATATACCTGGAAACCTTTTCATCATCACTTTCGCGATGACCTACCCGGATGTTTAGCTTGTAGAATTCTTCAGTATACTCCTTCACTGACATCAACTTCTGTCTCAAATTTTGCATTCTCCGAAACAAAGCGATTTGGAAATCCTTGGGTATGAATTTGGATTTCATCTTCACAATCATTCTATCCCAACTCTTGATTTTTTTCTTTCCTTTGCAGTGTTTGTCAGCCTGCAATTCATCCCACCATAATGTTGCATGCCCTTTAAGTCTTGTCACAACATGTTTGACCTTCTTGTCTTCCTCGACATCTTCATAGTCAAAATACTTATCCAGAGCTCTAATCCAGTCTAGAAGCTCTTCAACATCTAGGTTTCCTTCATCTACTGAAATGTCCATTTTTTCCCTGGCACCTATCCTTGTAACAACCCTGAATAGGTGTTCTTCTGCTGCATCTTCAGCTGTAACTTCTTCTCCTCCATGTCCAGCGTCATATTCACTTTCAGACTCACTGATATCTCTAGCACTAACTGTGTACCTTTGTGTTGTCTCCATGGAATCCATCCTAACATGTAGTTCACACATCTCTCTTTCCCCTAGCAGCTCAGGTAATTGCCTACCCCTCCTTCTTGGCATTTCCCTTTCCTCTGGTGAATCGGGTGTTTGCCTATCTCTTCTTCTCGGCGGCATGGCTAAAATTCTTTCCTGCTCCCTCTATCTGCAATATACTAATAGAGAAGGGCTCTGATACCACAACTGACACAGACCCCTCCCCAAACCCACAGGTCAGGATCTACACAGAATCTTCTCCTTTTGGCTCGAGAACTTGACTGGCTCTTCTATTTCCCTTTTAGGAAATCTACCCACAACAACACTTTGATAAATTTTTCTCTTTTACTTCCAGATACCGGATTTCACGATTTTGCGAATCCCTTGGTCGAGTGCCTTACCTATTCGACCTCCGAAACCTGAAATACTTAACCACTTGGTCTTCCTAATATCAATTTCGTCTTTTCATCTTTCATGAATTCGAGAGTTGCGATGTCGTGCAACTCTACTCCTCGACTCCCGAAGTCCCGAAACCCGAATTACCAAAATCCCAAAATCCCGCTTTTAAGGAGATCAATAGTTGTGAACTCTCCCTTGATCCAATGGTCAGCGCAATTTCTCATACTGGGAGTTTGATATGCCAAAGCTCAAACTCTATGTCCTCTCCACCTTCCGATCTCTGAAGTCCCAAAATGCCGAAATGGTACTTCTCCTTGCTGTTTTCCACAAACCTTGACAAAAAGCCTCCCATCCTTCCACGTGTCACCTCCCCTTTATTTCGGGTTTTCTCCTATGATATGTCCCTATGTCTCTCCCTCGAGACTTCTGAAACTGCGAAATCCGAAGTTCCGAAAAACTAGATTTCCCACACGAAAACCTCTTTTTCACGTTTTTGGGGATTTGATCAGCCAAGGATTTTTGGCTTACATTTCGGGATTTCGAACCCCGAAATGCCTAAATGGTTGATGACCTGAACAGATCAAAATCGACGACCCATGTTGAACTTGCCTTTGAAGGGAGGATCTATCCAATGCTTAACTCACCTGCAACTTCCTTGGATCCTACGGTCCTCGCTATTTTGGGGATTCTCCTCAGAGAATTCCTACCGTCCAATACCATCCAATCTCTTCCTCAAAGAACCTCTGCTCTGGGTCATCTCAACAATCCTCTTCACTTTAACTTAGACTCTGCACGATGACCAAAAAATCCTCTTCTACTCTTCAACACCTTGAAGGCGCGAACTCTCCTGAGCTTTCTTTCGCAACTCAATCTCCTATGAGATTTCTGCATGCACTCCTTGCTGCACTCTTCAAATACGTCCAAGTATTTGAATCCTTTGACTCTGTGCAACTCCTTGCGACAATAGTCTTCAACCTTCTCCTGGGTTGGTGAGTTCTAAACTTCCAACCATCCTGTGCACACCTTGCATGACTTTTGTTCCTGACTTGCACTTCCACGGAAAATGAGAATAATGGTATCCCTCATGAGCTTTCAGAGATGAACTATGAACCCGTCAACGTACTCCTTGCGGAAGCTCCAGTGCACTCCTTGTAGGAAATTTTAGTCAAGAAAATAAACAATTGAAACTCATTTCCTTACTCTCTCAGACTTCAAATACTTAACATGAAATCATACATACATAGCATAAAATAAAATGTAAAACAGAAAGAGTAAAACAACCATAAGCATAACATTCAACATGTATACACAGAAAGTATTAGAACACCATGAGTCTGAATCAAAGCTTCATATATATTAATTTTAGAACTTTTTTACATGGGTTCTTCTACACATCTCTCTGCTTCTTCTCCTCTATGCTCTATTCCTTCTTGATATTGTAACAATGATACAAGATGAGGGTGTCTATAATCGGTTTTCCCTCCTACGCTCTAAACTATCTAATCTGCATTTAAATCTACCTACTTACATTAATTATGCATAAATGCCTTCACCTACTACAGATGAGAGCAACCAATCAAGATCTGTTTACAATATTTAAGTGCACTTCCTCTTAACTATTACATTAATGTTTCAAAACATTTCAAAAAAAATGTGTGTTGGTTCTTTCCAATTGTCTTCCATCTTCACGCTTGCTTGTTGCTTGCGATGCTCCTGCATCAGTGGTCTTCCCCTTTTTTCCCAAGGAATATTATTTCTTGAAATATCCCTTTGCATATTGATCTTGATGATTTCTATTAGGCACATTCCTATTGAATGTAGGTTTGAATCCTTTCCTCCTCTGATCAGACTTCTCATTCTTCCTGTCCTTCCAATATTTATGCAGAGACTCTCTTCCCTGGCCTTGATCATACAGGTATTTATCCTTCCTGATGGCCTCATTCAATCTCATGGGTTCATCATACTTGATATTTTTGACGGGTGTCCTCCCACAAATCAACGACTATGAATCACTTTGGCTCTTCAGGCTTCAGAAGTTTCAAACCTTCCTCCTGCACTTTCTCCCGTAGTGCTTTCACCCGAAGTCGACGATCCTTCGATGTGTGTATTATGGAATCAATGGTCAATATGTACTTGGACCTTTGGGCCTTCAAGAGTTCTCGACCCAACGCAACCTATCACATCTTTCCTCCTCTGGAGTGCCCAGTCTCCACACTGAATGATCTGTCGCCATGTGGAAAAATACTAGAAGAGAATACGTGTCCCAGTTAGGTGGGTTACACGTGTCACGTTCTAAATGACTTTTCAATACTCCAAATGCTTAAAAATTACTGACACATGGCACACATTCCATGTGTCCATGTCATCGCAGGTGACGTACGCAAGCCATGTCACTTCTAAAAATTCTGGTGTTGACATCACCTCCTGGTGACGTCATCATGTCCCATCACTTCGGCTCTTCGGGCTTCGAAACTTCAGGATTTTCCATAATATCACACTTCCAATTATTTTGAACTCCAAATTCTTGAATTGGCCAATATGTCACCATGTTTCCTTCTAGATCAGTCGACTAAGATTCACTTTGGGTCTTCACCTAGAGTCAACAAATTTATGCCACGACTCTTCTTAATCTGACGGTTGAGGCTTACTTCGGGTCTTTGGACTTTGGAAATCTGAAATTTCAAAACTTGTCTAGCCCCACTGGCTTTATCCAAATCCCTGGATCTGGTGATGCGTGGCTCTCCGCAAATCAATAGCTGAGATCCTTTCGAGTCTTCGTGTTTCAAAAATCTTAGTTTTCAAAAATTATTTGGCCCCACTAGCTTTTATCTGAAGCCCTGGATCTGGTGACACGTGGCGCTCGGCAGATCGATGATCGAGATCCTTTCAGGACTTTGTACTTTGGAGAACTCAACTCTCAACCTTCACTTTCCCCGAAAGTGTGCAGATTTCTGCCACGTGTCCTCCTGGATCAGACGACTGAGATTCACTTCAGATCTCCATGGTCTAGACATCTTAGTTTTCAACTTATCTTGCTCGCCTTTCCCAGAGTTGTTTCACCCAAAGCACACAATCGGTTGACGCGTGTCCTCCTATGGATCGATGCTCCCCAGGTACTTCGACTATACGTAGTTTCGATGCTCGAGCCCTAACATGTCACATCACTGCATGTCTTTCAATTTGTGGGGGCACACATCGACGGTTTGTAGTAACCCTCTTTTCGCCCCACAATTCTCCTGATGCTGACACGTAACCCCTTGGGGAAATCATGGTTTGGGTTGTGGGACCGCCTTGGGAAATTATCTCTTATGCAACTTGGTTCCCCGCAATCCCTGTTGTCCATTGATCTCTCTTTCCAATCGGATCTGATGACTGTGAGCTTAAACCTTGATTCCTTTTCATCGAACAACCCTTGTTCACCTATCCTCTGATCCAATGATCCCAGATCTCTCCCAATCCTACAGTGCCAATCGCTCCCAAATTCGAAGGGGATGGTCACAATCCTCCGAACCCCTTACACGAGTCTCTGACATTCTGTATCCTGTGTAGACTCTGCAACTTCATTCCTCCTGATATTTTCAACTCCACGATTAGAGTTTGATCTTGACCTCGAGACTCTAACCAACAGACCCAGCCCATATCGGCCCGGTGTTTCAACCAAAATCTCTGATACCAAACTGTAACATACCCAACCACCCACAGGTGAGGGCATGCTACCTTCAAGCTTGCCCTTGGACTTCTTTCTCTTACCGATACCTTCTTTAAAGTTTAAGGATGCATAAACGAAAAGAATTTAATGACATGAAAAACATTATCTAGAAAGCATTCATAGTCTAAAGATTCAATTAAACATTAATTAAATATACACAACAGAATACATTCATACATAGATAATAATATCACAACAGAGAGCACTTATATTTATGACATATGTCACCAATTGGCTACAGACCAAGGATGTTCCACCCAAACATAGAGACTATTGTTCCAAAACTCAACAACAGCGTCACCCCCTAGCCAGGGCTATGAATCCACAAGGATGGTTCAAGAGTGTTACTTGGCTTCCCAAACTACTTAGCACCCAAGCTCTCACAGGTTTCCCAGCTCTCATAGAAATCCAAGTACCCAATTCTCTTCTACCCAAATTTCACCATCTGAGAGAATGGACCTCCACCCTTCTCTGCCACATAGTCCCTTAGGTAGTCCTTCTCCTTATTTGGGCTCCGATGCAACTGGTCCAGAATCTCAATGTTGGAACTCTCAGTACTCACACCTGTGAGAAACATTAGATATAGGCCAATGCATCTCAGACGTGCGACCTCAGGTCACGGCTGGATCACACCAGAAACAACTGCAACCAACTATCCTGTGGCTAATCTTTAGTAGTTCGGCTCCCTTTCCCAAGCCAAGACACATATGAGGATGGATAAATGAACGGGTAAGTGCATGCATGGGAGTGCATGAGGGAAATGAGTGAATCGTACAGGAAATCAGAAAACAAGCCATCATTCAAACCCCCCCATCAGACTAGAGGTATGTTTAAGTAACTACGTGGGGAAATCAAGAACCTCCCGGCCTTCCCCAAGAATCTCCCGTAATTGATCCCCTCCCTTAGGAAAAAATGATAATTAACATACGAATAAAAACTTATCCCATCAAGCCATGGATGATTTTAGGGGCTAAATTTCGCTCATGGGATAGTTTTCCAAGGTTTTTCCCAAAAAGAGATTCGTTATTCTAAAAATCATTTGCCCAAATTCTATACGAGAAAATTATTTTACCTTAAAAATCCCCAAAATTTTATACAAACTATATAAAATCCTTAGAAATTTGAATAGTTTTAGAAAAATATCGCTAAACATTTTATAGTTGGCATATGAAGGATTAGCAAGATTAGCCAAGGTTTCTACATTTTAAAATAAATTTCCATCGTTAAAATCATCCTTGCATCAAGCCCTTTTTATTGTGGAATCATAGCCCCTTATAACTCTAGTCCTTGTTCGTCTAGCATCCAACCATGTATTTACTGTTACTAATGATTAAAACATTACATGTGTTGGGGCACATTGGCCTTTTAATAATTATTTGGTCACTCTCACCTCTCAGCATTGTAACAATACATTATTTAAAATGGGAGTTCAAAACCTGGGGTGTTACACACCCATCACATCAACACATTTCACACCCAAATCTCATTCTTTCACATAGGAAAATACTTAGTTAGGTCTACATGGATTCAATCATTCCCTCTCTATGTTTTGGCACACACTTGAGTGCTACCAAATCTTTATGGTAATTTCATTGTCACAGACATTTTTCTTCGAGATTAATAGTACCCTTCAAAAGGACACACATCCTTTTCATCAATTGGAGGCTTCTCATGTCGAACAAATATATTTGGAACTACAACCAAACCACTCACACTTACACTATCATACCCAATTGACAGGATATGAACACTCTCAAAATCTATCCAATAGTTATATTCCACGGCCAATGGGGATAACCAATTTTCATAATTATCTGACCTAGTGTTTCTTCCCACAAACACCACAACATTAAATAGAACCATTGCACTAGTCAACTTTCACATCTAGCACACAACCATCTATGGAAACATCCCAACTGATGAAGACCGATTTTGGGGTCCATCGAATCCACTTTTATTTTTCCTTTGAACCTTGGACCTATGATTTATGGGCCCACATATAGACTGAACACTTGTCCATAACAACAATAACACTCAGAAATGTCCCTATCCACATTACCCTGGAAAACATCTAGAGTCTCGATCTGTGATTTTCATAGAAAATTCATTTTTCCTTTTTTGGTTCTCCTTCTATTGACATTGTTCTTGGGTCTCCTTTGCAGGATTCTTAACAATAATTGAAACCCCTTGGACTCATTATGTCTCAATGATAGTCTTTGATTCCCCATGAAATAGGAGGTCACAATTTCTTCTTTTACACTACTCTTATCATTAGATCATTGTTGATCCCTTTAGTGATTGAAGGTCAATATCTCCCTTCTTTGTAATACATCATTTTATATTCTTATGCTACGCCAAACCTGCAACTCTTGGTCACATATTCATCAAATCCGACACATTAACTCAGGGTTTCATCATACATGTTTACACGCAGAAGCACACGGTATTAACTACCACAAGGATGCAAAAATATTACATATTTCATAAATGAATCAAGCTCAAATTAAATTATAGCCTCTAATGTCCTCGCGCCTTTTCGACCTAGTGTTACAATGTGTCAATCAGTGTCTTTACACAATTCATGTACGCTACATTTATAATGAAAATACAAGAACGATCATATCATTCCAGATGTTGTTCCAGAGTTTGTACTCAAGGATTTAAAAAGTAAAGTGTCTAGGCATCTAAAAGTTAGTAAGTTGTAAAAGGGAGGAGGGTATACTTTCAGGATAGGAAGCTGAGGTTGATTTCTAGGTTGTCACTATCTGGCTTCCAACTGTTCCTGGATATTTATATCCCTTTCAATTGCAGCCCATGAATGTTCAAGTTATGCCCGGGTGTTATCCGTTTTAAGTATGGTATCAAAGAGATTTAAAGTGATATGGGTTTGATTTGTTAAGTCGGGTTCAATATTGGGTTCTCTTACAATAGGGACAGTCATAGAGGAACAGAAAAAATTGAAGTAATTCGAAAGTTTTTATGCTGTAACAATTTGATTTTATAAAAGAGAACTTTTAGAAATCAATATTAAAAGCGAAATGCAAACCAAAGGCCTTTTTCCTTAACTGTGTTATATTTGAAATAAATGGTGTATGAATTATGGGAAAAACATTGAGTTGTCTATAGAATAAGGCTCCTATCAAGGGAGAATCTCACTATGTAAACAGAAGAAGAAAATAATATAAGAAATGATCCGATGAAGCATAAAATATGACAACCTAAAAATTCACAGGTCTTGTACCTGCTAGTAGCCGATACAGAGGAAAAGTTGTAAACAATAGATAGCTAAATATTAATCACTGCAATAGAAGTTTTACTAAATTGCAATGCGACATTCATGAGATATGTATAAGTGAAATAAAAATAATTATGAAGTAACAGAGAGAACAAACTCATAACACAGTAGTGACGGAATTAGGAATCTCCAGATTGCTTAGTATTAATTCTCCAAACGAGACAGTCTCTATTACAATTAATCAAAAAGGGACAGACCCTTTTTCTTTCTTCAAAATGTATATTTATACAAATTTTTACATGCTGGAATCTCAATAGTTCCACAGGTTTTCGGTTACAATCAAAAGGAGTCAAAAAGTTTTGTTTCTTTATCTTTGTTTTCATCTGGTACCCGAAACCTGCCTCTTCGCATGCTCCTTGAAAATAACACACTTCTCCACCAGTTGTGATATCAACTTAGATGGCTTTGCTTGATTATTTGCCTAAAAAATATAGCAGTCTTTCATCAATAGAGACAACTTTCCTTCCACCTATTGATCTTTGGCATTGATAGAGCATAACAGTATACTCGGTTTAATTAGCGATTTGTCTATTTGCACTATGTCTGTTTGAGCTATTTGTGATATTTCAACTAATTCTCTTTCTTCCTTTTCCTTTATATTAAGAATATATTTAGCTGTATTTATCTGACCCTGTATCTCCATGCCACTTTCACCATCGGAACCCAAACAAATCTCACTTAACAAACCAAAAATTTCTTCGCAAGATTTCCTTAGCTTCATGGCTTGTTGTTTACCTTCAGATATATTTCTCTCCAGTTCTTTCAACAAGATATTACCCCTGGTCTACTCTGAGATGGGAAAACTAGAAATACTGCTTGTTTCCCTTATTTTTGTGGCTATAATAGCCTCCTGGAATGCCACCCGAGCTGCTTCGGCATCCCTTTCTTTAAGAGAGAGGTTTTCCAACACCTGATCAATGAGTTGGAAGCTTCTTTGAATTGTTTCTACTTTAACAAGCAGACCCTGTTGTGCTGTCGATAACCTTTTTCTGATCTCTATTGCCTGGGATTGAAATATCCCGATATCGATTACCCGGCCTTCGACGAATTCTAGTTTGGCCCGAAGCTGGTCTATCAATTCTCCTTGCTGGCTTATCTGAGTCTGACTCATCTGAACCTTCAACTATGTCTATTCGAGATCGACTTTAAGCTGTTCGATTTATTTTTGATCTTCTATTCTTTCTTTCTCTAAAGTCACACTTGCCTGATCTTTAGCAACAACCTCTGTTGTGGCTAGTTTAGCCTCTAGTGTCTTGATCAAATGATTTTTTCATTTTCGCTGATCTTTTAGGGTCCCGACTAAATATTGGTTCGTCGTGGCGAAAGCACCCAATGTTCCTGCTATTTGCGTGCGAATTCTACTTTCTTCATATTTTTCCCATCATTTAAAACTTTAAATTTATTAGAGACAATACCTGCCTCTTGGTAGAGTTCTTGTCTCACAACCACTTTCCTCTTCTTATCAAAGAAGAATTCATTTGGAGGTAGCTCTTCGACTGATATAGGTGTCAATTTTTCACCCAAAATCCAACCTGCTCCCGGGATTTCCTTTGCACACTGTAGTGGGGTAATGGAGGAAATTGGATTGACGACCTGTTTAGAAGATTTCCCAGGAATAATGACCGGAGTTGACTCGCTTGCAGGACCGAAAGCCTCAACTTCCTATTTTGGGCCCCCAACTTGCTCTTCTTTATCCTGTTGTCCTTCTTGGTCGGGCATTGAACCTTTAGAGCCTCTGGCTTTTGTTTGCTTCTCCTCTGCTATTGTCAGATCTTCACCCTGTAAAAATAGAGGAAGGCAATGCCACCTATGCTCTTGGAATATGAAAACATCGGTCCTCTCTTCGGGCGACAGGGCTTGTATTCGAGCCAAAACTTCATCATAAGATTTTGCGCCTCATAAAATAGCATCATGAGGTGAATTCTCGTGCTCAAATATTTTAAGGCCACAACTAGCCAAATGATTACTCATGACCCTATGTGGATCATGTTTCTTGAATTCGATATGAACCAAATTTATATCTTCTAGGGCTGCTTCCTCGGCCTTTGCATGCCTGAAGTCTAATAATGAATAGGTGTTTAAATGAACAGGAAAAGGTGGCCATACCTTTTTTGAAAACCCTTTTAGTTCTTTACTTATACAACAGATTACGGTTTTCCTGGCGATCTCGCGACAAGCCAACCTTTCGGGTATAAGTAAGGGTAAAGCATGCAATGGGACGAAAGCGTCGAAAACCCTGATGTATGAAAATTCTTTCTCCACATACCAATTGGCCACTCTGTTTATATTTTCCGTGATGGTATCCGATATCCTGGGTGGCGGATTACCGAAGATGGAAACATGCATCGATACCATTACCTAGTTGACGATTTCGTATATGAAATCTAAATCCTTGTCCTCCCAAAGCTTAGAAAGGTATACATGGACTGGCTCAGCATTCGATGGAGCCCAACTCGAATTCATCAAGGGAAAAGGTGTCATGGAACATACTGTGTCCATGAGATATGTAGACATAAAAAATGAAGCAGATTTCCCACTCTCTTTCTATGTCCGATATTCTGTAATCCGACTGGTCAGGCTATCTGATAACAAGTTGGCCTAGTCGAAAGAAGAGCCTTCTACCACTGACTATATCAAGGGCACCCATTGGAGGAAACAATGTGTGGTGTCTTCTCTCCCGTACAATCTATAGGTCATCATCTCTACGTATTTGAACTATGGTTCCAAATAAGATATGGACTAAATTCCATTGTTGTCTGCCCTGAAATTCGCTTTGTGTGAGACCCAATCCTTCATCAAATCAGATAAAATTTTCGCGCATTTCTCGCATTCCTTCTTTTTAAAACCATCTAGAAACTCTGCACTATACATGAAGTCTGACATGGGTGGTAATTTGTACATCGCCTGTAAGTTTTCTGGTCTAAAGGTCTCTACAATGACCTTCTGCTCATTGATGATGGTTCTAGTCGGGATTTCTACATGATCTAGCACCCATCGGATCATGTCATAGTAAGGCAGAAGGCATGGCATGGATGATACTTTGTGCATATCTACCTAGACAACGATCTTATATTTGGTAGTCATGTAATCTTTCTCGTTGTCACTGGAATCGTCCGAACAGTTCACCACATCTGCTTGCAAAACCTTTGAGACGTATGACCAGGTTCGCACGGAATCAACGCTCTGAAGTGAAGTATCCGAAACATTATCAGAAAATTGTCCTGAAACCTCAGTGCTTGACTTGGATGCTTTTCGCAGGGCCATGACAGGGGATTGTAACTTATCTCTTTTGCAATAAAAATGCGTATACATATAAAAGTTAGCTTACTGAGAAAAACTTCTCTGTGCAGGATAGAAATGAACTTTATGAATAAAATAAGAAGCAAAAGATCTATATCTTCAAACATTTAACACATCGATGTCCTTACGAACAGAACAATCCAATCATACTTAGATAGAGATTTTGGCAATAAAAACCATATCCTTACTTTTCCGTTTCACCTTATTTCCAATTATTGCCATAAAATTTGATGATTTGTGGGACAAGGTGGTGCAAGGAACATTTGAAATTACCTCGTAAATTGTGCGTTATTATCATTTGAATTAAACATTGATTATGGTTGGCTTGACTTCCTTAATCAGGATTTAAATCAATCATTTTGGTGTTCGCTGTATCGAGACTTTCTACTCTAACCTTTCGACCCTCTAAAACCCGATATTGCGATGATTATACTTAATTAAGCAAGGACATAACTAGTATTAAGTGTTTTAATTGATTACTCTTTAATTTATATTGCGACTTCATGGCTTGGAGCTTCAAAGGTATTGTTTCCGAGAGGAAAGTATGCCGAGTCGCGAAATCCTGAGGAGCTTAAATCATGGTCAAGACTAATCAACCTTGACTCTAACCTCAGTTACTTAGGTAAAATTTTCGTGGCTTCATCTTTTGGATATTTAGGGGTAATTTTTTAGGAGAGAGTGAACGTTGAGACGTGAAATCCCGACAGCATTTGACTGGGGTTTACATGGTCCCAGTCTTAGCTTTCACCTGAGGTAAGCTTTTGACACTTTTTGCGACCTCGCACATCGGGGTTTGTAAATCTTGTGACTTGTAACTCCTAAAGAGTGATATTCCAAGGTATGAAGAGATACAACCTTTGTTTAATGATAAAAAGTGGTAACTTATGAGACATCACATTCCCCACTATTCCGCATGTCGAGACTACTAAGATTTTCAGTAGGTGAATATCACGAAGCGAAAAAGAACTTAAGAACCAACATTTGAATTTTTAAAATAGATTTGAACAAAATAAAGAAGGCGGCTCCAACATAGGCTCCAACTAGGGATCTCGTTTCCCAGTGAGGCAAGAAGAACAGTAGACCACATGCCTGTATTGGGTAAATGAAGTCATTGGTTTAACTTCTATGAAACTTGCTTTAGGGAAACGATAAACCGAGGGAAGAAAATATTTTTGTCTTTTACTGCTGTAAGGATTTTCAATACTCAAATATATTTCTCACTTAGCTACAGTCCCTTTCACAACTTTCTCTTTCTCTTTACTGAGTTTAGGTCTACATTAGGACAAATCAAAATAGTTCTAGGAAATCCAACAGATATTTGTAGTTTTTTGGCTTACATCCAACGAAATTTATGGCATTTTTTAATCAGGGAGTCCCATCTGGACTTAGGATGTGGATCCAGTCTCGAGAAAGTTGATTACCAGAGTCAAGTGATATTCACATATAATATCCTTATAGATATCTCATATATTGCTTCACTGCCAGCGAGCCTGTTCAGTACCCCGGTGAAGTTATCTGCCTCTTTTTTAGCTGGATTTCCCTTCACCACTTCGAAATGTATTTATGCATTTAAATGCTGAGACGAGGGAAATCATTTCTGAATTTCCTTTCATCGTCTCTTCAGACTAGATGTACAATTATATATGACTTTCCTTTCATCATCTATCTTATAATTTTCTTTTTAGAATACAAAGCGGGGGCAATCAGATTGTATGAGGGGTGATATCTGCGTAATATTTTGAAATGTAGGTCTGTCAACTTACTTTGATTACTCGGTGCCAACCTTCCTTTGACTTTCACACCACCTTGGGTCCGCAGGGAGAAAAAAGGAGGAAACATTTTTCTGGGGGTTTTCCTTTGAGTAAGCCTTACCCATTCGAAACTGTTGAAAAACCTAGAAAAGACAGGATTCACCTACGCATAACTTGTTTAGTAAGAGATCGAGGAGCTGTGAAGACAAACCTTCTTTCCAAAACACGCTTACAGATTTCAAAGTTTAAACATAATCTCTTCTCCCTACGTATATAAATCTGAAAATACATTTGGCATTTTTAAAAAGACAAATCTGAGGACCAAAAGAAAGGTGATCGACAAATGTTTGTATGCTGAGGGGCAGGGGTTGAAAATTAAAACCGCTTTTTTGAAAACCCTTCCCCAGAGATGCTTCACTTTCTATTTGTTTTAACTACCACCTATCTGTGTTTTAAGTTAAATTTATTAGGGCCCAGAGCAAGTAACTGTACTTTTTAATAATCAATTAAGTAAGAACATTAGATTTATGGGACCTTTATGATGTTTTTGGAGATCTCTGCTTTCTTAAGGAACATAATTTTCAGGAGTTCATGCCTTTACCTTACCATTTTTAAAATAACTAAAAACCTTTTCTGTCACCTGTTTTCGGCGAATGCAAATCTCCGATACATGACCTTTTGTTTTGTCCATTCATTCGTTTAGTTTGCAAACCGAAATCCTGTAAATACAAAGAGTGTCCTTTTTTAAAAGAAGTTAAATGTATTTGAAAACTGTGTATCTCTACTTATATTGACCTGAAAAAAATAAAAATTGAAAACTTACCTTAAGGGAATCATGAAAAAGAAAACAAATACAAACCGATATATACAATGGAAAACCTCGGAGAACTAATTATGTCATGTAGTGTTTTAGATAATGTCCGTTGACAGGGGCATTGAAGATTTTACCATCCATATTTTCTAATAAAAATTAATTTTTTCCTTCGGAAGTTGCGACTCTAAATGGTCCATACCAAATATGATCAAATTTACCTTGTTTCGCCGAATCTTCCTTCCTAGCATCCCATCTTAAGACCAAATCTCCTAGAAGAAACTCTCTGTCTTTTGTCTTATGGTCAAATAACGTTTTCATTTTGTTTTGATATCTTTAAAATCTTTCGTCCACCTCGACCCTATGTTGTTGTAATTCGATCAACTGATTTAGTCTCCTTGTGACGTGGTTTGGTTCTTCTTTCTCATCTTGCCATAGTTTCATCATAGGAAGTGCCAAGTTTTGTAGGTAATACCACGTCAGTCCCATATACCATCTGGAAAGGAGAAATACCGATGGATTTTTTTGTGCCAATCTGATTTGCCCATAGTGTGTATTTTAAATGTATATGCCAGGATCTCTTGTTCTCGTTCAACACTTTCTTAAATATGTTGATTAGACTCTTGTTCAAAGATTCGGTCAGTCCATTTCCTCGGGGATAATATGTCGTAGAATGGTCGAGTACAATATTGTACTTTTGGAAAAAACTGATCATAGCCATAGATTTAAAATTGTGAGCATTATCTGTTACTATCTTTCGGGGGCAGCCGAATCTAGATAAAATATTTTCTTCTAGGAAATCTATTACCACTGAATCTGTAGCCCTACTGGTAGGAATAGCTTCTACCCATTTAGTAAAGTAATCTATGGCAGTTAGGATCCATTTGTGTTGAGCGCTGGAATGGGGGTTAATTTCGCCTATAAAATCCAGTCCCCACTGCTGAAAAGGAGCCTCTGTTTTGAATGGAACTAAAGGTAATGGTGGGATTTTATGCTTTCCTACGAATAGTTGGCAAGGGTTGCAATCCTTGACTTTGGTGTTTACATACGAGAAAATTTTAGGCCAATAATACCCTTCCCTCAGGATTTTATAAGCTGTCGCTCTCCAAGCGTGATGTCCCCCACACACTCCTTCGTGGAATTCTCTTATGACCTTCTCTGTTTCATATTCAACCAAACAGACCAACAGGAAGCCAAGTGGGTCCTTCCAAAACAATTTACCCTCAGATATACAATATTTGACCACATGTAGTTTTAGCGTTCTGGCTTTGGATGGAGATAAATCACTTGGGCAGTTCAAATTCAGTAGGTAGGATACTATGTTTTTGTACCAGTCGAAGGATGTAAACTTCTCTTCAATCCTGACTTCACTTTTTTTCTCATAGAGCTCATTCATATCTTCCTCTTCACCACATCCATGTATGTTATTTATGCTGAGGGCTCTGTAATTGGATTCAACTAAGATTTTAGCCAAACCTTGACCCTTTATCATCTTTGTCGGCTTTACTTCCAGATCAAATTCTTGAATTTTTGCGAGCCACCATCCCCTTTTTCCATCACTATCAGGTTGCACTAGAATGTCTTTTATAGAGCTAGTAGGTACATACACGATTATCTTGGAATGAAATACATAAGTCCTAAAAGGCTTTAATGCATTTACCATAGCATATGCTTGTTTTTCCATTATATCATATTTTAGTTCCGTGTCTCTAAGACTTTTGCTGAAAAAGGATATCGGTTGTTCAAAACCCTCCTTGTTTTTTCTGGAGGAGCACTGCGGCAATAGTGTGCTCGAAAGCAAATGAGAAAATGAGAAAATCCTTTAGATAGTTAGGGATTGCCAGTACAGGTGCCTTGCTTATAACCCTCTTGATACGTGCAAACAATTCTTCGACATATGATGTCCATTTTACCTCGTTGTTTTTCTTTAACATACCTGTGATTAATTTCACAATTTCAGTGAAGTTTGGAATACACCTTCTCAAAAAGTTTATCTTTCCTAAGAATGACTGGATTTCCTTTACATTTCTAGGAATATTTATTGTGTCTATAGATTGAACCCTGTTGGGGTCAATTTTAATTCCGTATCAGGACACAATATGGCCCAGGGGTTTACCTTCCCGCATGGTCAAGTGAGACTTTTTAGGGTTTAAAGACAGACTGAACCTGTGGCATTTTTCGAAAGTCTGTTTGAGATGTATTAAATGGTCTTCGTCAGAATTAGAAAAAATGGTTAGATCATCGAGGTAGACAACTACAAACTTGTCTCTTTCACCGACGAAAGCGATATCCATAGCACGCTGGAAAGGGGCACCTTCATTCATTAGACCAAAAGGCATTTTATCATACATGAATGTACCCCAGGGTGTAGTGAAAGTTGTTTTTTCTTTATCTTGTTCGTTTACAACAATTTGATTGTACCCAGAGAAACCGTCGATCATATACATACTATTTGCTCAGACTACCTTTTCTAAGACATGATCCATTTTAGGTAAATCATAGTTGTCTTTTAGGGAAGATTTATTTAAATTTCTGAAATCAACACACAGTCTAATCTCTCCACTCTTTTTTCTAGCTGGAACCAGGTTTGCCACCCAATCGGAGTATCTCAGTGGTACTATTATTTTCGCATCTAAAATCTTCTTGACTTCTCTTTCGACTATGGGTAATAATATACGGTTGATTTGTCTAAGATTTTGCCTAAAGGGTTTGATACCAGGATTTAGAGGTATCTTGTGTTCGATCACGGTAGTGTCGTAAGTCCTAAGATATTCGTAAGACCAAGAGAAAACATCTTTATATCATGCAAGAAAATATTTATACTTATTTTTCATCTCAGGAGGAAGATACTTTGATATTTTCACCATCCTAGGTTCTTCTTTTGTCCCTATATCGCAATCTTCAACCTCTTCTAGTTGGGGTTGAAGAGTAGATTTTAAAGGCATGTCATTTTGATCAAAAAGTCTCTCCAGGGGGATTAGTCCCTTTGGAATCTAATTATTTTTTAAAACTAACATGCGATGGTCGGCAATTTTTTCTCAGAACTCCTGAGGGTCTTCTCCTTCTTGCATAATCCACATGTGATCATTTTGATTCTCTTGATCGATGTGAGTTTCAGAAAAGTCACCCACTACTTCGAGGAACTTTCTGATCTGTTCATCATACTCGAAAACCTGTCGGTGTTGTATGTTGTTCAGGATGGATGGTCTGTTCCTTACCTTTATATGGTAATTTAATTTAAAATTCGTGGGGGGAGCGAAAGTCGAGGCTGCCTTGGCTAACAAATCGGCCTACAAATTTTCGGTGCGTGGTACGAAATGGATATTTACAGACGTGAAGAAATTTTCCATTAGATCCCAGGCACAATTTATATACACTCTCAATCTCGGGTGTTTGGCCTAGTATTGTCGGTTTATCTATTTGACTATCAACTCAACGTCTCCATATACTTCCAGGTTCTTTATGTTCAGTTTCTTGGCAGCTTGCAATCCTAATACTATGGCTTCATATTCACATACATTGTTAGTGTAATCTATATCCCATTGAATCCTGTAAGAAAAAGGGATGACAAACCTATTTTCAGGTGCCACAAAAAGTACTCCTGCACCGGCTCCTTCACATGACAGAGCACTATCAAAAAACATTTTGCAGATCCCTGTGCTATGCATATTTTCATAATCTTTCTCGTCTATGAAGTTTTCTTCTGTGCAACTATCTATACCATCATCAAAAGACAAAATACAATTTCCTAGATCTTGATCAACAATGTAAACGGGAAAATTGTTAGGATTCTGAGGATCGCTCATAGTATAGGCTAACCTCGTTTCCCTGTATAACCTAGTAAGTTGCCCACCAAATACAGGAATTGTGGCATAAGTCATGTCTAGTTGGAGGGATCCCCCAAGTTTGGCTCCCCATGACCTTGATAATAGTAATCCATATTTTGTGGGGATAACAGGAATAACTACATCCATCAAAACACTTTTGACTAGGACCTGTGCAAGGGTGAATACTAAATCTTTTATCACACCTAAGCCCTTGAATCTTCTTGAATCAAAAGAGTAGAGATCTCTGTAAGGTCGGGTGATCTCGAGGCTTAGTCTATCCATAATAGCTTTGGGCATCACATTATGTGAAGCTCCAAAATCTAGCATGCAGTTATGCAGCAGTCAATCATGCACATTTAGGGTGATATAGAAAGGGGCAACAGTGTCTCTGGAGCCCTCAAAATGTGGACCAAAAGTGATATTTGGCTTGTCATCTTCCAAATTTATTTTGTCTGATTGACTTTATTGGTCCGAACAACCTATCACCTTGGTTATTTGTTTTCGATATGCAGGGTTTTTTGCTAATTCAACCAGCGGAATCGGTATTTTGATCCTATTTATTTCATTTTCGACACTAAAACCACTGCCACCTTTGTTTGTTTCTCTGGTTAAAACCTCATGGTATTTCTTCTCGAACTTATTTGTCTGAGCTAATTTATTACTCATGAGCTTACTTACCAGTGAGGGTGTTTCGACTATCTTGATTTCCTTAGTTTGGGTCTCAACTTCCTTTGTTTTGAGGTTCAACGAGTCTACCTCCTTTGTTTTGTTGTTATATGTTTTAGTCACTTTTAGGGCAGGCACATATATTTCACCTCTAGGGAGAATTTTCTTCGGTTGAGGAATCGATGTAGGTTTGTTTTTACACCTCAAGTTATACCTCGCTTGGACCCCAACTATCATGGAATCAAACATTTCTTGGCATACAACAAAGTCATTGTTGTTTATATCATCTTGTTCATTTGACGATTGGGGTGTGTTCAACAACCTCTCATAGTCTTCTTTAGTTACATAGGGCTAAGCGTAGTCGTCGCCCAAATTTGTCACGTCTTCCTCAAGTCCCTCAAAATCTTCCAGGTCATTCCCTCCTATAAAATTTTCATTTTTTAAAGGGGCTGGATTTTCTGATCTTCATTTTTAACCTGCCTTTGTTGATTTTGAGGGTTGGGGTTTCTTTTGAATTCTCTTTTAATGAAAGGATCACTCTTGGATTGGTCTAGCTCCATTTTGGAAATCTTATTCGACAATTCTTTAATTACCCTAGTCATATCATCCATTTTATTGTCTGTAGATCTATTAGATCTTGAGGGTCCCACTTGTTCCCTAAAACGTCTAGTTTATCTATTCCCCATTTCTATCCTAGCTTTAAACTTACCAGAGGCCATCATGTTAAATTCAATTTCTATAGCATCATCCTGCATTCGGGTTAAGGTAGCCCCCCACCTTTCTCTTAAGAGAAGAGTGAAGACGGGTTCGAAAGCTCCTGTGAAGGTTACTTTGGTTGTAGTTTGGGAGGGTTTGACTTCGGCTGGGATCTTATTATATAGTTTATTAAATCTTTCGATAAACTCCATCACTATTTTTGAATTTCTTTTCTTTAAAGATCCGAACTCGGTTAGATAATATAAATGGTCTTTTCTCTCACCCCATTGTCTAAGAAAGGCATCTTCTAAGGCATCGTAAGATAGGATAGACTCGATGGGAAGGCTTTGAAACCAGGTTCGTACCTGTCCTTCAAAAGTTTGAACAAATAATATCGAATAAACGTCTTCATGTTCCAGACCTAGAATATCAGCGAACTGATCGAAGAAATTTATATATTCAGCTGCAGTTAAGTCCCTCTCCCTTGTAAATTTTGGTAAATTTTTTATATAATTTTCAGGAAGGTTATGAAGAGGCGCGGGTAGAACTAAAGGTGCATATCTGACAACTACTTCTCCACCAGCTGTGACATCAACTTAGATGGCTCTGCTTGATTATTTTCTTCAAAAATATAGCAGTCTTTCATCAATAGCGACAGCTTTCCTTCCACCTGTTCATCTTTGGCATTGATAGAGCATAACAATATACTCGGTTTAATTATCCATTTCTCTATTTGCACTATGTCTGTTTGAGCTATTTGTGATATTTCGGCTAATTCTCTTTCTTCCTTTTCCTTGATATTAAGCATATATTTAGCTGTATTTATCTGACCTAGTATCTCCATGCCACTTTCACCATCAGAACCCAAACAAATCTCACTTAACAAAATGAAAATTTCTTCGCAAGATTTCGTTAGCTTCATAGCTTGTTGTTTACCTTCAGATATATTTTGCTCCCATTATTTCAACAAGATATTACCCCCGGTCTGCTCTGAGATGGGAAAACTAGAACTACTGCTTGTTTCCCTTCTTGTTGTGGCTATAATAGCCTCCTGGAACGCCACCCGAGCTGCTCCGGCATCCCTTTATTTAAGAGAGAGGTTTTGCAACACCTGATCAATGAGTTGGAAGTTGCTTTGAATTGTTTCTACTTTAACAAGTAGACCCTGCTGTGCCTCCGATAACCTTTTTCGGATCAATATTGCCTGGGATTGAAATATCTCGATATCGATTACCTGGCCTTCGGCGAATTCTAGTTTGGCCCTAAGCTGGTCTATCAATTCTCCCTTCCGGCTTATCTAAGTCTGACTCGTCTGAACCTTCAACTGTATCTGTTCGATATTGAATTTAAGCCGCTCAATTTATTTTTGATCTTCTATTCTTACTTTCTCTAAAGTCGCACTTGACTGATCTTTAGCAGCAACCTCTGCTGTGGCTAGTTTAGCCTCTAGTGTCTTGATCAAATGATTTTTTTCATTTTAGCTGATCTTTTAGGGTCCCAAATGAATATTGGTTCATTGTGGTGAAAGCACCCAATGTTCCTGCTATTTGCATGGCAAATTCTACTTTCTTCATATTTTTTCCATCAGTTAAAACTTTAAATTTCTTAGAGATAGTACCTGCCTCTTGGTAGAGTTCTTGTATCACAACCACTTTCCTCTTCAACTGATATAGGTAACATTTTTCACCCAAAATCCAACGTGGATCCGGGATTTCCTTTGCAAACTTTAGGGGGGTAATGGAGGTGATGGGATTGTCGACCTGTTTAGAAGATTTCCCTGGAGTAATAACCAAAGTTGACTCACTTGGAGGACCAGAAGCCTCAACTTCTTGTTTCGGGCCCCCAACTTTCTCTTCTTTATCCTGTTGTCCTTCTTAGCCGGGCGCTGAACCTTTAGAGACTCTGGCTTCTATTTGCTACTCCTCTGCTATTGTTGGATCTTCACCCCATAATACTAGAGGAAGGAAACTCTGCTTATGCTCTTGGAATCTGAAAACATTGGCCCTCGAATGACAACTCTTGTATTCGAGCCAAAAATTCATCATAAGATTTCGTGCCTCGAAAAATATCATCATGAGGTGAATTATCATGCTCAAATCTTTTAAGGCCATAGTTGGCCAAATGATTACTCACGACCCTATGTGGATCATGTTTCTTGAATTCGATATGAACCAAATTTATATCTTCTAGGGATGTTGCCTCGGCCTTTGCATGCCCGAAGTCTAATAATGAATAGGTGTTTAAATGAACAGGAAAAGGTGGCCATACCTTTTTTGAAAACCCTTTCAGTTATTTACTTATACCACCGATTACGATTTTCCTGGCGATCTCATGACAAGACAGCCTACCGGGTATAAGTAAGGGTAAAGCATGCGAAGAGATGAAAGTGTCGAACACCCTGATGTATGAAAATTCTTTCTCCACATACCAATCGGCCAGTCTTCTTGGATTTTCCATGATGCTATTCGATATCCTGGATGGCGGATTACCGAAGATGGAAACATGCATTGATACCATTACCCAATTGAATATTTCGTATATGAAATCCGAAGCCTTGTCCTCCCAAAGCTTAGAATGGTATACATGGACTGAATCAGCATCCGATGGAGCCCAACTCCAATTCAGCAAGGGAAAAGGTGTCATGGAACATAATGCATCCATGAGATATGTGGACATAAAAAATGAAGCATCTTTCCCACTCTCTTTCTGTGTCCGATATTCTGTAATCTGAGTGGTTAGGCTATCTAATAAAATTTTGGCCCAGTCGAAAGAAGAGCCTTCTGCTACTAAGTATATCAAGGGCACCCATTGGAGGAAAACATGTGTGGTGTCTTCTCTCCCATACAATCTACAGGCCATCATCTCTACGTATTTGAACTGTGGTTCCAAAGAAGGTATGGAATAAATTCCATTGCTGTCTGCCCTGAACTTCGCTGGGTGTGAGACCCAATCCTTAATCAAATAAGATAAACTTTTCATGTATTTCTCGCATTCCTTCTGTTTAAAACCATCTAGAAACTCTGCATTGTACGTGAAGTCTGACGTGGGTGGTAATTTGTACATCGCCTGCAAGTTTTATGGTCTAAAGGTCCCAACAATGACCTTCTTCTCATTGATGATGGTTATGGTAGGGATGTCTACATGATCTAGCACCCATCGGATCATGTCATAGTAAGGCAGAAGGCGTGGCCTAACTGCTACTTTGTGCATATCTTCCTGGACAACGATCTTGTATTTGGTAGTCATGTCATCTTTCTCGTTGTCACTGGAATCATCCGAACAGTTCACCACGTCTGATTTCAAAACCTCTGAGACGTATGACCAGGTTCGCATGGAATCAACATTCTGAGGTGAATTATTTGAAACATTATCAAAACCTTGTCTTGAAACCTCAACACTTGCCTTGGATGTTTTTCGTAGGGCCATGACAGGGGATTGTAACTTAGCTCTTCTACAATAAAAATGCGTATACATATAAAAGTTAGCTTACTGAAAAAAAAATTCTCTGTGCGGGATAGGAATGAACTTTATGAATAAAATAGGAAGCAAAAGATCTATATCTTCAAACATTTAACACATCAATGTCCTTATGAACAAAACAATCCAATCATACTTAGATAGAGATTTTGGCAATAAAAACCATATCCTTACTTTGTTGTTTCACCTTATTTCCAATTAATGCCATAAAATTCGATGATTCGTGGGCCAAGCTGGCGCAAGGAACATTTGAAATTACCTCGTAAATTGTGCGATATTTTCATTTGCATTAAACATTGATTATGGTTTTTCTTGAATTCCTTAATTAGGATTTAAATCAATCCTTTCAGCGTTCGTCGTATCGAGACTTTCAACTCTAACCTTTCGACCCTCTAAAACCTGAGATTGTGATGATTATACTTAATTAAGCAAGGATGTAACTAGGATTAAGTGTTTTAATTGATTATGCTTTAATTTATATCGCGACTTCGTGGATTAGAACTTCAAAGGTATTGTTTCTGAGAGGAAAGTATGCCAAGTCGCGGAATCTCGAGGAGCTTAAATCATGGTCAAGACTAATCAACCTTGACTCTAAGCCGAGTTACTTAGGTAAAATATTCGTGGCTTCATCTTTTGGAGCTTTAGTGGTAATGTTTTAGAAGAGAGTGAACGCCAAGATGCGAAATCCCGACAACATTTGACTGGGGTTTACATGGTCCCACTCTTAGCGTTCACCTGAGGTAAGCTTTTGAAAATTTTCGCGACCTCGCACATTGGGGTTTGTAAATCTTGTGACTTGTAACTCCCGAAGAGAGATATTCTGAGGTACGAAGAGCAACAACCTTCGTTTAACGATAAAAATTGGTAACTTATGAAACACCACATCCCCTACTATTTCGCATGTCGAGACTACTGATATTTTCATTAGGTGAATATCACGAAGCGAAAAAGAACTTAAGAACCAACATTTGACTTTTTAAAATAGATTTGAACAAAATAAAAAAGGCGGCTCCAACACCAGATATGATATAACCTCTATTATCACTAAAATTGCTCAAAATCATAACAATATATAACAAACCCATGAAATTCAAGGAAATTTCATTCTCTTGGACATACTCATCCACGTCCTCGCCTTCTATAAGATTCAAAATTTTGACTTTGACTTGGGGTGGTTTTTCTCCTGCATCAAACTCTCAGGGTAGAAAACATTTCATGACCTCCTGGTAATGTTTCTTCATTGTTGCTTCATCTTCACTCTCTGGTATTCTTGCATCATTTCACCATAGGATCGAGCTTCTCCTCATGCTCAACATTGAGATGCAGCCAAGCCTCTGTAGCAAGCCTCCTCACCTACTACCCAATACCTCACCAAGCTTCCTCATGAGCTTTGGCCTTTTTGTATTGCAGGTTCTATATTCTAGAATGTCTCTGAGAATCCCCTACTCTTCTCTAGCTTTTGCACCTACCCACTCACACGTAGAGAAATATTTCCCTATGCTCTGATACCACTTGATGAAGATTGATTCTAGGGTCTGTCAAATCCACTTTTGTTTTGGCTTCAATCCTTGGAATTGTGGGTTATGGGACCATATGTGGAGTGCACATTCATCCATGGCAGCAATAACACTCAACAATATCCTTATCCATGGTACCTTGGCACACATCCCGAGTCTCGATCTGTGAGGTTCATAGAAGCCTCATTTTTCCCTTTCTAGTTCTCATTCTATTCAAAATCATTCTCAAGTCTCCATCGTAGGCTTCTTAACAATGCTCAACACCCTCAGGATTCATTATGGCTCTCATTTCTAATGTCTTTCCTCTGACCTGATATTCAACAATAGTCATTGATTTTCCACGTAATAGGAGGTCACAATTTCTTCCCGTATGCTATTGTTAGAATTATATCATCATCGATCCTTTCAATGATCAATAGTCAATCTCTCCCTTCTCTAGAATACATGATTTCATATTCTTTTGATACGCCAAACCTGCAACTCTCACTCACATAGTCCTCACATTTGACATATTAACTCATGGTTGCATCATATAGGTTTACACACATAAGAACATAGTATTAACTAACACAAGGATACACAAATATTACATTTTTCATAACTAAATCAAGCTCGAATTACATCACTACCTCTAAGGGCTTGATGCTTTTTCGACCTAATGTTACATTGTGTTGGCCATTCTCTTTACACAATTCCCACATACTACATTTATAACGAGAATACAAGAAGGATCAGATCATTCAATATCTGATATAACCTCTAATATCACTAAAATATCTCAAAATCATAACAATATATAACAAACCCACAAAAGTCAAGGAAATTTCATTATCTTGGACAAGCTCATCCACGTCCTCCATCTTTCAGGATCCCAAATCTTATGTTTCTTTTGTCCATTCACTTGGTTTTCTTCTTATTGTGTTGCTTTTTCCTACAACCTTCTTGGATCCCATACTCTATTTTCTTGTTATTTTCCTTGTTGATATATCTTCTTTTAGGAAACATCATTTTGTGGTTGACTTTCTTCTTCAACCCATGGTACCTCCACCTGGATTCCTTCATCATTATTCTCCACAATTCATCAACTTCAATGTATATCTTTGTTCTCTTCTAGTACATGGTATTGTTGCAAGTTTATTGTTGCATATATGTACTCATAACACATATGGATATTACTGCAATTATTTCACTTCCCTCCTTTATCCAACTGACTGCAATAACTTTCCTTTTGTTGTCTTCAACTCCTTGAATATATATTTCATTTATTAACACATATCCCTCCTGAAGTACTCTAAATATAAATTCATTTGACATTTCTTCCATGACCATTTGATGTGTGACAGCTGGAAAAACCCTTTCTCCTACATATTTCTCTATGAAAGACTAACTTTCACCTTTAAAAAACTTTCCTATGTCCTCGTCTATACATAAAACAAACATGTTAAAGAATAATTCTCTTCAGAACATTATTGGAGTTCATCCTTCATCATAAATACATCTTTCCCTTTCCTCTTATTATCCATTGCAAAAATATAGTTGACTTCCCCTTCACATATATGGGTTTATTCTTGACTCCAATGGGTATCTTCTGCAGTATTTTTCTTATACTTCATATCCCTCTCATGGAAATTTCCTCAAACAACTCTTTTCCCCGCATCAACCTATTCACTCCCATTCTCTTCAAATATTTCCTCATACCTCAACAAAACATATGGTTGTCTTAAAATTGCACCATAAAATTTATTCTATTGTTTTATTTTCTTCCACAGTCCACTAGCTAAAATGTTTAGATTTGCCAAATCATTAGTTTCAACTTATTTGATTTTCCTCGAGTTCATGGAAACACTCACCAAAACACACTATATTATTCAAGATATGTCTTTCATTCTTCCATTTACTCCACTCTACTCTATACACCTTTCCAGAAGTGTTTGGGACATTTTGTTCTCTCTCCCAAACTCTTTGCTTCCCTATAGGATACTTATTTCTTGTAAAGCTACTACCCCTACCTACACCTGAACAAGAAACAAATATATTACAAGAAACAAATTTATTCATCAATCCTTGAAATTCATCATCAGTCAAAAGAATGACTGGTAACACTCCATGTTCATCTTCATTGCTTAGATAAGTTGCTACTTCCTCTTGTGCATGAGTCCCTTCTTGGATTCTTGAATAATATATGATATCCTCCTACTCACCTTTATATTTCTCATTTCCTCTCAAGAAAATCCATTGTTCTACATTCCCCCCCTGTAACATAATTTTATATTCACAAGACAATCCCATGTCTTGACCTTTAACTTTATCATCTTCAATGTTGCAACTAGGCAATCTTGAATGTCTTATGCCTACAATTTTCATGTAGTATTTTCCTTTTGGATTCTATATCCTTATTTGGGGTGTTTTTTATCTATCATAACCAACCATTCCTCACCTTCATCAATTGCACTGCAATGTAGTGATTTTATTCATAATCGCGTTGGGTGTCTGTTGATTAAGGTTGGTTGACATTGATGTCAACCCTTGAAGAAAGCCCCGTAGCACAAAGGCTTGGGTAATGGACCCAATATTGTTCGATGTAAATATGACTCATTATTTTTTTTTCATGGTTTATACAAAGTAAATATGGATGAACTCCAAATTGGTCCCCTTATGGTGAAATCCCTCACGGGAAGACGCTTTGTGGAGTAAGAGAACCCATGCTTAATTGTGGAATAATGAGATGAAGGAAAGTGATTTTTTTAGGGAAAATATACTATATGGATAGTTCTTTTCATTTCATTTTCGGTGGTATGTGGAACGTCACATAATTCCTCATGGTTAGAGAGTTATGGCCATGAGAAGTTGGAGACCCTAGGTTTGGGTAATGGACCCAAGTTTGTTTGATGGGTAAAAGTATGAGTTATGATATATTTTCAGATAATACTATTATATATGGATAGTACATGTCATTCCATTTCTGGTGGTATGTATAACGTCACATAACTCCTCACGGTTTGAGAGTTATGGCCTTACGAAGTTGGAGGACCCTCATATGTCATTTAGAGGCCCCAAAAGGTCAAAGTAGTCAAAGTGGTTTAAGAGATTTTAAAAGGTAAATAATAACGTGAAGTGATCAATGTATTATAATTCAAAGTGAATAGAAAACAGATTATTTCAATAATAAATTTAATGGAGAAATTAGAAGTGGACCTAATCCTAAAATAAGGAAAGTGGGCCAAGTGACCTCGAAGATGTTTTTAAGGAAGCTACTTAAAGAGTATAAATAAGAGGCAAGGCTCTCTCATTTGAAACACACTTGAGAATATTGAATATATATATATGTTTCTGAGATAACCAAGGATATCTAAACCAAAATTCTGAGTGAAGGTGAAGAATAGAAGGCCAAAATGCAAGGAAGGATAAATTCTTTTGATGGTGCTTTCTAATGTATGTTATTTACAGGTCATCTCAGCATTTTTTCTATAAAGTTTTTTCTATAATGATTCACACCATGAAATTGCTATGAAAGTGAGAAAACATATCCACATATATGTGGAAACAAATTCATCTTTTCAGTCGTTGTATTTTGGGAGTTACACTCCGTGGAAAATAGGGTTTGGGGCCAGTCCTGAAACTAGTCAAGATCAAGTGTTTCGGGTTAAAATGTCATAACTTCTTCATAAAAGATCCAAATTTAGTGAGACCATTTTTTTGGTTATATTATAGTCTGTAGTAGTCTATGTAATATTTGTAGATTATTTCATCAAATATTTTGTGCGGGGCACGCTCTACAAGGTCTCTTTCTAGAATAAGACAGAATTCAACAAGGTATGCCATTTTTTCTATAAATCATTTTCTGAGAGGTTACAAGTAGTGAAACTTTGAGGAATTGCATTAAACACATTCAAAAAAATTGTGTATTAGTTTCATATATTTATACATTATAGGTTCAAAGTTATGATTACTTCAAGTTAGGGTTGTTGACTAATTCAAAACTAGGCATGTGAGACTAAAGAAAAGTTTGATGAAAGTGTTAGTCTCTTGTTTTTAAAGTTAAGGAAGGTTTGCAGGAATGTGATCATATACACCAGGTCTATTACAAAGCTACAAATAATATTTGGATGATGAAATTGATGAGGGATTTTGGTTGTGGTACATGTTGAGTACATGGTTGAGACAAATAGTTGATGAGTTGGCGCACATACATGAGGTGTATAGTTGATGATGTTGGTATATATTGATGAGTCATAGTTGATGATTAGTTGACACATGATTGGTACATACTTGGTACATGGTAGGATGCACTTGTTTATGGTACAGGTTGATTACAGGTTGGTGCATGGTTGATGCACTTGTTTATGGTACAAGTTGATTACAGGTTGAGGTACAGGTTGATGCATGGTTGATGCATGGTTCAGAGTTATTGGTACAGGTTTACAGTGGTATATCTCACAGTGATAGTGTGACAGTGGTTCCATCATTCTACTTCTACTTCAGGGTCGTAGGATAGGGCAAGGACAGGTGGTTGTAGCCACCTTCCAGTTGTAGAGAGAGAACATTGGGGGTTGTAGCCTCCTTCTGGTTGTAGCCAGAGAATTGGGGAGTTGGAGCTTACCTCAGGTTGTAGCCTTAGAAACTAAGAGGTTGGAGCCTCCTTCCAGTTGCAGTTGGAAAACAAAGGAAGTTGGTGCTTCCTATGAATGTAATTCTTCAAGACATATAAGAAAAAATATTCTATGGTTTTCTCCCTATTTGGGTTTCCACATAAAGCACTGGTGTACTCTGTATGTGTGTGATTGTTTATTTCTCACTTCTCATTATTGGATAATAATTCTACATTTATATAACATTTGAAGAAAAATGATTATAATTACGCTATTACTGATTCACCCCCCCTCTCAGTAATCCAACAATTGGTATCAGAGCAAGTTCCTTGAAAAATTAGTTTAACCACTGAAAGGTAGATCATGGAGAGTACCAACTCGTATAAAAATGGAATACCATAGTCTAATGGACAGAAGTATTCTTTTTGGAGAATAAGGATGAAGGCATATATACATGCACAAAGATTTCAAGTTTGGCAATCAATTGTAGATGGATACACAGCACCAACAGTTCTACCAACAAATGACAAAGCAGTGAAACTCGACGAGAATAATTCCAAATCCATAAATGCACTTTTGAATGGTCTTAGTGATACAGTATTCACCAAAGTTACACATTGTAAATCTGCTAAAGATATTTGGGGCAAGCTTCGAAATATTTATTAAGGAGATTCAAAAGTCAAAGCAACAAAGCTTCAAACTTATAGAGGTCAGTTTGAACAACTAAAAATGAAGGAAGATGAAGATATCGCGTCCTACTTCTTACGAGTCGATGAAAAAGTGAATGCAATCATAGGATTGGGAGAAGAAATTGAAAAATATGTAATTATTCAAAAGGTACTAAGATCTCTTCCTATGAGATTCAACCTTAAGATATCAACACTAGAAGAAAGATCAGATCTAAACTCAACAAGCATGGACGAGATTCATGGAATCTTCACAACATATGAGATGACAACTAAACAGGAAAATCCAGATGTAAAAGAAGTAGCCTTCAAAGAATCCAAAAGATCAAAGAAAAAGAAAAAGGAACAATAAGAATATAGCAGCATCAGTGATGTCTCGGAAGATGATGAAGAAGTGGCCAACTATGTCAAAAGACTGAACAAGGGAACCAACGATAGGTACAAAGGTAAGCTTCATTTAATTTTTTTTAATTGTGATGGTATTGGTCATTTTTCTAACAAATGTCCTCATAAGAAAAAGAGAAATGATGAAGGTTACTCAAAAGGTAGACAAACATATATAGGTAAAAGAACTACAAAGAAATTTTTCAAGAAAAACTTTTGCACCAAAGAAGACATCTCATCATGACATGAAGATGAAGTCAGTGACAGTGAAACAAGGAGAGTTCTATTCATGGTAGTAGAAGACTTTGATAAATAAGACTTCGAATAAGAATATGAATAAGCATATGAAGAAGAAATTGAAGAGGCAGAAGTTGACTTTCGAGAAGAATTAATGAGTGCCATAGAAGTTATCAGAAGAGAAAACAAGAAAAACAAGAAACTACAAGCAGAACTAGATAATAAAAAAGACACTCAAGAACTAGAACAAATGATCACAAAATTGAAGGTTCAAATAGAAGAAGATAAAAGAATTGAAGAATCAATCAAAGAACAACTAGAAGGAAAGGACAGGATCATTGGAAACCTGGAAGCAAAGATTGTCACACTAAGAAAGGATATTCAAAAGAAAAATATGTAGAATAGCTCAAAAGTTCTGGATGACATTATCAGCAATCAAAAATCTTATCTTGACAAGTCTGGACTTGGATACAATCAGATAGAAAAGGGATCAAGCTCCAAAATAACAGAGCAAGAAACAAATCCAAAAAATTATGCAAAAATAATCAAAGGGGATAAAAAGATATACAAGGAAGATTACAGGGACACTCCTTCACCGAGAAGATTTATATTTCAGAATCAACAACAGATAGACATGCCTCAAGAAGAAGAAGGATTCATAAGAGCACCTCCTTTCATAAGATCTTCAACTACCAGGTATCAAACTATATTTTTTGGTTTATGTTATGCTTGTAATATTTTTGGAAATAAAGCTATAAATTGCATAGCTAACAACAGGAACAATAACTACTTTGAGAGCCATACACAAAGGGGTTATTCAAGAAGACCTAGTGAAACACGGAGAAGAAGTTACAATAGGTTTGAATCCTTGAGCACTAAAGTGGAATGTTACAAATGTAACAATTTTGGACACATGGCCAAAAATTACAAAATGACAGTCCCTCCTAAAGAACCTCAACAGAGTCACAAACAAGAACCTCATAAAATGACATGGATAAGAAAGAAAGATCAGTATAGAAATGAAGAATACAGAGTCTCTCTACAAGCTAAACAGAATAAACGTGGTTGGTATGTTGACAGTGGATGTTCAAAACACATGACAGGTGATAGAGACAAGTTTCTTACATTACAAAAGGAAAGAGATGGATCAGTCTCCTTTGGAAATGATGATTCATCCAAAATCATTGGAAAAGGCACACTCCGAATTGGGAATAAGAATAAAAAGGCAGAAAATGTTCTACTAGTAGAAGATATGAAACACAATCTTTTAAGCGTGAGTCAAATGTGTGACCAAGATCATAAAGTTATTTTCGATTCACAAAAGTGTGAGATAAGAAAAGAAGGTTCAGGGAAATTGGTCGCTACAACTGCAAGAACTTCAAGCAACATATATGTGTTAAGAGAAATTGGAAATGAAAAGTGTTGTCTAGAAAAGGAATATGAAAGTTGTCTATGGCATAAAAGAATGGGTCACATGAATTTTGATAACCTTGTCAAAGTCAACAAAAGAGAAGCATTCAGAGAAATGCCCCAGATCACGAAACCAACCAACAGTTTATGCAAGCATTGCCAACAAGGAAAGAAAACAAAGACCAGGTTCAAATAAAAGGAATATTCAACAACAAAACCACTAGAAAATGTGCATACTGATCTAGTTGGACCAACTACAGCAAAAGGCTTAAAAGGTGAGAGATACTTTATGTTATTATTTGATGATTATACAAGAATGATTGTAGTTTTCTTTCTCAAGAACAAATCAAAAGCTTTGGAAAATTTCAAGATCTACAAGGAAATGGTTGAAAATGAGATGGATTCAAAAATCAAATGCTTAAGATCGGATAATGGAGGAGAATTAACCTCAAAGGAATTTATGGACTACTGCAGCAATCATGGAATAAAAAGGCAATTCTTCGTCGCTAGGACACCTCAATAGAATGGAGTTTTTGAAAGAAAGAACAGGACAGTACAAGAAATGGCTCGAACAATGATAACAGATTCAAAGTTGATAGACATATTTTGGACATAGGCAGTGCATACAATAGTTCACATTCAAAACATAGTAATTCTCAGTAACAACACTGATAAAACTCCCTACAAGCTATGGAAAGGAAGACCAACACATGTGAAGCACTTCAGAGTTTTTGGAAAGAAATGCTACATCAAAAGAGAAGATGGAAGAATGAAAAAGTTTGAATATCGTGTGGACAAAGGAATACGTGTTGGTTACTCAAGTACAAGGAAAGAATACAAGTGATACAATCTAAGATTAAACAAAGTTGTGGAAAGCATCAATGTAACAATTGATGAAACAGGCAGACCAGAATCAAAGGAAGAAGAAAACAAATCAATGAAACAACTTTTTGAAGAAGAAGATGAAAAAGAAGAAGAAGAGGAAGAAGAAGATGAAGTGAATCCGACATAAGTAGAAGAGAAGGTTCAGCAAGTATCTCCAAAGACACGTAGCAAACGAGTACAGAAGAATCATCCTTTAGATCAGATTATTGGAAACAAAGATGCAATAGTTGAGACTAGAAGAAAAAACTGTTCACGAGAGAAAACACACCTAGCACTCTTATCTACAATTGAGCCAAACTGTTTTGAAGAAGCCAACAAGGATGAATTTTGGAATAAGGCCATGGATGAAGAATTGGATCAAATAGAGAAAATGACACTTGGGAATTGGTTCCAAGACCAAAGAATAAGAATGTGATCGGCACAAAATGGGTTTTCAGGAATAAATTGAATGAAGATGGACAGGTTACAAGGAACAAAGCTAGATTTGTATGTAAAATATATGCACAGATTGAAGGAATAGACTTTGAAGAGACATTTGCCCCAGTTGCCAGAATGGAAGCAATCTATTTTCTTTTAGCTTATGCATGCTCCAAAAATGTTAAAGTATATCAGATGGATGTAAAATCATCTTTTCTGAATGGGAAAATTGAAGAAGAAGTCTACATTGAACAACCAGAAGGATTTCAGTTGTCAGAGAACACAGACTATGTGTGTAAATTAAAGAAGGCCTTGTATGGTCTAAAACAGGCTCCTAGAGCATGGTACTCCAGAATGGATAAGTATCTGCAACAAGTAGGGTTCAGAAAAGGAAGTGCAGACAACAACCTCTACATCAAGGTAAGTCAAGGTAATATTTTATTAATTGAATTTTATGTTGATGATATTAGGTTTGGTAGTGATGATGACAGGCTAAGACAAAAAATTGCAAAAGACATGCAAAATGAATTTGAAATGTCGTTACTTGGAGAACTATCCTTCTTTCTGGGACTTTAGATACGTCAAAGCAACCAAGGAATTTTTATTTCTCAAACCAAGTATATCATAGAAATGCTAAAGAGGTTCGGAATGGAAGATTGTAAAACAGTTATCACTCCCATGAAACCATTTGTAAGTTGAGAAAAGATGATGATTCAAAGTCTACAGATCAGAGAACATATAGGTCAATGATTAGAAGCCTACTATATGTGACAGCATCCAGATCAGATGATATGCAAGCAGTTGGATAGGTGGAACGATTTCAAGTAGCACCAAAGGAATCACATGTATTAGCAGTAAAGAGGATCTTCAGATATCTCAAAAGAACAGAAGAGTTTGGATTATGGTATCCAAAAGGAAAAGATCTATCACTTATTGCCTACACAGATGCAGATTTGGCAGGTTGTATTGATGACCAACGAAGCACCATTGGAGTAGTGTTCTACTTAGGTGAGTGTTTGGTATCATGTCTAAGCAAGAAAAAATCATCAGTATCTCTATCTACAACCGAGGCAGAGTATATTGTAGCAACAACATGTTGTACACAGGTTCTTTGGATGAAACAAACTTTGGTAGATATACTAGTTGAGTATGATGAGCCCATCCCAATATATTTTGATAATACAAGTGCCATCAATATCTCAAAAAACCCGGTGATGCACTCCAAGACGAAGCACATTCCAATCAAGTATCACTTTCTACGGGAACAAGTTACAGAAAAGAACATCAGGGTTGAGTATGTGGGCACAAAAGAACAAGTGGCAGACATCTTTACAAAACCACTTCCATGGGAAGCATTTGAATATCTTTGCCAAAGACTTGGAGTTATTTCTACTCCAAAAATGAATGTTTTTTTAATGCTTTTTGAATGCTTATCTTATATTTCTTAGATGTACACAAGGAAGCACCATAAGAGGACAGTCTGTCAGGGGGATCAGCCTCGGATGGAAATATACCTTTGTCATTGATGACAAAGGGGGAGAGATTTATCATATGTAGAGGAGAGAGGCATGGTTCCAGGGGGAGTATATTTATCAGATGCAGAGGACAAAGGCATGCTTCTAGGGGAATCATGAGTGATATGATTTCAATATTGCATAAGAGTGTTGCCATCATTGCCAAAGGGGGAGATTGTTGATTAAGGTTTGTTGTCATTGATGCCAACCCTTGAAGAAATCCTCGAAGCATAAAGGCTTGGGTAATGGACCCAATATTGTTCGATGTAAATATGACTCATTATTGTTTTTTCATGGTTGATAAGAAGTAAATATTTATTGTTAAGCCCTAATATTGGCTCATTACCCCTTAATTGGGGCATATTATATTAGTAATGTTATTTTATTTATGTCGGCTTTAGGCCATTAGTTGTAATTATACCTCCTAGTCTCCTATATATACCAAAGAGACATTTTCATTTTGAATCACCTTGTACTTGAACATTTAAGTGGGGTAAAAGGAGGTTTCCCCCTTGAAGAGGCTTATTATCTGAAATTATCTCTTTTTCAAGGCATTGAGTACTTTTCCTGAGGTTTTTCTATGCTATATTGATGTTTGGTTCTTAACATATGGTATCATAGCTCAAGGTCTTGGGGTTTCGCTGCTACATCTGAGACACCATGGAATTTTCACTATAAATTTTTTTCTACAATGTTTTAGAAGGCACATCTTGGAGGATATTTAGCAGACGGATCAAGGTATGTTGGGTTCAAAATTCAGCTTCTAAGGCCTTATATGTTCGGAGATACGGCCTGTACAAGATAGGGTTCTGGAATCATCCTGAAATGAGTCATTGTGGAATTTTTGCTATAAAAAATGTTCTGTAATGTCTTAGACCCTGAAATATCGAGGCCATTTACAGAAATTAGTAAGGTATCTATGGTAAAAATTTCAACTTTTGGGTCATCGTAAATTGGTAGATACACCTCGTGTAATATAGGGTATCTGACTAGTCCTATTGACTAGTCTCAAGAAGGTGTTCCAAGTAAAATAATCATAACTTATTGATAGAGTATCCAAATTGAGTGGGACTGGTTTCATTGGATCGTGGATAGTCTGTATTATTTTGGAGGTGAGTTTCAAAATTTGATATCAATTATTTTGTGTGGGACATGCTATACAAGTGAGATCTCCTGGAAAGGCCAAAAATCAGCAAGTTGTGAGAAAGTTACCATAAATTCCACTTGGCACATCCAATTTTGATCAGACCTATGGCATTTCAAAGAAGAAATATCAGAGAACTACCTAAAGAAAATTTTCATACCTAGAAGTGTCAAAACTTGGGAGATAGAAAAAAATAAATATTGTCTAGCAGAACCGCCTCAAAATAAAGATTCAAAAGTGATACTTGGCCAACATGCCACCAAAAAAGGGACCCTCTACGCCAAATAAGCCTCCAGAAAATCTTAATTGGACTCTTGATGAAGGTAAAGAAATGCATAGGGACATAAATGAACTACAAAAGAAGATGGATTCAATGGAATCTAAGTTGGATACTAAGATGGATTCAATGGAAGCTAAGTTGATGGATTCAATAGAAGCTAAGTTGGATACTAAGATGGATGGATTAAAAGGGGAGATCA
>ML791043.1:310314-340355 GCA_009831015.1 Picea engelmannii
ATTACCCCTTAATTGGGGCATATTATATTAGTAATGTTATTTTATTTATGTCGCCTTTAGGCCATTAGTTGTAATTATACCTCCTAGTCTCCTATATATACCAAGGAGACATTTTCATTTTGAATCATCTTGTACTTGAACATCTAAGTTGGGTAAAAAGAGGGTGCCCCCTTGAAGAGGCTTATTATTTGAAATTATCTCTTTTTCAAGGCGTTGAGTACTTTTCCTGAGGTTTTTCTATGCTATATTGATGTTTTGTTCTTAACATGTATGAACTCCAAAGTGGTCCCCTTATGGTGAAATCCGTCATGATAAGACGCTTTGTGGAGTAAGAGAACCCATGCTTAATTGTTGAATAATGAGATGAAGGAAAGTTATTTTTTCAAGAAAAATATCCTAGATAGATAGTGCTTGTCATTTCATTTCCGGTGGTATGTATAATGTCACACAATTCCTCACGGTTGGAGAGTTATGGCCATGAGAAGTTGGAGACCCCGGGTTTGGGTAATGGATCCAAGTTCGTTTGATGGGTAACTATATGAGTTATGATATATTTTTAGATAATACTATTTTATATGGATAGTACATGTCAGCCATTTCTGGTGGTATGTAGAATGTCACAAAACTCCTCACGGTTTGAGATTTATGGCCTTACGAAGTTGGAGGACCCTCATATGTCATCTAGAAGCCCCAAAAGGTCAAAGTAGTCAAAGTGGTTTATGAGATTTTAAAAGGTAAATAATAAAGTGAAGTGATGAGTGTATTATAATTCAAAGTGAATACAAACTAAATTATTTCAATAATAAATTTAATGGAGAAATTAGAAGTGGACCCCACCCTAAAATAAGCAAAGTGGGCCAAGTGACCTAGAAGATGTTTTTAAGGAAGTTACTTAGAGAGTATAAATAAGAGGAAAGGCTCTCTAATTTGAAACACACTTGAGCATATTGAATATATATATGTGTCTGAGGTAAACAATGATATCTAAACCGAAATTCTGAGTGAAGGTGAAGAAAAGAAGGCCAAAATGCAAGGAAGGATACATTCTTTTGTTGGTGCTTTCTAAGGTATGTTATTTACAGGTCATCTCACCATTTTTGCTATAAATTTTCTTCTATAATGATTCAGACGATGAAATTGCTATGAAAGTGAGAAAACATATCCAAGTATCTGTGGAATTTTTTTTAGCTTGTGGGTCGTTGTATTTTGGGAGTTACACTCCGTGGAAAATAGGGTTTTTAGGCTAGTCCAGAAACTAGTCAAAATCATGTGTTTCGGGTAAAAAAGTTATAACGTATTCATAAAAGATCTGAATTTAGTGATACCAAATGTGTTGGTTAGGTTATAGTCTGTAGTATTTTTTGTAATAGTTTCATATCATTTCATCAAATATTTTGTGCGGGGCACGCTCTAGAATGTCGTTGTCTAGAATAAGCCAAAATTCAGCAAGGTATGCCATTTTTGCTATAACTCCTTTTATGAGATGTTACAAGTAGTGAAACTTGAATGAATTGCATTAAACACAATGAAGAACATTTTGTATCAGTTTCAGATATTTATACATTACAGGTTCAAAGTTATGATTGCTTCAAGTTAGGGTTGTTGACTAATACAAAACTAGGCATGTGCGACTAAAGAAAAGTTTGATGCAAATGCTAGTCTCTTTTTAAAGTTAAGGAATGTTTGCAGGAATGTGATCATATACACCAGGTCTATTACAGAGCTACAAATCAGATTTGGATGATGAAATTGATGAGGGCTTTTGGTTGTGGTGCATGTTGAGTACATGGTTGAGACAAGTAGTTGATGAGTTGGTGCACATACATGAGGTGTATAGTTGATGATGTTGGTACATATTGATGAGTCATATATGATGAGTAGTTGACACATGATTGGTACATACTTGGTACATAGTTGGATGCACTTGTTTATGGTACAGGTTGATTACAGGTTGGTGCATGGTTGATGCACTTGTTTATGGAACAGGTTGATTACAGGTTGAGGTATAGGTTGATGCATGGTTGATGCATGGTTCATATTTATTGGTATAGGTTTACAGTAGTATATCTCACAGTGATAGTGTGACAGTGGTTCCATCATTCTACTTCTACTTCAGGGTGGCAGGACGGGGCAAGGACAGGTGGTTGTATCCACCTTCAGGTTGTAGTCAGAGAACATTGGGGGTTGTAGCCTCCTTCTGGCTGTAACCAGAGAATTGGGGAGTTTGAGCTTCCCTCAGGTTGTAGCCTGAGAAACTAGGGGGTTGGACCCTCCTTCCAGTTGTAGCTGGAAAATAAAGGAAGTTGGTGCTTCCGATGAATGTAATTCTTCAAGACATATAAGAAAAAACATTCCATGTTTTTCTCTCGATTTGGGTTTCCACGTAAAACACGGGTGTATTGTGCATGTGTGTGATTTTTTATTTCTTACTGCTCATTATTAGATAATAATTCTACATTGATATAACATTTGAAGAAAAAATATTATAATTACACTATTACTGATTCACCCTCCCTCTCAGTAATCCAACAGTGTCCACAACACTAATTCGTTATTTAATCTACTTGGTAGTATTAATTTGGGGATCATTACATCCTTTCATGCCACTTTCATCTTGAGGATTATTCCTTGGATATTATTCCCCTCAATGCCATGAATTTATATGAGCAATGCAACTTATTTGAGTCAAATGCTTGTCAGATCCTAGCACCCGTAGTCTTAGCTCAACGTATTTTAGGTAAAAGAGACCAGATGCAACATTATATTGGAAACCCATCATCCATGTTCTATAAGGAATTCCACTCTCTGTGATGTTGTTGAGGAAGTTGTTTATTTTCTTACAAATCCTCAGCAGATAAGTATGGCCAACTTGCACATCTACACACATTATCTAGTTCATGATAATCCTTACAACATTTTTACATTTTGTAGCTTCATTCCTAAACCGATAAGAATGCATGGACAGTTTCCATCTAAACCAAGAGGAACTAATATGGTACAGAAGGGTGCAACCCAAAAGGAGCACGCCTCAGCTATAGCACACCCTTAATGAAATACACATTTATATATTTCTAACATAGCTTTTGGATTAGTTATTGACTAGTTGCATCTCTTAGCCTTCGAACCGCATGCATGAGTAGTTGAAGGGTTGACTCCATTAAAAAATAATCTTAGATGGATCCTTTGTAAAGTATCAAAAGACTATTTCCACGCAAATGAAGGAGAGACAATATGTTCCAATCTCTTCTTTCTTTAGTTTCTTCTCTAACTTATTGGGTTTTATTGCAAGCTCTGACAATGAGCTTCATCAAAAGGCCAGGTTTCGAATTATGGTAAAATAGATCCTTAGGAATATCATACTCTTGTGGGTGAATTATGAAGTTTATGTAGAAAATTTAAAGTAGAAATTGGAGCTTTTATAGGGGATTCCCATCGACCAGTAGCACCTTATTTTTTAGGAAAAATAAATAAAAGACCATTTTTTTATCAGACAATAGTTTATGGAAAGATTCAACCATCAATTTGGTACTACAATTGCATCGAGGAGAGGTGGGCCGTAGGGTGTCTTCAACTTCCAAGCATGTTTCCCTCAAGGATGTCGGAAAAAAAGATCTTCTAATTCTAATGCTCTGAACTCTCCTCTATCCAGTGCATATATTTTGGAGAAATCCAAAGAAATTCCAAAGCTAGAGGTCTCTAAGACAAATGTCAAAGACACATTAATTTTATAAATCCTCTTTAGTAATATAAAGATACAATGGTCTTTGGCATTTTACTTTAGATTTGTACCAACAGATATACTCGAACTTGACAAAGGATTTTGAGGTTTATCTCTACTCTAAAAGTTTCTTTGTTGTTCAATTTTCCAACCTTGTTGATTATCAAAAAGTATTAGACATGGGCCTCTAGTTTCAGGGAAAAGAAGGTCAAGTTTTTGTTACCCCTTCATTTCCCTCTTTTGATCCTACCATTATGTGTAAATAAAAAAGGTTTTGTTTGGGTCGAAATCCCAAATACCTTTTCGTTTTTTACATTTAGATCATTTTTTAGAGATACTGACAATACTTTGGATAGTTACATAAAAATAGATCTAGAAAGGGTTAAGTTGGGTTTACATATATGCTAGAATATGTGTTGGGACTAACATTATCCAGGGTCTCATGGACAAGATGGTCTTGTAGCAAGAAAATCTTAAATGTGTTTAGTTTCAAGATTACGAGAATGTCATTTTTTGGAGTCGTCTCTACCAACAAACATGGATTTTCCAGGATTATTGTCCTTAAACACATTCCTACTAAAAAAGTAACAAAAGAAAAATCTAAACCAAAATACTAGCAAGCATATAATCAACCTTATCCAAAGGATGATGATGCACAAACTATTTCCAATCATCAAACTAATTATTTAGAGAGAAGGAGAACATTATTTGTTCAGAGTGTAAAATGGGAAACGCTATCCTCCCTCAGAGGATAGAAAAGAAGACATGAGTATTAGGTTTTCCTCAAGGATGGTAGTTATACATGAAGCCCCTCTGGAGAGAATGAAAACTTCATGAAACTGATACTTCTGATTTTGATTAGGAATTGGATCTCTATACAAATCTACATCCCAACTTCTAATCTACATCTAGTCATTATGGACACTTGTTTAAGAGAGTAGCATGAAGTTAAAAAGAAGGAGAAAATTAACAAGAATAAAGATTATTTAAAAAAACAAAAAACAAATCTTACATTATTTATGTAATTTTACTTTTTTATAAGTGTAGTGTACACTTAAAAGATATAACTGCCATTCAATTTTTAAATAGAAAAAATGTTGTTGTTTTTTTAATTTATAAATAAATATATCTTCAAATCCCTAACGTATATATCTTTCGTCATAAAGAACGTGTGACCATCAAATTAAATATTTGACAAAGTAAAAAGAAATTTAATCTTAGCTCTAAACCTTCAATACCATGAATTGAAACACTATGGGCCATCTTCAATACCATGAGTTGAAACACTTAGGAAATTTTGTTTCATAAAAGGTTATTAACCATGTGAAAAGTATTGAAGGCCTAACTTTGAAAATTACAGAATTTAGGAAATAATATTATTAAGCGGACCTTACAATTATTATTAAGGAAGGAATTTTTGTTTCATAAAAGGTTATTAACCATGTGAAAAGTATTGAAGGCCTAACTTTGAAAATTACAGAATTTCGGAAATAATATTATTAAGCGGACCTTACAATTATTATTAAGGAAGTAACATGGTTGGTTAGGTAAAAAAGTAATATTGACAAATTTCGCGTACATTAAAATTATTGATTAAAAGAATCGCCCCTTACGATAAACTGAATTGCACATTGTTTAAAAAGAATGTTAGATATCCCAACATTGCATGTGAGCCACACAGATTTTAGTTGTTAGACAAGTAGTTGTCAAGTCAAATTTGGACGTTAGTGGCAGGGCATCTTTTTTGGTTCGAACTTCCAACGATGACTAATGTTATGTTTAATTTTTCAAAAAACGTAAGTTCGAGAAACCCCTATGCCATGGAATAACTATACTTTAAAACTTTGATATTGTAGAACTTTAAGGGCAAGGGACCCAATTTTTTTTGGCGTGTTTTATGAGCGAAAAAGTTGGTATTACATATCTATCAATATGCAATGTTTTGTTGTACATTTATAAGTGGTCTAATATAGATGTTAAATCTGACCATGGTTGTGCTTAAAAGTTAAACTAGGGTTCAATAGAACTTGGGAGAAATGTCTCATCGCCTTTCTCCAAAATTCTCCTCACGTGGTCTTTCTTAACCCAATTGATTGAGAAATTGAAGTTTGGATCTTGAAGTAGAACTTTTAACATTATTTAAAGAGGAGAAGATGCTAAATTGAAGCCATGCTTATTGTAGTCTCCTTCCCATGCATGTTGTTTGAACTTCCTCAGAGTAGAAATACTTAAAGCAGAAAAGATGGTTGATTGGATTAATGATTGGAAATGGTTACTTGCTAAAATAGAAAGGAGAATTGATTTATGGTGTAATATAATGTTATCTATGGGAGGGAGACTTATTCTAGTCAAGTTAGTGTTGGAAGTGATTTTAGTTCACTTGTACTTCGTGGATTTTATGCCCATAAGGGTTTTGGAAAAAATTAGAAGGATTCATTTTAGATTCCTATAGTAAGGGAAAATTTGAATGGGTGTATTTGTAAGGCCTTAGCCTTGAATGGCTTCGGGCACCTTTGACATATAATCACCTCAATTGTCATTGACCTGAATGGATGGACATGACATAAGGTTGATGGCTAGAAGAGTGAAGTTTGGGTGCCCTTTCATGGTGGAAAGGTGCACCATGGACGTGTTAGGTGCCCTTGCTCAGATTAAGCACACCTTGGATCTAGGCAACTTGTAGGAGTTGGATGCACCAAGAGAAGTTTGGAAGGGAACTTGGTGAAGGAAGGAAAAGTGGGGGTTATGGAAAATGATCCCATCTTATTTGCAAGTGTGGTGCATGATGGAAAAGATTGGCATATAGAAATTCATTGACTTATGTAGATTTGAGTGCTTGGGCTACATCCAGACCCCAGGAATTGGGTGGTCCACACTTAGGGGTTGCGACAGATGGAAAAATTGACTTTGGGCACCAACATCCACAAAGCACAATCATGGGAAAGACTCATTGGGTGTGTATCCACCAAGCACACATATGTCACGAACACATCCATTGGATGCACTTGGGTGCACTATCAGGCACAGTTGGGCACATTGGGCGCAGCTGGGATCACTTGTACACACATGGGAACACTTCCCAACACATTTGGGTGCACTTTTAGGCACAATTGAGCACACTCTGTGTAGTTGGGTGCACTTGTTGGGCATGTGGCACTTTTGGCATAGCACCATTAGACATTGGATGGTCGACATACAAGTCATGAAGGGAGCAGAGGCACCATTGGGAACAATGGAAGTTAGTAATGTGGGCACTTGGGTGCACGTAGGCTTGGAGGGGATTGTAAGTGCATGACAATTCTTGCATAAGCAATGGATACCTCAAAGGTGACAAGGAATCATTCATTCATTCATTGATCATTAAGAAGGAATGTAAAGGAGATCTATAGTTTGTGTTAAGTTAAGTGTTGTCACATTATGATGAATTGCAGTCACTGAGTGAGAAGAAGAAGAAGATAAGAGCTACAAGATGCAGGCACATGGTTACTTCAGGGGGTTGATTATGCAAGTATTTTGGGTAGTAGACATAAAGAAATATTGTCATACACTCATTATACATCTATAAAAGAGCTGTAGTAAAAAGGCTCCAACTCCCCTTTTGTATATCTATAACATTCTTCATCTAAATAAATTTAAGTAACCTACCTTTGTTTCCACCTATACATTTGTGTTGTGGACTCTTTATGTTTTCAATGTTACTGTTCATTTCTTTACTTTGTGTTGGCTAAGCATTGAAATCATTTGGTTGTGTTAAAGTATTGTTGGGATGTTTTAAAGGACATGATTTGATGTATGCCTATTCTTGAATGAACATAGTTGAGTAGGACTTAGTTTCATTTTACACATTGTATATTAAGGTGAAGTTATGGAAGACCTTAAGTGAAGAGGCATAGTCTAGTTTTAAAATGGATAGGCTAGCCAAGCCACTATAACTGAGGAAAGGTACTATCCCTGGGTACCGAAACAGACTTGGGAGAAATAGAAGTTTGAAAAGAAAACTTTGGGCAGACTATAGGTCCATGATAGGTGGTATCAAAGCATACTCTTCGCATGTTTTTTAAAGAAAGGTGATATAAGAGTTGATTTGGGGACAGTTTGGGTGCTCTTCACCACTTTCGCTGCCATGAAAAGTGATATCATAACATTCTTCATCACATTGGAATGAACTTGAAGAAAAGAAATAGGCTTTGGGATGAGTTGGTAGGAAGCTGTAAGAGAAACTTGAAGACTGGAAAATGTTGACTGAGTGCCTTGGTATCGTAGGCAGCCAAGATAGTATATCTACATAGACCTTGAAGACTTTGAGTTCTCCTGACCATGACTTGGAACAGAGCAACATTCTTTAGTGATATTTTGAGTAGGTGGACAAGAGAAGGTCAAGGAAACAAGGTATAATTGAGTCTTTGAGACTTGGGGATGATTATTTGGTCATTCTCATGTGCATAATCGATGCCACATAAGAAGAGTGTGTGACGATAATGAAGCAACTAAAATTACCTAAGTCTAGATATAAGCATGTTGTTTTTTCCCTTTATTATTAACATCGTTTTTCCATTCATTGTCCTATGAATAAGAAGTTGGAAGACTTGGAAGAATTCCAAGTGCAACTAATTTTTAAGGCCAAGTGAGTAGCCTTAGGAGAATTCGAAGTGAAACAAACTTCAAAAGAAACATTGGAGGTTATTAATGCCTTGACAATACGTTTAGGAAAGTTTGGGTTAGGAAGTCAAGATTTTTTTTTTTTCATAGGTGAATAACAAGTGGATTTTTGGTAGAAAATTGATTCAACTCTTGAAGGTGGCCTTGCTATCCACCTAACATGTAACATCCCCACTATAATACCCAATTTAATTTAGGGATAATGTACATATGAATGTGGTTATGGACAAGTGATGTAATATGCGAATGTATTTTGTATTTTTAATTAAATAAAATGTGATACCAACTGTTGGGAATATGGAAGGAGATGGGGGATGAGTTTTCCACAAGATAAGAGAGTGTCTAAGAGGGATCCCAATTGGAAATTAATTATGGGTATTAATTCAACCCATTTTCCTAAGCTTAATTACCATTGGTGATAACTTCTAATTTAAGTTTGAGTGTATAAGAGCCCAATCATTAAACTCATGTAAGAGGGTGGGTGTGAGAGTCACATCTCATAGTATTGGAGAGAATGGGGTCATGTACAATCAGTTTAGGAAAGAGTATAAGTGAAGCAAGAATTCCAAAACAGAAGAAATTTTTATGGGAAGTTATAGGCAATTTTTACATATTAAGTTGTACATGAAAAACAAGGGAGAGTAGAAAAGAAGAGCATTGGAGATAGAGAAAGAAGGTTGGGTGAATTATGGAGCATACTGGAGTTGAATATTGAAGAGTCAGTTTGTCAGTTCTGAAGAGTGAACTCTTATGTGAAATTCACTGTAGCAGCAAGCGTTTTTTTTTTTTTGTTGCTAGTATTTTTTCCTAAAAGTGAGTTCCCTTGAGTTCCTAGTAGAGAGATTCCTAGTTACCTATGCTAGAGAGACCCTGATAAGTGAATGAGATGCTTGATGTAATGAAATAAGTGAAGGGGTATATTCCTTGGGTTGGGCAGGTCAAGAGGAAGAGAGTTGGAGGAAATTTGGGATACCTATCGGAGAATACCAGTGGGTTGTGGGATATTGAGTTGTGAGTGGACTATGAGAGACACCCTTTCCTTGTGGATTACTAGCCCTGGATCAAGGGTGACTTGTAGTCAAGATTTGGAACAAAAATTATACAATTGGGTGGAACATCCATCCCAAGGAGTTGGTTGCACAACTATTTAAAAAAGATAAGTGTTTTTGTGTTTTCCTGTGTTAGTTTATGAGTTTCAATATTGTGCATTTTACTTTGTACATGAAACCAAACTATATGTTGTTGTGGTGAAATTATCAGTTTCATTTACATATTTAATTAGTATGGACAATTCCATGAGATTGAATGCCATGTTTTTCATAATTTTGTATTTAATTTGATATGTTGGTAAATTTTAGTAGTAATGACAATGGGATTTTGGTGCGGTGCTCAAATCGTTGCATGCATTGGGAACACTTAATGCATGTGGTAATAAGCATGTAGTATGTGTGATGTGATTAGTTTTCATGCGCAACACAAAGGTTGTTGTGCACATGGTTTTTCTCAATGAGGACGCAACATTGATGATTGGTTTGCATGATGTAGCTGCACTTAAATAATGTTATATGAATTGGCTTAATCTATGTATAATTGATAGTTGATAAGTGATCCGGATTTAATGAGAAGAACGAAATGAATACATATTATTAAAAGATTCTTAACACAAAATATCTTAGATACAATAAAACTAGTTTTATATTCAATAATGAAATAAGTTGAAACTGTAAAATGCAGCGGAAACAAGCTTGTTCGAATGGTGGTGGCTTATCTCTGAGAAGAGATGTGACGACTGCGCTCATTCGCAAGAAGATGATTACAATGAGGCTTTGAAGGCCTTTTACAATAAACAAGAATGCCAAAAACCCTAGACATCCAAAAACCTAACCCTAGGAGATGAAGTGCCAAAAGTCATGTGGGCCCCGTTTGGGTAGGTTAGTACATTAACTTCCCGGGGTCGTATCTTTTGCATACAATCTCCATTTTAGGTGTATGATAGCTCATTGGAAAGGTATTGTCAAGGAGATTAATTTTGGGGCCACAATAATTCATTAGGAAATGATTTAGAAGCTTGATCCTGAAAAACCTTCATTTAGGCCCTCAAAATGGCCATAGAAGTGAAAACTGCTAAAAATAGTAAATTGCCAAAATTGCCAGAAAATTGTTTTGAGCCAGTTGGAAAGGGTGGGTGGCCATAGATATCCATTTGGATCAATACTCCCTCCTTAGGAAGCAATGTTCTCCATTGCATTGAGTTCCCCCATCTGATGAGGAAATTTCTGCTGAATTTGGCCCCGGGTGAGCCACTTGCCTTGGTGCAGGAGCTGCCCTGCTTTGACGACTCGATAAAGATGGATCCTTTGATGTCGAGTTCCCTTGATATTTATGTCCAAAATATGATCGTTGGATGCCTATTGGATGCAATCAGGGTTGAGCTCTATTGGTTTCAGTTGTTTTGCTACATCTGAGGTATCCAATAATGGTGGGAAATAAGGGCGAAGGAGATCCATGTTGAACACTGGGTGCATGCCAAGGAAAGGAGGAATGTTGAACTCAAAAGAATTATCCCCCACAGCCTTGGTGATGGTGTACGACCCATAACAGATTGGGCAAAGCTTACGTTGGGGTCCTGTAAGGCATTCTTTTTGCAAGTGCAACCAAACTTTGTCTCCCACCTGAAACTTATGTGGCACCCGATGTTGATCATGGTGTTGTTTGTACTTGTCATTGGACATTTGTAGGATATACTGAACCTATTGGTGGATGTGTTGGATCTGCTCAATGAACTGGGTGGCTTTTTCAGCTTAAGTTGGAATAGGACATGAGTCAGTCAAACTGACTGCAAGGGGAAGTGAAACATCTATGGGACCCAATGGTTAGAATCCCAACCCCACCTGAAAGGGGATGTGGTCGGTTGAGCTATGCAAGGCTCGGTTGTAGCTATGATGGAAATAGGGAGGGCTCTCATTCCATGTCCGAGGGTTCTTTTAATTATACATGCAAAGAATATGCACAACCATTGAATTTACAACCTTGGTTTGGCCATCTGTCTGGGGATGGAAGACCGTGGATTTGGTTAGCTTGGTGTCCAACAGTGACCATAGGCTCGAACAGAATGTCCTTAGAAATCGACTATCCCTGTCTGAGACAATGGTTTGTGGGAGTCCAAAATGTACCTAGACTCATTCCAAGAAGATCTTGGTAGTGGCCTCTGCTGTGATGCTCTTCTTGTAGGCAACCGGAAGCGCCATATTAGAAAAGAGGTCAACAACAAAAAAAAAACAGTCATTTATCCACTTGGTGGATGGGAGGACCGACATGTAGTCCATTGAGATGGATTCCCATGGCCTGTCAGGAGTAGGAAGAGGGGTGTACAGGCCCTGTTTATTAGTGGTTGGTTTGGTAATATCACAGGAAGTGCAGGACCTGATATACTTGCTGACCTCCTGTCGGAGTTTTGGCCAGTAGAAATGTTTTTGTAGCATCGCCACTTTCTTTTCAGCGCCAAAGTTTCCTGCCACCCGATTGTAATGGGCTTTCCAAATCAGCTTCACTCGCTCGCTTGATGGAACACAAATATGGACCAGACGACACAACAACCCATCCTGAAGATAGAAATTATCTACAACTATGTTTGTGCCCAACATTTGGTAGGTGGTGGCGAAGTCTGGGTCTGTCTCATAGAGTTGGGGCCATCTAGAGGTCTCATGGCCACAAGAGTCTAGCACCGTGGTGAGTGTCGTGACTGGTGGTCTGCTGAGGCAATCAACGATGTGATTGGTGCTTCCTGTTTTATACTTGATGTTGAGGTGGAATTGCTGCAAGTATGTGGACCACTTTTGATGGCGGTCATTTTGCAATTTTCCTTGTGTCTGCATAAACTGCAGTGGCTTATGATTAGTGTGGATGACTATCTCCTTCCAAAGAATGTAGTGTCTCCACTGGCGGCATCCTTGCACATTGGAGTACATTTCTTTTTCCTAAGTAGGGTACTTATGGACAACATCAGATAGTGTCTCACTATGATAGGCCATGGGGTGGACATGTTGAGTGAGAACGACACCCACAACATAGTCTGAAGCATCTATCTCGATCTCAAAGGGATGTTGCAGATCTTCTAGTGAAAGTACTGGGAATGATCACAAGCGCTACTTCAAATCATCAAATGCTTGTTGTTGGGACTGGCCCCACGCAAATTTTTCCTTACCACCACCCCTAGTGATTTGGCTGAGGGCCCATGCAATATGGGAGAATCCCAACACAAACCTATGGTAGAAATTGGCAAGACCCAAGAAGCTCTGAAGCTCAGTGAGTGTGGTTGGGGTTGGTCAGTCACAGATGACTTGGATCTTGGCTAGATCCATATGTACACCATGTTGATCAATGATGTATCCAAAGTAATGGACCCTTTCCATGCCAAAGGATCATTTTTCCAAGTTGGCATATAGCTTGTGCTGTCACAGGGTGTGCAAAACCTGTTGAATATGCTGCAAGTGTTCGGCCCAAGTCTTGTTGTAAATGAGAATGTCATCGAGATACACCGCTACAAAATTATTTGTGAATGGTCATAGGATATCGTCCATCATCCTCATGAAAGTGGTCAGAGCATTTTTCAAACCAAAGGGAATGACCAACCATTAAAAAAGGCCTTGCTTTGACTTGAAGGCGGTCTTTCATACATCTATCTGTTCTATCAGGACCTGGTTTTAGCCAGACTTTAGATCAATATTACTGAAGTATTTATCCCCTATGAGTTGACCAAGGAGGTCGTTGATTCGGGGAATCAGGTGCCTGTTTCTGACTGTGATTTTATTCAGAGCCTGGTAATCAATGCAGAGTCGCCAGGTTCCATCTTTATCCTGTAATAGCTTGGTGGTAGAAACAGTGGCACTGGGTTTCACGTCAATGATTTGTCTTCCCGTTTCTGGTTCTAGCTTAGAGTCAAACTCCGCATCTAATTCATAGGCTTTCACTTCAGCCACCAATGACTGTTTTGAGCGACAATCATTAGTTTTATGCCAAGGGCTTTTATGGAAGTCGCACCACTTCTCGGTATCTTTCTTTGTATTTCCAATGTTCTTCTTTGCTTGTGGCCTGGACTGGTTGTCCTGATACTATCCATATTTACTCTATCCTTTGTTTTGAGGGTTGGGGCCTCCCTTTCCTCGATTTTGTTGTGAGGGGTTCCCAGGCCCAAATTTCCACGTCTTTTGTTTGAGCTTCTTCTCGATTTTGACGACATATCGGTAGGCTACGCCCAAGGATGAGATGTCTAGAAATTCCATTTCAGTCTGGATTTATCTATTCAAAGCACCATAATAGTTGAGCACCATATGTCACTCTGAATCTTTGATACCCATCTTGGTGCACAAGGTATGGAAGATATTTGTGAAATCTGGCACTGCTTGGTCTCTTTCTTGCCGCAGTGTGGTCCATTTGGTATATAAGTCGTCATAACTTCTGACAGGGTAGTATTGTTCCTTAATAACATCCCTGAAGGAATCCCAGGTGGTTGTGACTGTAAATAATGAGGGTTCCTCTGTTTCCTTTTTCTCACTAGACGTTTCCCACAAATCTTTGACATGGGGGACAACTTTGAGGAGCGCAAAAGTAATCTTTTCTCTATTTGAGAAGTTATGGATAGAAAAATACCCTTCTAGCAGATTCAACCACTTGTCTACAACATCTGCGTCTATCTTAACTTCAAATATAGGAATATCGAAGTTTATTTGTACTTTGAAGGGGGTGGCGCCTCTGCTCGAAGAAGATGTGTCGCCTGTTGGTAGCCACCGAAGGATTTGCGTGAAACTATCCATCATCTCGTTCCCTCTGTTGTGTGAGTGATTCCTTAAGAAACATTTTGAAAGGATCTCTTGTCCCGCCATCTTTATTTTCTCCTTCCATGAGAGTTCTCTTGGGCATGCGAGAGTGGAAACAAGCTTCCTGGAATGGTGGCGACTTATCTCTGAGAAGAGATGTGACAACTGCGCTCATTTGTAAGAAGATGATTACAATGAGGATTTCAAGGCCTTTTACAATAAACAGGAATGAAAAAAACCCTAGACATCCAAAAACGCAACCCTAGGAGATGAAGCACCAAAAGTCATGTGGGCCCCGTTTGGGTAAGTTAGTACATTAACTTTCTGAGGTCGTAACTTTTGCATACGATCTTTGTTTTATGCGCATGATAGCCCGTTGAAAAAGTATCATTGAGGAGATTCATTTTGGGGCATAAATCATTTCATAATATATCATTGAGAATCTCTATCCCGAAAAGCCTTCATTTAGGCCCTCAAAAGGGCCCTCGAAGTGAAAACTGCTAAAAATAGTAAATTGCCAAAATTGCCAGAAAACTATTTTGAGCTAGCTGGAAAAGGTGAGTGGCCACCGATATCCATATGGATCAATTAGATACATAAATTTAATAATAAGAAAATTTTCAAATTTATGTGTATTTTCCGCAAGTAATGTCCCTCGGTTAAGATGGGTGGGATGTTACAGAATGGTATAAGATCTTTTGGTTCAACACCAGACTTTTATGGGCCAAAGATCAAAATGAAGTTGGTAAATTTATCAACTCAATGTTTGATCTGTGTCAAAATAGAAAGAAGGTGAGTCAGACATTTTCATGATGGTCACAATGGTCGTGAGATGGAAAATAAGGAAAAATCATCTAAGCAAAGAAAGGACTTGTGTGTGATAAATATTTGTGTTGTGCAATACAAAATTGGTATTGTACACACTAAATATTGTTGTGAAATATAGAAAGTCATATTGATGGCCCGATGATGCTCCTACATACCCCGCAGGGTCTTTGCACCTGACCTCCCAGTCTTTAAGGATCACTCAGTGTTCCCTTCTGAGCCGAAGTGGCTCCTTGGACTCCCAATGGAATCTCTGTGAAAACCTGATACACAGGTACTTATTTCATCCACACGACCCTCTGCACTTAACCGTAATCTTCCTCGACTCAGTTTCGGGTTTCACAGTTTCGTAATCCCCAATGTCAAGAGTTCCTGTGCTCTTGAATCCCCGATATCCGATGAGCAATTTCACCGATACACACCCTTTACGCGTTAGCCCTCCTGGCTATGCTCTGGTCCATGTGACCACTAATTCATAAGACCGCAGCCTTATCCTTCTTTCAGGGTTTTGGGCTTCAAAATCCCGATGCGCTCCAACTCCCGTTAGCCCTCTGGGCTAGACTCCTGGCCCACATGACCACTATCCCACAAGACCGCAGCCTTGTCTCCCATCAAGGTTTCGAACATCGCAATGTCGAAATGCATAAACATTTTGTCCTCAGAATCCCCAATATCCTGATATGACGTCAGCTTCTGCTAGTCCTCTGGGCTAGACCTTTTGGGTCTGCACGACCTTCCCTTATATGACCGCAGTAATACTCCTTATCGGGGCTTCGGGGTTTCAAATGATGAAAAAAATTTGCCCACGGGATTGTTGATTCCTCGAATCCCGATTCTCCGCTATGCTGACAGTTGGCCCCACGATGGCTCCTTCCTCCTTGTCGAGGTTTCATAATTCGCGATTCCAAAATGCCCAAACCTCTTGTCACCAAGATTCCTGATATCTTGATGACAAAAATGCCGATAGATGACTTCCTATCGGGACTATCCTCGATGGCTCTAATTGTTGTCGCGCGTACTCCTCTGATGGACGGTCCTGGTTAACTCTCGGTATTTTGAGACTTAAAATGTCCTGACTTTCATGACCTCGAGAACTTCGATTTCTCGAGCATCGATATCCCGATGTCTAGTGCCCAGATCTATGGAATGGACGATCGCGTGACACGCATCCTCTCTCAGATGGATGGCCTAGATTTGTGTCGAGGTTTTCAAGGTGGACTTACCCGATCTCCTGTCCACGAGAATGTCGATATCCCGACTCCCGATGCCTCGATCTCTGCCACGTGGCTCCACTAAGGGACGGTCTAGATCTGTTCCAGGTAATTTCCCATGGAAATTCCCGATCTCATGTCATCGAGACTTCCGATTTCCTGATATGCGAAACCCCGATGAGTCAACCCTCCTTTCGAGATTTCTCCTCCAATTCACAAGCTTAATCCTCATGTAACTTATGTCAGATCCGACGGCTAACGGGTGATTGCTCAAAATCTGACAGTTCAGATCATGTCTTCTCCTACACGCTCTCTGGATGTGAAAACCTTCCGACGGTCCAGATCTCCTCGGTCGATACGATGGTTGTCATTTCTCCTCTTGAGCTTCTGCGCAATTTCTTCCTGCACTTGGAGGAATTCCAATTTCTCAAAGGCTCTAACCTTTGTCTTCTTCCTCCTCTTGTGAACTTTGGACTCTGAGCTTCGCTGCGCGCGTGGAAACGTTGTTCCTCCTGAGCTTTGCTCCCTTCGAATAATCAAGGGATTCAGATGTCTGCACTTCTACAGAGTCTTCACGCACCCATAGTGTTGTCTCTCCCGAGCTTCTCAAACGATCATACCCCTAAGGGATTTTATCCTTCTACCTTCTCCTGTAGATGGAGAAATATGGATGCCCTCCTGGCTATCCTCATGCTCAAGAAACCTTTTGCTGAGTCTGCAGGGTGATCAACAATCCTGTGAAGATTCTTCTATGGATTCTTCCCTTAATTACAGAACTCAAAGAGTTCTCTTCTCTTCTATGCTTGTCTTCACACTGACTCAAATGCCCTCCTGGCAGAGTATCTTCTCCCAGAACATCTAATAGTTCTGTCCTCCTCTCCTGTGCACCTATGCACCCGCTCAATGCTCTCCTAGTAGAGCTCCCAGAATCCTCATTAATTATGTTTCTTCATGAACTCACAGCAGAGTTCTTCTTCAGCACCCTGTGCCTGTGCTCAATGCCCGCTTGGCAGAGCTCTCAGACTCCTCAGTGATTCTGGTCCTCCTTAAGAACTCATAGCAAATTTCTCCCTCTCTGCACTCCTTGCACCTGCTCAATGCCCACCTGGCATAGCTTCACAGAATCCCCAGCGATTATGTCTGCAACTGTGTCTTCTCGCACATAGCCATGCCTCCAAGGTATTCAACAACCTTGAGGTCTTCACTCAGTTGTTGATTCCAGTTTCTATGTTGCATCACGTCTTTATCTGAACCAGCAGTATTCAGAAGTGCTTCAGTGCACCGGTATTCAGAGACCGCAGTACTCTGTCACGCCCTCCTGGCATGAAACCTCAAAGACCTTCACTTGAAATCCAACCAACTCCTGCAAATGCACAACTATAGCACACATCTACAACATACAATAACACTCACAGACATCCACATAACACAGAAATACATGCAAGAAAAACTGCTTTTTTTTATATTAAATGGAAAATGCCTGTCTATACAAGGTGTTCCTGAGCACGGCCTGTAACAAGGTCTCGTCTCCTCTCTCTTCTTCTCTCTACCCACAGATCCTCTACTATCTCCACTTCTTCTTACCCAAAATGAGATACAAAATCTCTTTTACCCGAGGGGCTCTTCGAGCTCTTCCCTCCAACCTACCTACCCTATTCAATTACATTGAATAGCTGTCTAGTATAGAATCGGATCTAAATATCATCCTTACAAACATTAAAGGATGATCTTATCTACAGCCTGCACAAAGACACGACTCTACAGCTCACCAGCTTAGACATTTAATTACATTGAATTCGGATTTCAAATGAGGCTGCACCTCTCTTCAACACGCAATTTGAATTCGCTGATGCGGCTGGCTGGCTGGCTGACGTGGAGAGCTCCTGCATCAAACTGCTCAGCTGCAAAATTCATGAGCTCCTACTCATGAGCTTCCCATCTCAGCTATTTAAATCCCCCCTGGATCCCAAATCATTCTCTGGAGTTGTTCATCCGCTCCATCCTATTGTTGTTGTTGCTTCTACACTGCTGTTGCTGCTGCTGCTTCCTTCCTTCTGCTCAGCTGGTCCTCGCTGGCAGTCTCTGTTGACCTCAACATTAGCCTTCTGATCTCCTCGATCACTACATCTAGCTGCTCCAGTCATTGGTCCTATTTTTGCAGTCTCCCCAGGTGCAAAAAGTTTCTGCAATTCGGTGGATCATCATGATATCCCATGCCATCTTCTTCATCTTGATCTGTGGCCTCAAGTTCCCACTCTGCTGCAAACTTTAGCTCTGCAGTCTCTTCCTGACTGACTTTATGTTCAGTCACCTTCTCTAACAACTCAACTTCTGTCAGTTCTCTTGCTGGTCCTGGATTGTTCAGCCAATCCTCCAGCATCTCTATATCCATCTCCCATGGAGTGATAAATCTGCCTGCTCGCTCTTTGGCTTCCTTCACTGCTAGCTTTAGTGCTACAGCTTCTTTATTTTCAGCTCCCTAGCCGAAATCATTGAGCCATTCCTCAGAACGCTCATTCTCCTCTTCGTCTGCTTGTTCTTGGGAAGCTTCCAAAGTATTCTCCAATCCCTCTTCTTTCCTGACAGTCACAGCTGACTGTTCTGCTACTGCTGCTGCACCATCTGCAACACAGACTTCTGCCTCCTCCTGGGAAAATGGTAGGAATACTCCAATTCCCCCAATCATCATAATATTATCCTGATCTTCCTCCTCGATCAGCTGCACCTGCTGATCCAAACTCACCTCTGAGCTCATCTTCTCTGTCAGCTCCTCAGGCTGATCAAAACTCACCTGTTCATCCCTACCCATATGGCAATATGGGATGTCTCTACTTCCCTCCTAGTAGTCCATGGAATCAACTAATTCCATCTCTGTTTCCTTGCCCACCTGGAAAACTGGAAACCTTTCGCTGCCCTCTCGGCAGTCTGTGAGATCCCGCAGTGACTTCATTTCATTGCCCACCTGGAAATGTGAAATTCCTTGGCTGTCCTCATGACAGTCTCTGAGATCCCGTAGTGATCTCAACTCTTTTCCCACCTGGAAAACTGGAATTTCTTCTCTTCCCTCCTAGCAGTTCTTGAGATCCTCAGCTGATCCCAATTCATTTTCTTCATCATCAAGACCTCTCCCAGTCTCTGGTTCACATACCTGAATCATTTCTTCTTATGGTCCATTGAGGTTTTCAGCATACCTCAACCATCTTTTTAACAGCATGCGCTGCCCTCTGACCATCAACTCCTTGACTGGTCATTTTGTTTTCGGCTTCCTCATGGGCCATTCACGCATCCATATCGACCTCTTATCCTGCCACATCCACAGTTCGAGCTTCTCTATGTCTGCCTTTATTTCATAGAGATCTTTATCCATTTCTACAATCTTTTCTGCCTTGCTCTTCTTCCCAGCATGCCTATGGTCTTCAGTAGCCATGGTGTTGTCTCTGTCTGCATTCCTAGCAAACCTGCTACTATCACTCTGCACCAAGAGTGTTACCAACTTCATCCTACAGTCTCCCTGACTGCTTATGGATTGTTGCCTACCTGCAAACAAATCCTTACAGAGTCTCTAGCGCTCTGTCTTCCTTTACCTTCTCGCTCTGATACCACTTGACGTGTGTATCAGAGTGCACTTTACCTCTTCCTGCCTTTTCCTGCCTGAAATATACAGACAAGAATCAAGCTCTGATACTACTTCATGGTGCGATGACGCTCCTACATACCCCGCAGGGACTCTGTGCCTGACCTCCCGGTCTTTAAGGATCACTCAGTGTTCCCTTCTGAGCCGAAGCGGCTCCTTGGACTCCCAATGGAATCTCTGTGAAAACCTGATCCACATGTCCTTATTTCATCCACACGGCCCTCTGCACTTAACCGTGATCTTCCCCGACTCAGTTTTGGGTTTCGAAGTTTCGTAATCCTTGACGTCAAGAGTTTTTGTCCTCTTGAATCCCCGATCTCTGATGAGCAATTTCACCGATACGTTCCCTTTATGCATTAGCCCTCTTGGCTATGCTCTGGTCCATGTGACCGCTAATTCATAAGACCGCAGCCTTATCCTTCTTTCAGGGTTTTGGGCTTCAAAATCCCGATGTGCTCCAACTCCCGTTAGCCCTCTAGGCTAGACTCCTGGCCCACATGACCACTATCCCACAAGAGCAGCCTTGTCTCCCATCGGGGTTTCGAACATCTCAATGTTGAAATGCATAAACATTTTCTCCTCGGAATCCCTGATATCCTGATATGATGTCAGCTTCCGCTAGTCCCCTGGGCTAGACCTTTTGGGTCCACATGACCTTCCCTTATATGACTGCAGTCATACTCCTTATCGGGGCTTTGGGGTTTCAAATTCTGAAAAACATTTGCCCACGGGATTTCCGATTCCTCAAATCCCGATTCTCCGCTATGCTGACAGCTGGCCCCACGATAGCTCCTTCCTCCTTGTCGGGGTTTCAGACTTCGTGATTCTGAAATGTCCAAACCTCTTGTCACCAGGATTCTCAATATCCCGATGACCAAAATGTCGATAGATGACTTCCCGTCGGGACTTTCCCCAATGGCTCTGATTGTTTCCATGCGTCCTCCTCTGATGGACGATCCTGGTTAACTCTCGAGATTTCAAAACTTAAAATGTCCTGACTTTCATGACCTCGAGAACTCTGATTTCTCGAGCCCCGATATCCGAATGTCTAGTGCCTAGATCTCTGGAATGGATGATCACGTGCCATGCGTCCTCTCTCAGATGGATGACCTAGATTTGTGTCGAGGTTTTCAAGGTGGACTTACCCGATCTCCTGTCCACGGGAATGTCGATATCCCAACTCCCGACGCCTCGATCTTCGCCACGTGTCTCCACTAATGGATGGTCCAGATTTGTTCCAGGTAATTTCCCATGGAAATTCCCGATCTCATGTCATCGAGACTTCAGATTTCCCGATATGCGAAACCCCGATGATTCAACCCTCCTTTCGGGATTTCTCCTCCAGTTCACGAGCTTAATCCTCGCACAACTTCTGTTAGATCTGATGGCTGATGGGTGATTGCTCAAGATCTGATGGTTTAGATCATCTCTTCTAATGCGCGCTCTCTAGACGTGAAGACCTTCCGATGGTCCAGATCTCCTTGGCTGATCCAATGGTTGTCATTGCTCCTCCTGAGCTTCTACGCACTTTCTTCCTGCACTTGGAGGAATTCCAAGTTCTCAAAGGCTCTAACATTTGTCTTCCTCCTCCTCTTGCGAACTCCGAACTTTGAGTCGCTGCGTGCGTAAAAACATTGTTCCTCCTGAGCTTTTCTCCCTTCGAATTCTCAAGGGATTCTGACGTCTGCACTTCTGTAGAGTCTTCACGCACCCACAGTGTTGTATCTCCTGAGCTTCTCAAATGCTCAGACCCCTAAGGTATTTTATCCTTCTACCTTCTCCTGCAGATGGAGAAATATTGATGCCCTCCTGGCTAACCTTCTTCTCAAGCAACTTTTTGCTGAGTCTGCAGGGTGTTCAGCAACCCTGTGAAGATCCCTCTGTGGATTCTTGACTCAATTACATAACTCAAAGAGTTCTCTTCTCTTCTATGCATGTCTTCACACTGACTCAAATTCCCTCCTGGCAGAGTATCTTCTCCCAGAACATCCAACAGTTCTGTCCTCCTCTCCTATGCACCTATGCACCCGCTCAATGCTCTCCTAGCAGAGCTCCTAGAATCCTTAGTGATTCTGTTTCTTCCTAAACTCACAACAGAGTTCTTCTTCAGCACCCTGTGCCTGTGCTCAATGCCCGCTTGGAAGAGCTCTTAGAATCCTCAGTGATTCTGGTCCTCCTTGAGAACTCACAGCAGAGTTCTCCCTCTGTGCACTCCTTGCACCCGCTCAATGCCCACCTAGCAGAGCTTCACAGAATCCCCAACGATTATGTCTGCAACTGTGTCTTCTCCCACACAGCCTTGCCTCCAAGGTATTCAACAACCTTGAGGTCTTCACTGAGTTGTTGATTCTAGTTCTTGTGCCGCAGCACGTCTTTGTCTGAACCCGCAGTATTCATAAGTGCTTCAGTGCACCGATATTCATAGACCGCAGTACTATGTCACGCCCTCCTGGCATGAAACCTCAAATACCTTCACCTGAAATCCAACGAACTCCTACAAATGCACAACTATAGAACACATATACAACATACAAGAACACTCACAAACATCCACATAACACAGAAATACATGCAGGAAAAACTGCTTCTGTTTATATTAAATGGAAAATGCCTTTTTATACAAGGTGTTCCTGAGCACGGCCTGTAACAAGGTCTCGGCTCCTCTCTCTTCTTCTCTCTACCCACAGATCCTCTACTATCTCCGCTTCTTCTTACCCAAAATGAGATACAAAATCTCTTTTACCCGAGGGGCTCTTCGAGCTCTTCCCTCCAACCTACCTACCCTATTCAATTACATTGAATAACTATCTAGTCCAGAATCGGATCTAGATCTCAGCCTTACAAACATTAAAGGCCGATATTATCTACAGTCTGCACAAAGACACGACTCTACAACTCACCAACTTAGACATTTAATTACATTGAACTCGGATTTCAAATGAGGCTGCGCCTCTCTTCAACACGCGATTTGAATTCGCTGACGTGGCTGGCTGGCTGGCTGACGTGGAGAGATGCTCCTGCATCACATGCATACTCAATATTGGTGTGCATTATAAAAATTCATGTGCATTGGATGGTGTTGTACAGTATAAAAAGTCATGTGCACTGAATACCAGTGCACGATGCACACTAAATATTGGTTCGTGGTATAAAAGTTGTGCACATTGAATATTAGTGCATGGTGTGAACTGGATATTGGTGTATGATATAAAAACGTTGAACGCACTGAATATTGGTCTATGGTGTGCATTGAATGTTGGTGTGCAGTATAAAAAGTTGCGCACAATAGATGTTGGTGCACGGTATAAAAATTTGTGTGCACTGAATATGGGTGCGCAATCCACACTAAATATTTGTGTGCGGTATAAAAGTTGCACGCATTGGATGTTGGTGCACACTGTAAACATTTTCACACGGGACATTGGTGTGTGGTATAAAAGTTTGTGTGCATTCAATATTGGTGCACAATATAGAAGTTGTACACACTAAATAATGGTGCGTGAGGCGTGTGCTAAATTTTGGTGTTGTGAATTGTGGATCTAACGTGTGATAAATATTGCTGCATAATTTAGAATTGATATGCACATGGGTTTCAAAAAGGATGAAACTTATAGGTTTTTTCTGCATTGGCAAGGTCTACAAAAGTGCCAAAGAGGGACACTTGTCAATTATGCTATGATTTTCCAGAAAATGCAAATCACATGTTTTTAAAGATCAAGGTTAAACTAAGTGGTCATAGAATAGTTGTTGTTGAAACTAATATAGAGTGTCATAAATGTAGAAGTGAAAATATTGTGTGAAAGAATTGGTTGGATTCTAAGGGGCTTGGAATGGAGATGTTGAAACAGGGCAAAATCCACTATTCTAGACCACTTTTTAGGGATTTTTGGGATTTTCCAAGGAAAAGGATCCCATGATGAAAAATCTAGAAAGCGTTATTTACTCGACATTTTGTATACTCATCAAGCCAAACAAATTTGATTTAGTGAAGTGTTTCTAGAAGTGTACGGTTTGGGAAATAACTAGACTGGCTAAAAATTCAAAGTCTGGAAAAATGGGTGAAAAAGGTCAAAGTTGTCATTTCAATATTGTTGTAGTTTTTTACTGGAACATTAGATTGACAATATGAGAACTGTTATAAATTCTTTGTCATCATTATTATGTATGTATCATACAAAAGTTTCTTTGATTCCTGGCATATTTAATTCTACGAGTGATAGAAGTTGGTGTCTGGGATTAATTGCACCAGATTGAAAGTGCACAAAAAAGGGTGAATTGGCACTATTCAGATGACTACAACATTTTTCGTAAAGCTCAAAATTGAGAAAGAAACCAGTCATTGGAAATAACTTGGAGAGGATAATCCATATGTCAACCCAGAAAATTTATCTGGGCAATTTCAGTTACATCCAACATAAAAAAAATATGACTCGTGGCATTAAAGAGGATAAATTTATGCATTCTTTCCAAAACTATGTATATATATTGTCTAACAGAAAATAGTTGTATGCACATTTTGTTGCAGAATTTAGAGGTTCAGAAAGGAATTTTAGTTTCTCGTATGAAAATCACAACAATGGAAGATTCGCAAGGGTCCTACAATCATGAAGATGAGTTTATAGGTCTGCATGTCAGCATGGGAAATGCTGAGATAGAGTCCAATGGAAGAAGAGGCAGACAATGGCTTGTAGCTATGAGGATCTTGGAGAGAGAAGTGAAGAGTTATAGGGAAGATAATTAGAATATTATGAAATCTCGAGAAGAGATACTACAAATATTGAACATGTTACAAAGGAAATCCAATAAATATTCTGGCACAAAGAAAGCAACTAGTGCTAGACAAGTGAAAACATCCAAATCTCATAGAAGAAGAGATGAGAAAAGAAACAATAGGAAATCAAGGAGTAGGAACATGAATCATCATTCCCCAGAGAAATCCACTATGAGAGGTCATACAAGTTTAGGGCTAGGGAGTAGCCCAAGTTTTTCTCCTATCAGGAGGCAAAGGAGGAGGCATGAGGGGGACATCTTGCAAGGTGAACTCAGGAAGATCAAGGCACCAAATTTTGATGGTGAGAATGGGAAGGGAGAAGAATTCGAGGCCTATAAGTTGGAAATGGAAAATTATTTCCATCTACATGATTATCCCTCCAGGTTATAAACTTCAAGGCAAAGCATTCATGTGGTGGGATCATCTTAAGAAATAAAACCACATTGATGGGAGAAATGTCTCATGTAGAAAGTTAAAAGGATATTTCCAATACAAATATTTGTTTGAGCAATTACTATGAAAGGAAAATGAAATATTTATTTTTACTCAAGATGGGAATAACGACAATAGATGAGTATGAGAAAAGGTTCTTTGAGTTGTTGAAGTATGTGGAGTTCATAGAGGATGAGAAGGTCTAAATCCAAAGGTTTCTTATTGGGTTACCCTACTTGTACAGTGACAAGATACAATATGATAACCCAAAAAATTTGGAGGAGACAATACGAAGAGAAAATCATCTTTATGAGAAAAGAACTCAGAGGCCATTCTTCCAAAAAGATTGGAATGACAATACGAAACGAAAGAGGGATCAAAGGTAAAAGGGTTTTAATCTACCCTTTTTCAAGAACAACTCCCATGAAAATCAACAAGGAAATTCAACCCAAAACGAGTACAAGAAAACAGATTCATTTGGAAAAAGGCCAAGACGACATGTTGTACAATGTTGGGGATGTGAGGGAAATCACCTATATAGGAATTCCCTCTCAAAGGTGAAATAATGAGGATTTTCCAGAACATTCGGGAGGATGAAATAGTCTAAGAAATGGGAGGAAAAATGCCAAGTATTTTTGCAGCCTTGGAAAACACACAACAAGAGTATATTTCCCCCATGATCAAAGTGGAAGGAAAGATTGATAACCAACCCATGGCAATTTTAATTGATTTTGGAGCTAGCCATAGTTACATAAAATCTAACATTGTTGAAATCTTTCACTTGCAAAGGAGTAAGCATAAGAAATATTGGTTCGTCTAGTTAGCCATAGGGGCTAAGATAAATATCAATGAGTTTGTTAAATATTGTCAAATAAACATGAATGGACTCAAGAAAAAGGTAGATGTGAACATCATACCATTCAGTTCATTTCACTGCCTAATTGACATCGATTGGTTGGAAAAACATCATGTTGTCCTAGACTGTTACAACAAAACAATAACTTGTCTTGATGAGGGAGGGAAACATGGAAAGATTCAAGGCATTCCAAGAGTTGTAGCTATTAGAGAAATTCCATCCATGCAGTTGAAAAACAGTTTCAGGAAGGGGTGTCAATTTTTTGTAGACCATATGGAAGAGGAACAAAGAGTTAAAGTGGCAAGTATTGAAGACAACCTAGTCTTGAAATATTTTGAAGAAGTTTTTGGGGAAATCTTAGGATTTACACCAAAGAGAGACATTGGATTCTTTATTGATTTGGTTCCAGGAGCTTCACCAATGTCCAAGACACCTTATAGAATGAGCACACCAGCATTGAAAGAGTTGAAGATGGAAATTCAAGAGATTTTGAAGAAGGGGTATATATGCCCAAGTGTGTCTCCTTGGGGAGCCCCAGTTCTTTTTGTGAAAAATAAAGATGGAACCTTAAGGCTATGTATTGATTTAAGACAACTGAATAAGGTCACTATAAATAACAAACATCCTTTTCCAAGGATTGATGATTTATTTGATCAACTAAAAGATGAAAGGATATTTTCCAATATTGATTTGAGATAAGGTTATCATCAAGTGAGGATAAAATATGAATGTATTAGAAAGAAAACATTCAGAACAATATGTGGGAATTATGAATTTACGGTAGTGCCTTTTGGACTAATAAATTCCCTAGTTGTTTTCATGTTCCTGATGAATGGAGTGTTCAGGCAGTACCTGGACAAGTTTGCGATTGTTTTCTTAGATGATATATTGGTCTATTCAAAGAAAAAGAAGGAGCATGAGTAACATTTGAGAATGGTGTTGAAATTGTTTAGAGAGAATAAGTTGTATGCCAAGCTAAGTAAGTGCATATTTTATCAAAAGAGGATTCACTACTTAGGGCATATTATTTCAGCAGAAAGGATAAAAATTGATCCCAAGAAGATAGAGACCATTAGAGGGTGGCCAACACCAAGAAATGTGGCAGAGGTTAGATCATTTATGGGTCTTTCCATTTATTAGTGAAGATTCATAAAAGGTTTTACAAATATTGCAAGCCCAATCACTTATTTGCAGAAGAAGGGAGTGAAGTTTGAATGGACTTCCAGGTGTGAAGAAAAAATTCAGAAACTGAAAGGCATATTGACAAGTGCACTGATATTAAAGATTGTAGATCTTGAAGAATATTTTTTAGTGTGCATGGATGCATGCAAGGATGGGCTCATGGGATTCCTCGATAAAAAAGATCATGTGGTGTGCTATGAGTCTAAAAATTTAAAAGAGCACAAAAAGAATTATGCTACACATGACTTGGAATTGGCAGTCATTGTTCATGCATTAAAAATGTGGGGAAATTAGTTGATGGGAAGAATATTTGAATTAAGAACATATCATTGTGGTTTGAAGCATTTATTTGGAAAACCAACATTAAATGCTACAAAAACTAGATGGTTGGAATTTCTCAGCGAATATGACTTTGAAATTAAACATATAAAAGGAAAGGAAAATAAGGTCGTTGATGCACTCAGCATAAGAACTCATGAAGTGAATATTTAAAACATTAGCATGTTCAACACATATTTAAAGTAAAGGGTTGTAGAAGCTGCAAATACATATCAACAATATATAAAAATAAAAGAGACATTACATCAAGGATATTTAGAGGAGAAAATTGATTATTATGAGTTAAAAGAGGATGGAATCCTTATGTAGAAAGGAAACACATGTGTTCCTAATTCAGGAGAGATGAAAAATATAGTGTTGAAGGAAATGCACAATGTTCCATATGCTAGGCACCTAGGATATCATAAGACAATTGCAGTTGTAAGAAGCCGATACTTTTGGTCAGGAATGAAGAAAGAAATGGCTAACTATATTGTGTATAATTATACTGCTAGGTGTCTAGAGTGCCAAAAGGTGAAAACATAGCATAGACATCTAGCCTGGATGGTAAAACCATTACCCATTACTGAGTGGAAGTGGGAAGTTGTTACAATTGATTTTATTACAATTTTCCCAAAACAATGAAGAATCATGATTCCATCATGGTGGTGGTAGATAAATTAACCAAGGAATCACATTTTGTTCTTTTGAATACAACACACAAGAAAGACAACATTGCAGTGATTTACATGAGGGAAGTTTCCAGGCTACATGGAGTGCCTAAGGCAATTGTTTCCGAAAAATATCCAAAATTTATATCTAATTTTTGGAAAGGTTTGTTCAAGGGATTTGGGACAAATTTAAATCTCAACACAACTTATCACCTAGAGTCAGATGGGAAGATAGAGATGACTAACAAAATCATTGAAAACATGCTCAAAATGTATATGATGGACCAACAATCAAAGTAGGAATACAAGATCGACTTAGTAAAGTTTACGTACAATAATGGGTATCAAGTCTCATTAAAAAAGATCCCATTTGAGGCATTGTATGGAAGGAAGTGTAATACATCGGTGAGTTGGGATAACCCACCAGACAAATTTATTATTGGGCCAAATTTGTTTAGGGAAATGGAAGAGTATATGACAAAGATCAGACATAATTTAAACACTCCCCGAGATAGACATAAACGTTATGCTGACAATAATAATTTTTTTATAGATTTTAAAGTGGGAGAACACATTTTTTTCTAAAAGTAAAAGAAAAAATAAGTTTGCTAAGTTTGGGTTGCTGCCCAAAGTTAGCAACAATATATTGTGGGACTTTTGAAATCTTAGAGAAGATAGGGCCAGTTGCATAAATGTTACCATTTCCTTCATACATGAGAGTGCATAATGTATTTCATGTGTCATTATTAAAGAAATATGTTCCTAAATCTAACCACCTAATTGATTGGACTATGGTCCAAGTGGAAAATCAAGGGTGTTTACAGGTGGAACCAGTATGCATCTTGGACTAAAAAGTCAAAATGCACAAGAACAAATCCATAGGGATGGTAAAGGTTCAATGGATCTGTTACGGTCCTGAATATGCAACATGGGAGCATGAAGAAACTATGCAGGAGGAATACCCACATTTTTTTTTCAAATTTGAAGTAAATGTGAACTAAAAATGAAAGACTCTATTTTTTGGCAGCTAGAGTTATGGAAACACATCTAAAAATTTCAGTCACCTATGCAAAATCGCCCTGATATGATGGACTAGGAAAAATGAAGAGGGACATTCCTTGGGTCAACAAATTGAAAGAAAAATGAGATTTTGGTTGGGACTATTGTTGGAGGGTAAAAATTGTAGAATTTTCCTTTCTTTTCTCAATATCATAATGTGATGTAAAATTGTATAGGTATTTGGCATGGTGTTGTGCATTGAGGATGGTGAAAAATTGTAGGGGAGGTGGAATGTAACATCCCCACTATAATCCCTAGTTTAATTTATGGATAATGTAGATATGAATGTGGCTATGTCCAAGTGATGTAATATGAAAATGTCTGTTTTTTTTTTAATTAAATAAATGTGATATCAACTACTCGGAATATGGAAAGAGATGGGAGATTATTTTTCCACAAGATAAGAGACTGTCTAAGAGGGATCCAAAGAAAAAATTAATTATGGGTATTAATTCAACCCATTTTCTTGAATTTAATTACCATTGGGGATAACTTATAATTCTAGTTTGAGTGTATGAGAGCCCAATCATTAAACTCATGTAAGAGGGTGGGTGTGAGAGTCACATACTATAGTTATTGGAGAGCATGGGGTTGAGTAAAATTAGTTTGGGAAAGAGTGTGAGTCAATAAATTAATCCAAAATACAAGAATTCATATGGGAAGTTACATGCAATTTTTACATATTTAGTTTTGCGTGAAAAATAAGGGAGATATGACAAGAAGAGAATTAGCGATAGAGAAATAAGGTTGGGCAAATTTTGGAGCATGTTGGAGCATATTTGAGTGCTTTGGAGTTGAATATTGAAGAGTCGGGTTTTCAGGCCTGAAGAGTGAACTCTGGTGTGAATTTCACTATAGCAGCAAGTGTTTGTTGTTGTTTCTCGTAATT
>ML791044.1:0-12784 GCA_009831015.1 Picea engelmannii
TATATATATATATATATATATATATATATATATCACCATGTTTGGATGGTCACAAGGTTGCTTTAAAAGAGAGGCATTGAGTCATTTATTTACAATCATCGATTTGTAAAACAAAATATTTTAGGAAAAGTATACATAAAAGATATAATCAATCTAGTAGATTTGGTTCTAAAGGAATTCTGTAAGGTTAATCATCATTTAAAAGTATGTACTTCTCAAATATAGCTAGTTAAATATTGATTAATTATGCAATAATTAATTTTAGATTTAATAAGATTTCCATTCAATGTAGCATACACGGGTTATGTTCTTTAATGTTTACTCAAAGGAGTGAAAATATAGAGGTAATATAAAAATGGGATCTTCAAAAAATATCTCAACAAATCAAACAAGAAAGGAAATTAGATTTGCCCTGGATTCCTTTCTAAACCGTGCTTTGCCTCAATAGTTTTTACACAATGCATACGATTATATAAATAATATATAAACCATCTATAAATTTATGCAACTTTTCTCCACCTCAGTTTCCTTTGTTTCATGTTTCATTTGATTTTCCTATGATGTTATACATTGTAATCAATATCAATGGGTTTACACTAGGTACTATCTACAAAATGCGAAGACGTGCTTAGGGATTTTTGCTAGCGGGAAAATCCCCCTATAACTATACCAGGGTTTAAGATATAGACAGAGCGAGTGATCATCTAAAAGTCAATCTATTTTCTACTCAACCCCAAACATACCAAAATAAATGAAAACAAAGTAATAGAAGAGAATATCTGTAAATGTACATTTTATCCCATGTTTGGTGATGATCTCCTTAAGCTATGTAGTTCCAAAGATTGCAAGTCTCCGCCCAAGGTTGACCTGCATCCAAAACTAGGCAAACAAGGACTAGAAGCATGTTATTTCTATTCACATATCGAATTCCATGTATAAATAAAAGAAAATACAAAACATCATCATTTGGGATAGGGAAAATAGATTCTTGTATTCATCAAACAAAGAATGAAACTTACAATCCATGTCGGCCACCGTTCTGCGAACCTGGTCCGGGATCCTTTTTACAATGCTCCAAGTGCAACTTCAATAAGCCTCTTCTCACAATATTCTTATCACCTCAAGGAAAGGGAATGGATTAGATGGAAGAAAAGAGGCTAAAAAGGGGGTGTTGAGGTAGTAACTCACAAAAGGTAGCAAATGCTTGGGCAAGGAAGGGAAGTGAAATTTGGCAGAGTTTCACTGTTTTTATGCTTATTTTTGAAATGAGACCCCAACACCTCATTTTATATGACAAAAGGATGGTTATTCGGTTGAGGGACATGATACAACAAGTGAATTGGTTGGGAAACCTCCAATAGCCCGTGAATTCCACCAAATTCCTTACAACTTTTTTATTTTTTCAACTTTTGGAGGTATATGTGGGATGTGTATTGTGCAACAAGCATATGTACGTAGTATTTCTAGCATGCAACAAGCGTATGTATGTGGGCTGTAGTGGTGCATGCGCGTGCATGCTTTAAAAATTGTTTTTTTAAGTAGAGCTTCTCATCAATGATTTGGAAAATTATGCAAGTAAGAGGGCCAATGGCATGTATGCATGAGTAGGGAATTTTAGGGCTATAGTAGATGCACCCTAATGTATGAGGTTAGAAGAGAAACTAATCGCCGAAATACATTACAACATCTTCACCAATGCACAAAATCGAGTGAGCTCGGGACCAGAGTTCATGAGGTTCCATCTGCAAAAAAACAATTGTCTCTCTAAGGCGGCATACCCATGCTCGGGATGAATTGAATCATGGTTTCCAATCAAATACACTACAGATCCATGTCATATAACTATATAAAGTGTATCCGTTATCAATTCAAAATGGATCTACATCTCAAAATCAATCAAAGATATACAAGTACAGTATGTATCTTCAAGAAGCTAGTGACTCCTGTGGCTGGAGATGATAACAAAGGTAGGAGTACAATCGAAGTATAACACTCACTGCTTTGAGGTCTTCGAAAATACGTTGGGAAAAGACTAGAGGATCTCGATGATCTGGCAATGAACTTCCTCTATTTCAAATCTGGACTTGACTGGACTCTCGGGATGACTGACTCATGAAAGTCAAGAGACAAACTGTAGAAAGGATGACTCAGGTTGGGTGATACTTCCCTTGGAAAAAAACACGAAAGATGATCAGACTCATGCAACATGACATTGAAATAAGTTTATGATGCAAGAGGCAACACAAAATATCCATATGTTTGGAAGAGTAACCAAACGGAGGAGGACACAACTCTATGTAGTGAGAACAACTTCCTAAGGTCATACTAGATCTCACTGCTTGACGAACAAACGAAAGGATGTGCTTTGTCCAAGGGAGACTATCTTCGTTGTCGAAAAAAGAATGTATATTTCCCATCCCCTCTTTTTGGAATATTTGATTTTTTTTTCTTTTTCAATTTCTTAAAGAGATTGAAAAAAGAATAAAAGAATGCTACGTTACAAAGGAGGAATGAGTGTCACAACAAGAAAACTGGTTCCAAGTGCATGGAACCCACTAATGCTCAGGGCAAGGAGACATGTGCAGGATAAGGACACTCGGGAAAAATTCCTCCATGGGTCAAGGTGTCAAGTCATAGAGGCAAGAAGTATTGCAAGGCTTGTGCATAATGATGTTGATTAATTGGGTTGGTTGTCATTGATACCAACCCTTGAAGAAAGTTCGGTAGAAAATTTCAGTAGCACAATGGTTTGGGTAATGGACCCAAGTTTGTTTGCTGGATAATGGTATGAGTTTTGATATGTTTGTAGGTACGACTATTCTATATGGATAGTACATGTCATGACATTTCAGGTGATATGTGGAACGTCACATAACTCCTCATGGTTAGAGAGTTATGGCCATGTGAAGTTGGAGAACCCTCATGAGTCATCTAGAAGCCCCGAAAGGTCAAAGTAGTCAAAGTGGTTGCAAAGAAGAAATTATTTAAATAATAAAGTGAGTGATGAGTTTACTATAATTCAAAGTGGATACAAAATAAATTATTTAAATAATAAAGTTAATGGATAAATTACTAAGCGGAAAAGTGGTTAGAAGTGGGTGAGCCCTAAAATAAGGAAAGTGGGTTAAGATGGTTAAAAGGTAACCCCTTGAGGAAGCTAAATGAAACTATAAATAAGAGGCAAGGCTCTCTCATTTTAATCACACTTGAGAATATTGAATATCTACAAGTGACTGAGGTAACTAAAGGATATCTAAGACTAATTTCAGAGGGAAGGTGAAGTAAACAAGGCCGAAATTCAAGGGAGGATAAATTCTTTTGATGATGCTTTCTAAGGTATGTTATTTACAGGTCATCTCAATATTTCCGCAATAATTTTTTTTCTATAATGATTCAGACCATGAAATTGGGAGACCATTGAGGAAACATATCCAAGTAGTTGTGATACAAATTTCAACTTGTGGGTCATTGTATTTTTGAAGTTACACTCTGTGGAAAATAGGGTTTTTGGCTAGTCCTAAAACTAGTCTAAAACAGGTGTTTCAGGTAAAAATGTCATAACTTCTTCATAACATATCCAAATTCAGTAAGATAAAATGTATTGGTTAGAGTACATTCTGTAGTATTCTTTGTATAATTTTTAGATCCATACAAAAAATATTTTGTGCGGGGTACACTCTACAAGTTTGTTCTCGAGAATAAGACAAAATTCAATAAGGTATGCCATTTTTGATATAAATCCTTTTCTGAGAGGATCTAAGTAGTGAAACCTGGAGGAATTTCATAAAAGACACTGAAGAAAATTGTGCACTATTTTCAGATCTTTATTCATTACAAGTACATAGTTATGATTATTACAAATTAGGTTTGTTGACTAATCCAAAATTAGTCATGTGAGACTAAAGTAAAGTTTGATGAAAACGCTAGTCTCTTGTTGTTAAAGTTGAGGAAGGTTTACAAGTATGTGATCATATACACCAGGTCTATTATAGAGTTACAAATCATATTTAGATGATGAAATTGATGAGGGCTTTTGGTTGAGGTACATGTTGGGTACATGGTTGAGACAAGTAGTTAATGAGTTGGCACATACATGAGGTGTATAGTTGTTGATGTTGGTACATCTTGATGAGTCATATTTTATGTGTATTTGATGCATGATTGGTACATATTTGGTGCATGGTTGATGCACTCGTTGATGGTACAGGTTGAGGTACAGGTTGGTGCATGGTTTATGCACTTTTTTATGGTACAAGTTGATTACAGGTTGTTTGGTACAGGTTGTTACATGTTGGTTGGTTGCAGGTCAATAGTACAGGTTGTTACAGTGGTATATCTCACAGTGATAGTGTGACAATGGTTCCATCATTCTACTTCTACATCAGGGTGGTTGGACGGGGCAAGTACAGGTTATTGTAGCCACCTTCTGGTTGTAGCTGGAGAACATAGGGTGTTGTATCCTCCTTTTGGTTTTAGCCAGAGAATTGGGGAGTTGGAGCTTCCCTCAGGTTGTAGCCTGAGAAACTAGGGGGTTGGAGTCTCCTTCCAGTTGCAGCTGGAAAACAAAGGAAGTTGGTGCTTCCAATGAATGTGTTAACACATAATATTGATCATGTTCTCCAAGGATTATGTAATACCATCAACTAACATCCTCCTCGAAGTATGAAAGCTATGGTTGAGTTGGCACTGCGAACTAGTTAAGGAAGAAGGTTGTAGGTTGGATAGGTTGCAAGCATCCTGGTGCAAATATGAAATTACCAGCATCAACCTCATAGCCATCAGGTACTCCATGAGATTTTTTATCTTGTTTGGAGGTCAGGAAGGGTTTGGCTACTTGATTCCCTTGGAGCTACAAACTGAATTAGGCTCTACGGATTTACACAGACGCTACGAAATGTGCTATGAAATGTGTTGCGAAAACTTTGTTTTAAGACTGTTGAACTGACATTTTTGATTAGTTGACTTCCAGGAGGATTTCCGGGTGAACCATAATGAATTTTAAAAATCCAAAGGAGGTTATTGTCAATCATAGACCCAATAACATTAACCTCTTTCATTTTTCACATAGGTGTAACATATTGGGATATTTGAAGGAATCTTTGAGCCCAATGTTTTTAGTTTTCGTGATTTCCTGTTTGAGACATGTTTTTGTGACACCTATTATAGCCAGATGGAGATGAATTTAAAGAAACTGAGAGAATTTTTTCTTTATAATGAGCTTATATACAAAACCCATTCTCATATTTTACACAGATGTTATGGTTTGAGAATTACAAGTGGTTTTTTGGAGCCTATTTTTCAGAATTTCGCCTCCTGAAAAGTAGGAAGTCAGTTAAAACATGTCATTTTCTGTTTATAGTTGTTTCTATTTTGGGAAAGGGGTTGGAGTTCAAATTGGTGAGCTGGAAAGGACCTATATTACTATATATTTCATATCACAAGAGGGTAGAAAGGTTGGACTCTTGGCTGGAGGAGCCATTTCTATTGTTCCTGGGTGTAAAGACTCTAAATTTCGTTTTGAAGTTCAATGCAGAAGTTATCTCCTTCAGGAGTTTGAGATTCATCATAGTGTTATGTTTGGCTTGTAAATTTCCTATGTTATCTTCATTACCAGTTATTTTTTATGTCCTTCTAGTATTTGGCTAAAAGGAAATGTTTAGAATTCATTCTAGTTTAATGCTCCATTCATACAACAAATGCTTATTGTGTTGTTTGTAAATCACTGGTTCAGAATTCATTCTTGCTTAGTGCTCTGTTCTAGTAGTTTCCTTATATGTATGTTCTTCTAAAGCTACAATAAGAATTCATCCATGGGTAGATTCTCTTACTGTGCTGGACTTCCCCCTCTTTTCAAACTCTCATTTCATAAACTCTCAATTGTTGAACATAGTGCTTACTTTGCCTCAAACCTTCACAAAGAAACCAACTAGCCATTGACTGTTAAGGCATTGAAATTTCAGATTTTGACTCCATTGCCCAATTATATCTTTTCCTTGCTTGTCCTACCAAATGTTATAAAAACAAATTTGTTCTTATTGGAAATCTGACCTTCTGAATGTTATTATTGAATATATTGTGAGTCTTAGAGCCTTTTGGCCCTTGAGAGAGCCCTCTCTGATTGTATAGGTCAGAAATACAATCCAAAGTGGTTGAATGGTAACCTTAGGGTTTCCTTGATACAGCCCAAGGAAAATACTGAGTGCTAACAAAATGTAATTCTTAAAGACATATAAGTAAAATCATTTCGTGGTTTTCTCCCGCTTTGGGTTTCCACATAAAAACATTGGTGTATTGTGTATGTGTATGATTGCTCATTTGTTCATTGTTTATTTACTATGCAACTATTGTATGATAATTCTACATTGATATAACACTTTCATTTTATGGATTAAATTTCTCTATTACTGATTCACCCCCCCTCTCAGTAATCCAACAAAGGAATGCTTCAAGGGTTCAATTGAGAGCAACATGGAGCCGACATTAGGCCAAAGGAAAAAATATGAGACCCACAATGTGATTAAGAAAGACATAGTGAGACCCCTTCTATGTAATTTTTACGAGCCAAAAGAAGGTAAGATTGGTAGTTTTTTCACGTTTAGAGAGTTTGAAAAAACACAAAAAAGAAGACTCTAGGGAGTACCTTTTTCGGAGATTGTCCAGTCAGTTCAAAAAAGGGTTAAAATTTCACCGAAAAGACGTCTATTCAAAGACAAGATCACTCGACAATCTTTTCAATTTTAAGGAGTCTGAAAAGAGCTTAACTATGGACTCATAGCCTTTTTCTGAACTTAGTCTCCTTAGCCCAAAAAAGTATAAAAGTAATTGAGGAGAACTCTCCCATCAAGACAAATCTCTCGAGGCATACCTTTTTCTGCTATAATCTACAGGTTGGAAAAATGGTTAAACTCATGCTAGTAGATATTCTTCTAGACCAATTTAACGAGTGTGAAGGAACAAGGTCATTCGATGATCTTTTCAATTTTAGGAATTCTGAAAAGAGCTTAACTATGGATTCCGAGGTGGGTTCCTTTTCTGTAAGTAATCTCCAAGGCTCGAAAAAGGTGATAAACCAAAACCAAGGAGAATGTTCCTTTTTCGAAGATTTAGTCCCTTAGGCCCGAAAAAGGGTTAAACTTATGCCTGAGAATAATCTTCTAGCAAACCAAAGTTCCTAGATCATACCTTTATTTGTAAAATTAGCCATCTAGACCGAAAAAGTGGTAAACTACCGTCAGATAGATGTGCGTTCAAATTTGAGTTTGGCGAGCGTGAAGGGAAACAAGATCGCTCGAAAATCTTTTCATTTTTAGAGAGTTTGAAAAGGGCTTAAATAAGACTCCAGGGGGATGCTTTTCTCAATTAATCTAGACGAGATCGAAAATAATAAATATAGTCTCGTTGGATGTTGCTTTTGAATTTCAAGGCGAGCTTGAAAGACAACAAAGCATGCTCATTAAGGAGTCCCAAGGGTAAGGCCTAGGATGATGTTGAACAAAAGAATGAGGCTTCATCTCGTAATCATGACAGGACTAACAAAGAATCCCATGCCTATAGTCATTACTGACAGCATGGACGCCAAAAATGCAACAAGGATCTACCTAGGGCATTCATTAAAGGTACGCTCTACCACCTAATTACGACACTTCTAAAGCAACAATGAAGGTTATGTGTCTCACTTTGGCGGGTCAATCCTATGGAAAAGAGAAAAATATAACGAAATGAATAAAGTGGGAATGAAATCCTAACTTATGTGCAAAAGGTTGGAAAAAATGACTTTTACCAAAGGATACCAAAAAAATGTGACCTATCCCAAAAATTACCAAACCTAAAGAAAAAGAGTATCGGAACGACCAATGGAAAACTCAGAAGTGAAATCGAGTTATCACCAAGCTAGGAAAAAAGACAAAGGGGGCCAAAAAGGGGAAAAAAGGGCCAAAAAATGGACAACTCATTTTTACCATTGCAACTTGAAAATCAACCAAAAGGTGAAAATACCCCTTTGCTAAAAAAATGGGGAGCTTCAGTGGACGAAACGACCTTCTGTTTGGACCAAGTAAGTACAAAACACCTACACTTGCAATTCAATTCCTTCTTTATGATTTAATTTTGTGTTTGGAGGGGGCACACTCTTGTAAAAAGAGTGGCCCTGCATGTACACGGGTTGTCCAAGGCCACCCCGCATATGTACTCGGGAAGAAGACTAAACAACCCATCTACATATGTGACTGTGTACAAAGCAGCCTGCGTACACCCTCTAGCACTTTGAAAAAATAAAAAGAAAATGTTGACTCCTCTCTATTTTTCCATGTAACATGATGTATGTTCATTGGAGACAGATATAACATGAGGAGCTTGACATTCTGGTCGAGGAGGACCCTGTAGCCATTGCTACACTGAAACAATGCGGGTTATGAAATTTTTTCCAGTGTCCATTTATGAGGGCACAACTGAGGATGCTCAATGCTCTTGTGGAGTATTGGCATCCTAATGCGGAGGTTTTCATGCTAGAGGGTCAATCATTGACCCCAACCACAGAGGATATTTATTTCTTGACTAGCCTCTCAAGAAGAGGAGAACCAACTAACTTAAGGACTTTTCCTCCAGGGCCTTTCAACATCGAGGACTACATTCAGATGTACTGTGAGGCTGGCACTGAGAAGGTAGGTTCTCAGGTGCCAATCCACAAGATCACCAGCCTATCTCTACGTGTGATCTTACTTTTGATCGGATGGATTCTTAGATCCATAGACCTTCACTGGGCCTCTCAGGCACATATGCATTGTGTCATTTCGTGTTTGGAGGCCATCATTTTTTACTGGAGTATGACCATGATAGTATGCACGAAGAGAAATCTTATAGAGTGTCGGTGGTGTACTAACAAGAACTTCGGGTTTGGTACTATATTGTGCTCCTTCTTCTTTGAGAGGGTGCCTAGTTTGAGTCCCAGAGAGACAGTACAGGGGCATGTAGCCTCCTTCCCAACAATGAATAGGTGGGCAGCGTTGCTACCTAGACAGGGTGGAGGAAGGACCATAGAGGCCTTTGAAGACAAAATTTTTGACTGGTGGGCATGCCAAATCTCGGTGATCAAGGATTACCCATATGTAGGGATAAACTTCACTAGAGACCCAAACATGCATGTGCCTCCCGGAAAGGAGGGAGGCCAGATAGGTAACATATTTTTTAAAGTTTTATTTAGTTTTTAATTTTCACATATATCCTTTTTATGCGTGTATAGATTATTGACTCGCGTATCTGTTATGTACAGATGTGGGGCCTGTGCGACCAGTAGAATTTTCTAGGACTTAGCGACTTCCTCGACCTGAGACAGGACCAAAAACATCAGGAGGGCCAACAAAAGCAAGGGGACCCCTAGCCGGAGAGGCTGACAGAGTCTTGTGACGAGTGGAGTGCAACCTCACTGCGCTCACTCATGTTGTTCCTATGGACAAGATCAAGGATCTTCCCCCGACTATGCAACCACATGTAGTAGGGGTGCCTCAGACTTGGGTCCAGTTGTTCTGGCGTTTGGCGAATGTCGTTGTACACTATAGCAGGGAAAATATGCCTCGTCCTTAGATATAGTTAGATCGTTGATGTGCCTAGAGAAATTTTTGTACCATATGTATTTTTTGAGGGCATAAGCCCAACGATGTAGACTGATCACTTTTGATCCTTTTATGCCTACCTATGTACTCATGAAACTATTTTTTGGACACACACACACACACACACACACACACACACACATATACATTTTTCTTGTCTTATGGATGACATTTTTACAAATTTATCTACATGTGTATGCATGTGATTTTCTCTTATATGTGTGCAACATGCCAATCTAATTTGATTAGCTAGAGTATTTGTTAGATGATTAAATCTCCTAGGAACATGGATATACGTAATGTAATCGAAAGATCGTTCTAAGAGACATACCCTAAGGAATCGTCAGTGCAGAGTGGTATCATAAATGCAGTAAACCCCATTTAACCGGGACACAACCAGCTAAGCATTGAGGTAGACCTAGAGGTGACAAATTCCATGTGATAAAGTCACGAAGCAATTCTATCACTGCGTTGTACTCAACAACAATGTTTGTAGCGTCGCCTAGAAAAATACCTTCGAAAGATAACAAATGGCCTCCAGGTGAGAGAATCACCCAAGATGTGGAAGCAAGCCTCCGAGTGTGTCGGCTAGTGTCTTCCACAAACCCAAAATAAACCTCTGTTTCACTTGAAATATGCCACAATGAAAAAAAAGACATAAATAAATACATGTCCACAAAACAAAAAAGACAAAAAATGTATAAGAAGCTATACATATATACAAGAATTCACCCAGATGACCAACCTAAGAGTAGTACTTCTTAAGGTAGAGTCCATTTCTAGGCTCTGCCAAGGAATTTCCCTCAAAATCAACTAGACGGTAAGAGCCCTTCTCCAATACCTCTTTCGTCTGCAGGGGATCTTTGTATTGATCATAGACCAGGACAAGATCGCCTTTGGATAAAATACGACGATGAATAGACCGATCATATTGACACTTGACTCGTTGCTTATGATCCTCATTGGCTAAGGCTGCATCACAACCCTGCTCATCGAGCTACTCGAGATATAAAAGGCATTCCTCAAGTGGTGAAGTGTCTGAAAATAATTCCACTACCAACTTTAAAGAAGGAATCTAGAATTCAATAGGTAAGACTGCTTCGAGCCCGTATATGATTTGAAAAGGTGAAAAACCAGTGGCAGTCTTCACAGATGTTTGGTAGGCCTACAATGTTGAATATAACATCAAATGCCAATTTTAATTGGAAGAATTGATCGTCTACTGAAGAATAATCTTGAGAGACTTATTCACAGCTTCAACCTGACCATTCGCTTGTGGGTAATAAGGTGACGAATGTTCCTGTTTCAACCCAAGATTTGATGTCAATTCAATCATCATTTTTTTTTGGAAGTGACTTCCATGTTCAGTGACAATCTCCTTCGAGATACCGAACCTTGCTATTATCTTATTAAAGATGAAAAGAGGTGCAGTTTCTCCATCATTGCTAAACTTTGTCATAGCTTCAACCCACTTTGTGAAGTATTCTACTGCTACGATGATGTAACGATGCCCCATAGCTGAGGTTAGGTCGCATGTAGTAAATTCAATCCCCCACTTGGTGAAATGACCAACAACAATTACTAGAAACATAGGTGCAAGATGTTCCTGCATCTTCCGACAGAAGATCTAGCACAGGTGGCACTTATTGATCGCCTCTACAAAATCTTTGATTAATGAGGGCCAGAAGTAACCTGCACGTAGAATATTTTGGGTTGTTTCCAACCCAGAAAAATGACCACCACATTCTCTAGTGTGACAATCGTTCAAAACGATCTATGCTTCTCCATGGGTAAGGCACCGCCGAATAATGCAATCTACACATCGATGATACAACGTGTCATTGAGGATAATATAGTTTCACGCCTGATGTCGAATTCGTTGACACTCATCGCAGGAAGCAGAAATGGGGCACTTCAAAGTCTCGAGATACACAAGTATCTCTCCATACCAGGGGTTCAAAGATGCAATTAGAAAAATATCTCCAGTAATAGGCGATTCTTTGGGCACAATATCACTAGACTTGACCGGAAGTTTTGAAATGAGTTTGGAAAAGACCAATGACTTTTTAGATTTCTCAGAAACAAAATCCAAGTCAAATTCATGTAAGATGACTATCCATCTACTAATATTTCTTCTAATGACCTGTCATGTTAACACATATTGGAAAGTATTGACAACGATGATGAAAATGGTCTTGCAAATAAAAATGTAGTGACAGAATTGTTGGACAACATGGACAGCCGCCAAAGCAAGTTTCTCAACGTGAGAATAGTTGATTTCTGGTCCAACCAGGCCTCGGCTAAGGTAATATATAACATTCCCCTTGAGCATATCATCTTCTTGAACCAAGATCACGCCGATGGTTGACTCCACAACAACCAAATACAACAAGAAATCTCTATTATAATCAAGAGGTAAAAGTAGAGGGGTAGACGTCAGGGCACATTTCAATGCTTCAAAGGAACGCTGAGCAGCTTCATCCCAAAAGAATGGGACCCATTTTTTCAAAAGACGCATAAACCCTTTAGTGATCTCAACGTAATCCGCGACAAAACTCTAAAGAAAATTCACTTTCCCTTGTAATATTTGAAGTTGGGGTATCGTGCACAGGGGAGGAAATTGAACTATCGCCTCAACCTTGAGAGGATTGACCATGATCCATGTTGTCAATACAATAAAAACTAAAAGATGACCTGGTGTCACGCAAAAAACTGCACTTGTTAGGATTCAAGCGAATCCGATAATAGCGACATCTCTCATAGATTATTAGAATATGGGAGGGATGATCAGATCTCTTGCGAGAACGTGATGCTAGATCATCAAGGTATGCCTCGACTATGTGTTTGAGGTCATGAAAAGTGAACGACATGGCCCACTAAAAATTTCTCCAACATTTTTCATTCCAAAAGGCATCTTACGATACACGAAGGTACCCCAAGGACAAATAAAAGTCATTTTATGTTGGTCCTCGGGTTTGATTTGAATCGGATTGTATCCCAGAAAACCATCCATGAATTAAAATACCTCGCAGCCCACACATTCATTGACAATCTGATCGATAAATGGGGTAGGGAAATTGTCTTTTGGGTAGGCCTTATTCAAATCATGGAAGTCCATACAAATGTGAATCGTGCCCTATTTCTTGTTTACTAGAACCGGGTTTGACATCCATTCT
>ML791044.1:29600-46619 GCA_009831015.1 Picea engelmannii
ATAAAAAATGGCTCCCCTATTTGAAATTTTTTGAAAGCATTTGTTCCTATTATTAAAGAAATACTTATGTGGAAACCTGGAAATGGTCAATGATTTGGATGTGACATGTTAGTATCATGGGATGGTCTCCACTAATAGAACACCAATATCTTCATCCTTTAATGTATTGGTTGGATGGGAAAAATAAATCAACTCTCTTTGATCTTTCTTTGTGGGACTGATCTTCCAAAAGTTGGAACGACTAAAATTTTGGCTCTCCCCCTCAACAACTTTCTCATTTGGTCTCTCAGACATTAGGATTCCTTAAAGTATATTCTCCAAGTCATATAGTGAAGCAATTGAAATCCTCAAACACCCAAGTAACCTAAACAAAAATAGTGGCCTAGAATTAAGTGAAAACTTGTTCCCTTTGATTCATAAAAATAAGAATAGGTAAAGTAATCCCAAACGGATATTTTCTAATATTAATAAATATTAAAAATTTTCTTTTTATCATTATAACACTATTAATTTATTTTTTAAATATTTATATTAATTTACTATTATTAATAGCACTACCAAGTAATCATTAACCCCTCGATCATTAAACCTTGACATTAAATAAGCACTAATTAATACCTAAAATACTATTATCTATATTAAAACTTATTATTAACATAAAACCCTTAAAAAAACCATCAAACTATCTTCATTAAAAACTTAATTACTTATTAATAAAAAACCTTAAATCTTTAAGAAAATTATTATTATTATGAAAACTCATTAAAATACTTTTTTATCATTGGGATCTTTTAACTATTACTTAACTTAAAACAATAAATTCAAAATGATTTTTTTTTTATAAAACTTAACTAAAAACTTTAATAAAAATAAAAACCCTAAAACTTAATTAAATTTAAAAATAAAAAAATATTAAGCTAGGTTTCTATTCAGCCGACCCGTAGGTTTCCCTTTCCCTCAAGTATTTATAATAATCTATTCTCATCATTTTTAAAGCAAGGCTTCTTGTCCTAAAGATGGATCCTGATATGGATCTGAAACGTCGACAATCCAATGACACCACTGTGGTTTTTCCGAACACTTCTAAAAACAATCCTCACCACAAAAATCTCATCAATCACATATAGTGATGATTGATCGTAAGGACTTGGGTAAATCAGAATACAGTGTTAATCAAGGGCACTTACTACAACTGCAAAAGGAAACTCTTCCTCCAAAAGCTTAGATTTGGAATAAAGTTTGGCAATCAAACAATCTTCCTAAAATTAGTATTTTTTGTTGGGTTTTAGTACGCAAGGAAATTTTGAATTTAAGAAACCTTTATTAAACAAGGAATTCAATGATCCTCCATATGTTCCCTTTTCCTTTTAGTAGAGGAATCAATCCAAATTTATTTTTTTTATTGTGAATTCACTATTCAGGTATGGGACCAGACTTTCAAAGGGATAGAGCACTGTTACAGAAAGCCATAATCATGGAGAGGAATGTTTGAAAAATGGAGTTCACACTACCTTGGCTCTTGGAAAAACAAGTCTATTTTTAAAAAGGTTTGGACAATACTTCCAAAATTATGATGTTGGATAGTCAGATCACCTTTCAAATAGATACAATGATAGGAGCTTCAGATCAATCTAAAAGACAAAATTCAATTTTGGAATTCGACAATACCATGGAAAATTCAATTTTGGAGATCAACAATACAATGGGTTACATTATGGTTACAAATATATTCAAAAGGGGTCAACAAGGAACAATCAACTCATCTTAGCCCACCAATTCAAATTGTGTATTTTCAAAGGTATAGGAATTGACCAATTAGTTTCCAAAAAGTGAATCTTTCGTCAAACAAATGTGAACTTAGGTACAATAGCTCAAGACTTGACAACCAGTCCAATTGCACATTATCAATTTTGAATGTTTTACAAAGTTCTTTGTATTTTAGTCCAATATTGGAGAATATTGTTGAGAAAATGTTGTCATTAATGTCAAAGTGGTAGTGATGATGATGATGTGGTAGTAATGATAAGGATGTAACAATGATGATGATGATGATGTGGCTGTGAAAAAGGGAGATTGTTTGAGTATTGAATCCATGAATCCAAGTGAAGAAGCCTTGAATCTGAGAAGCTAAGTAAAAAATCCTTGAATCCATGAAGCGAAGTAAAAAAGCCTTGATATTGTTTGAGCATTGAATCCATGAAGCCAAGTGAATAATCCTCGAAGACTTGAAGCCAAGTAAAGTATCCTTGAAGCCATGATGCCAAGAGAAGAAGCCTTGAAGAAATGTTGATGAAGGCTTGAGAAGCCATGAGGACAAGTCAATTTCAAAGCAAATTGAAGAATCCCCTGAATCAATAATGATGTGTCCACTTGAAGAAGCCTTGAAGTGCCTTGAAGAAGCCCTCACAGGATGAGATAACATGTGGTTGTTTCCACATACCCACTTTGTGTTGTGCACAAATGTAACCTTGAATGAGCCTTGAATAATCCAGAAAACCAAGTGAATAATCCCTTAAAGTCAAGTGAAGAAGCCTACAAATTTCCAAGATAAAGATTGGAAGATGGAGATTATTGAAAGTATTATTTGTGGTCAATCTTGATACCATATATTTGAGGGAACTTTTACCATACATAACTAAATCAAATGGAACCAAAAATTCCATGGTTATAAATATTATTCCGATACATTTCCAACAATATATGGAAGTCCCTCTAACTCCCTAGGAATGAGGAGATATGATTTTTTTCATCGGACAACCCAGCTAGAATATTGAGGTCGACTCAACTAGTTTTTGGGGAAAAAATTACTATAAATACATGATAGAATTTCGTATTTTTAGTGAAACCAATGAAGATACCAAGTTCGAGGTGTGCTCAATGTGTTGGGGTGTATTTCTAGTATGCAAGAGAAATCTAAGGGAGTCTCTTAAGGAGGGGAAAATTCCAAAGGAAGATGAAGTCTTGTGAAGATTTGTTCTAGGGTTTTTCTTTGAAGGTCATCTTGGCATTTTTTATATAATTTTTTCCTAGAACGATTTAGATAGAAAAAAATGGAGGTGTTTTATAAGAGATAACAAAGAATATTGGTTACAAATTTCAGGTCTTGACTCATTGCAAGTTTGGATTTATACTCAGTGGAAGTTAAGGTTTTCACAACTAGGGTTTTCTTCTTCAAAATGAGTCATCTTGCCATTTTCATTATAACTTTTGTTTGGGGACGATTCAAGGAGTGAAACTTGGGGGAATTTTAGATAAGATAGTGAATAATATTGGGTATAAGTTTTAGATCCTAATTCATTATAGGTTGTGATTGATGTTTCTATATTCTCTGCTATGAACTTGGGATGTTGTTGTGAGTGGATGTTGTCATTAGTGGATGTTGTTGTGAATGGATGTTACCGTCAGTGGATGTTGTTGTCTATGATTACATTATGGGAATGATGTTATGAGTCTTTCTAGGATTTGAAGGATTTTCTATGGAATGAAGCATGCAGGTGAAGTCAAAAGTACTCTCTGTATGAATATTTTGGATTGGTGATATCGTATTGAGTTGGTTCTCAATTGAGAAGATTGGTGTCTTCATTCAACAAGTTGGTGCCTATTATTTAGGGAGGGGGTTCTTCCTTCCAGTTGGATTTGATAAATCCAAGGGGTTGGTGCCTCCTTCCAGTTGGTGTTGGTAAATCATGGAGTTGGAAATTCCTTCAAGTTGGTGCCTCCTTCAAGTTGGTGCTGGAGAATCTTGGAAGTTGGTGCTTCCTATTAATGTAATATTGACGTGATATAAGAAGAGAATTTCATGGTTTTCTCCCATTTGGGTTTTCGTGTAAAAAACATTGTGTTTTGTGTATGGTTTTATGTGATGCTGAATGAAATTGTTAATTGTTAATGTTTACATGATGTGCTTGAGGTTAAAAATGGTAAAACGTGCTCAATATTGATTCACCCCCCCCCCCTCAGTATTGGTGAATATTCCAACAATTGGTATCAGAGCGAGTTCCTTCAGGAATAGTCTAACCATTGGAAGGAAGATCATGGATATTCAGGAATTTTACTCTGCAGATGGAGTTCCATTTTTCAATGAATCAAACTTTTTGCATTGGAAAATAAGGATGAGAGTATTTTTACAGACACAGGGTTTGACATTTGGAAATCAGTATTAGATGGTTACACCACTCCAAAGGGTAGACCAAAGTGTTGGAATGTAGTTCAATATTGAGAGGGGGGGGTAAATCAGTATTGATACCTTTTATCAATTTTTAAACAAGTATTTATTAATTTTGTTGATCAACAAGAAACTCAGTAAATAACACCAATAAGTATAAACTTAAATTACAAATTACAAGTTTTATATGAAGATTGATTTAGAGCACCAAATATAGGAGACATCAATCCCCTTTTTCAGAGAACCAACCNTATTAATTTTGTTGATCAACAAGAAACTCAGTAAATAACACCAATAAGTATAAACTTAAATTACAAATTACAAGTTTTATATGAAGATTGATTTAGAGCACCAAATATAGGAGACATCAATCCCCTTTTTCAGAGAACCAACCCTAGGAAGCTCGAACTCCCCTTTTGTTTTAGGGCTTTAACCCTAGGAAGCACTAACTCCCTTTATTTAGGGCACACACCCTAGGAAGCACCAACTCCCTTGTTTTAGGGAACTGTTGATGGGCCTAAATGACCCATTTAGTCAGATGAGAGAGAACGCCCGATGGCAGATCCCAATCAAACCTACTCTCATTTAGTATAGAGTTTCCCATGAGTTTATGGGCCTCAAAACTGCTCAGAATTAAAAGAATAAAAAGGGGAAGGATAATGAACTGCTCCCCAGAGAGTTCTAACTAATTCTAAGGCTAAACTAACTAAAAGCTAACTAATCTAATCTAACTAATTCTAACCTATCCTGGGAGAAAAAATAATTGAATGAGTATAGAGAAAGATAATCATCAGAACCATAAATAATTCATGTATTCTAATGGAAAATGAAAGAAATAATGCTACAGATGCACAAACAAATAGTTGAACAATCCATTTATAACATCATTTATGTATCCACGAGGAAATATGTGACAACATAAGTAGACAGAATAAATTGTGGAAATATTTCATCCAACACAATCTTATCTACTCAAATAGAAGAAAAATGCACACATAATAGTCTCATGTACATCCACCAAAGCTACAAATTTCTGAAATGCCTCCTGCTCTTTATTACTTAGAAGAAATAGTACCATATTTTGTTACAAAGGGAAAAAGTCCTTTTACATTTGATCTGAAATGATCTTTTAAAGAATTGGTTAAGTTTTAAGCATGACTTCATTTACCAATGAGGAATTAATGAAAGAATAATAAATTAATGAGATATTATAGAAGCCATAATAAGAAATGTAGATCAGAATGTAAGCACAAAGAACAAAAAACCATAACAACAAATTTGTTAACGGATTTCGACAAGATTTCCTACGTCTCTTGGCCTTTGTCTCAGTGGGTGAGGTTTTCTTATTTCTCTTCAATGCTTCAAAATTACATCAGAAAAGTGTCAAAATGATTACAAAATGGTGTGGATTTGTTCTTCTTGACCTCAATAATCCAACACAACTGACGACACTGAAAACGGTTGAGCGTAGCTCCCTGAATTGGCCCGCAAAGTTCCCCTCCTCAATGGCTTCTCTGCATAAAAATGGCTTTGGATTCCAAATTCCTCAGCATTTTTCCTGTTTGAACCCCCCTTAATGTTGTGAAGAACCCATGGTTTATATATATTTGGATTTGTTATCAATCTCCCAACTTCCTCTCAAGATCTGGCCTCAAATCGGGCTCCAAATCCCCCAATAATGGCTAAAATCCATTTAAATTAGCTGAAAATAACCAAAACAATCTTATTCTATGGTCAAAAAACCCAAAATTGGAAAAATACAGGGCACAACCCCCTATTCTTGAGCTCATGTTCATATGGGAGATGCCATATGGCCTAGGACTGGCCTGGCGCACTCGTCTTTAGCCCTTGGTTTTGGATGGCAGGTCGTATGGCACCAAGTGCCCTGGTGCTAACCCTCCACGTGCCTCCACTGCTGGCTAGATCCTAGTAATTTACCCCTTGGTCACGTATATGGCCATGTTTCTACAACCCTAAACCTTTGCAGCTCTGGTCACGTGCTTTGGTCGGCGAGGCTAGCCCTATTAATCGGGCACTATCCCTAAAAATCTACCAACCACAAAATATTATACTAATTTTTCCACATAGTTAACAAGCAGCACATATGGCGTAGATGGTTATCCCTTGATCATTAGTCCGTTGGCACGAGCGAAGGTCGGAGGTTTGAAACTTGCGGGTAACAAAAAAAAATTACCCAGCCAACATTGGCTAAATTCGGGGTGCCACGTGGTGCCCTCTGATTGGGCTGCGTGTCTCCCTGTGATTCTTCCATAACACACAGTCATCATGCATAGTCAGTTTCCATGTCAGTTACCACGTCACCTCTGTACATCCCAATCACCTATCTAGTCAGCTCCCATGTTAGCATTCGTACAACCAATTCACCCTGTCATGTCATCTTTGGTACATCCTAGTCACACTGCCATGCCAACATCCGTACAACCACATGTCAGCCTGTCATTGGGCCACATCATGTACAGACTACCATGTGTCATCCGTGCAGTGCCATGTGTCAAATCCGTACTAGTCCAACTCAACCCAAAACTGCCAAATTCGAGTGACATGTGTCACCTCCTGATGATGCCACATCAACATCATGACATCAACTATCGTATTGTTGACGTCGGTAGTACGACCTGTTGAATTTCACCACTTTGACTTTTTGCTTGTTTGGGAAATTGGTCAGAATGTGATATCTTTCGCATACGACATCCATTTGCAAAAAACATTATATGGTTGGAATCAACGCGACGAGTCAGACACAATGGCGCTAGTTTCGTCTAATTCCAAGAAATTTTATTTTTAGGTCTTCCTGTATCCATTTTGTATCAACGTTCAACTAGCTCCCTTTTATAAAACAAGAGAGAGACTCTTCATCTATCATGAGCATCTGTTTCATTTTCCCCTATCTTTTTCATTTTTACATTTCAAATCTCTAGAATTTTGAAAATGTAGATGTGAGAGTTACAAATGGGAGCTAAAGAGACTCACTGGTGGTTACATTCGCCCTATGGCAGTTTACCAATAATATCTATTTAAATTTATTATTCACTTTGCATGTTGGGTCGTTTCTTGAATTTCTTGTGTTTTTATGGGTATTTCTAGCTCTCATATGTTGAATGATATCATTTTGTCTTCTTCTCCTCTGTCTCAAATTTCCATTGAGCTATTGTTGGCTCAATTTCGTTGTCGGTAGCTCGAGATAACATTGTTTGAAGTCTACATGTCCGGTTCTTCATCTAAATTCTAGTTCCACCTATGTTTTACATTTTTGGATCTTTTTTTGTCTTAATCGGCTAACACTTTCCATCCCATCCTATTCTTATCTCCTATATATTTCCATTGATCCCTCTTGGGCCTGATTTCGCTTCTCGTAGCTCCAAATATGGTTTCTTGAAGTTGGTATGGCCAATTTTCCCCCCAAATTTGTGGTTTACTATTTTTTTTGTGTTTTCTTATGTCTTCTATCATATTTTTGACCTGGAGATCTATACCATTGCATCCCTCTGCTTGATACCTTTCCAACGAGGTATCACGAGCTCAATTTTGACACATGTAGCTAAAGATATGCCCATCTAAGAACTCGGTGATTAGCAGCCATTGATCAAGCCCGTGGGTTAATCTGGACCATTAATTCTTAAACTAGATCAATGGTTCTTGTCGATAGTCTATTAGACCCCAAAAATAACAGAGTATGTGTATTCATAAATTTACATCAGAGTCTTTCCAACTCCTATCCTATTCCCATTCTTATGCATCAACTCCGAGAATGAGATATGATCGTTCAATAGATCTAGAATCAATCCCCACAATCCATCGGAAGAGCCATTTCACAGCATGTTCCAACGTGCCAGTGCAAAGGTATCGAAGAAAATAATCGAAGAATATTCCTTCTTTGATTCTCGTGTTGAAGGTTAAAGCCCGAAAAAAGTGATGACGTGTATTCAGAGCTGATTATTCGACTTCCAGAAAATTTGTGAAGTTTCATGGTATTGACAAGAGGTATCGAGGAATATTCCCTCATAGCTTCGTTTTGCATGTGTTGGATTTGGATCGTAATTTTAGTGACAAAAAATCATGATTAACAGTTTTTCATAGTTTGAAGATACCATTCGGAACCATAACTCTGACCATCTGAAATTGCACCCCGGATATTGTTGCACGAGAAATATATGTCCATCCATTCAAGGAAAAGATCGACAACTAGGGAGTGTTTCGCTCTAATAACTTGATCAAGGTTTAAGCTTGCGAAATTTTGTAAAGAAATAAGTTGTGGTTCTAGTGTTGGTTTCTTGGAAGGAAAAGGGGCTTAGCTTCAAAAGATCCTACGTAATTCACTAAAGAATTCAGTTGTGAACAACATTTCTATGTGAAAGAAGAAGACAAGGATTCAATCTGAGGAAGTGAAGGAACATTCACTAACTGAGAAACATAAATAATATTTGTATTGTAGCCATAAGCCCATCAACTCCAAGAATGAATGAAGGTCGTCAATCGAGTAGCGAGTGAAATGAAATCCCAACCATTCATCAGGGGAGGGCCATTGGAGTGAGTTGTGATATTAGGAGTAGATGTAATCTGATGGAGAAAGACTCCGAGAATGAAGAGTGTGAATGCCAGGGACGATGAAGCTTTGACGTTGTTGTCGGAGTATGTGATCAGAAGGATGGGAAGAAGAGTTAGGACAAATCCCAACGATGATCAGGGCGGGTGGTGTATGCCACATCAGCACCATGCATTGGTACCAAGTTATATGGAACAAGCAAGAGTGAACCATTGGCAGTGAGGTGGAAAAGGTGATTTTTAGCTTAGGAAAATGTGGGAATCCATAACTTTCCATCCGTAACTTAGATTCAAGTATGGTTACAGTCATTGGAAATCTCTTGATGAGTAGAATCCAACTATGATATTTGGTTATAGGAAATAATAGAGGAAAAGAAGGAGAAAACCCAATAGGCCTTGGGCCTAGGTTTCAGGAGAGAGGGAAGGTCAAAAGAATAATATGGTAGAGATGAATCCGAAGAGGCTTGGGGACATGTATGTAGGAAAGGTGGATCTAATAGCCTTAGAAGCTCAAGACCTCAAGGAAACATGAAAAGAGGAAGCTCGGTAAGGATCCAAGTCAAGGTTCTAGAAAATGATCAACATATTCCCCCCACAGGCATCCCAAGGTTAGTGAGGTCATGCGAACAAATTGACTTTGAAAACCTGCTCTTGCAAAACAAAGAATGAGATCAGCCATGCAATCAAAAGAAAACTAGCCATTATAATAAACAATATATTCCCTGCATTTAACCAACTTAAGAAAGTGTTAGGTTTATTGAACAATAGTGTGGTGACTATAGATGAGTGTCTTAAGACTACATATCTTAATTCAAAACAGAAGAGTAGGATTCATATGCGAGAGAATAGGTATGCAGTCATGAAACATGACATGTTAGTAAGAGGATGTATAATTTGAATTAATAAATCAACAAATAATTAGCCACAACCTCATCTAAGACATGTAATAGAACATTAGACCTTGCAACCACATAGAATCATCAAACACTTCAGAATCAACAAATGGTCTAAAAACAATTGTCAATGAAACATCATAGGTCAATAAGCATCATAAATCCATTTGAAATGATCGGATCGAAAGGAACAATCAACACCCATAAAAAACAATCATCCAACAATATAAAAACCCCATCTCCCTCAAAGTAGGCAAAGACATAACATTAGGCTCAAGCAGTAGAAGATTACAAAATAGGATTGAAATTTTAGTTGGGGTGGGGGGGGGAGATTTTCTTTCGCTTGCAAAAGAAAAAGTAAAGGTGGGTTGTTGCAGCCACAACAAGCACCAACTCAATGTCTTTAAACTTTATTTGGAAAAGGATACTAATCCTTCCTCGATCCTCCCTTCCACCCTCACTTCATAAGTATCTTTGAATTTCTTCCTTGGACTCTGCACTTGCTTCCAATCTTTTGATGTAGACCATGCAGACACTTTCTTCCCATCATATATTTTCATTTATATAGTCTTCTAAAGGGTGTGATTGTGAACCACTGTGTCTTTTGATAATGAAACATTGCACCCTTTTGTTTAAGTCATAATAATGTTATTTTTAACAATATATTTTCTTTCTTTATTATTTAATATCTCTTTAATGAGAATTAATTTTAAGAATCATATTCTCAATTGGCACTGGTAATGTAGGAACCTTTCAACATTACCCAAATTTTATTCAAATGTTTCAAAATGGTGCAAGCTATGTTCTACTTAATGCTTTTTAATTTCATGACAATTACTCTAAGTTCCATGTTGAAGAGGACTTCCAGTCCTTTGTTTGATCGTCAAACTTATTAAAATATGCAGAAATGGAATCCAACATTTCCCATGTATCCACATTTCTTCAAGGATCAAATATGATCGTTTATGGAGCGGTGCTAGCTTGTGGCCAACTTTGTTTTTCATATGATTGTAACGTTGTGACCGAGGGTGAGCGTGCATAGTGCTTATCTCAGCACTATGTGTTTATCAATGTGTAATACCTTGAGGGCTTACCTCCTTTCGATGTGTCTGCGCAATATAACCGAGTATTATCCCAGTTAGCCCCCAACACAACTTCATATTTCCCATATGGCTTGGGCTTGTGACCAAGATTGATCGCGTACAAATCTTATCTCGACGCCATAACAAAACAATGGTTGTAACTTAATCGTCAATTGAGTGGATGATTATCATCATTTCGGGGCTCTGGATTTGGTTTCAATCCCGAGACATTGACCCCCAAAAATCCATCATTCAATGATGTGTGGAATCATAATTGGCGGCTAACAATATTTCATGGGGTCAACCTTTTGTTATCCTCTACTCTTTTTGACTTGCGAAATGTATCTACGTCGTAGGATCTCCTTCTTCCTCAAGCATGATCAATGATGGAGTATTTCTCCTAGTCCTTTCCTTCAATCAACAACTATGTTTTAATCGCATAGTGAGCGAACGATGGAGGTTTGATCTAGTTCTTTTAATGTCAATATGATGGTTATATTGATTTTGGTTTCTTGATCCGATGGTATTTAAGTTTTTGAATTGGATGGCTAGATCTAGCCCGATCCAAATTGGATGATTGTTTAATTGATAATTATTCTCCTGTAAACATCATTATTTCATAGATTTCCTCCAATATACATTGACCTATGAGCAGGTTTATGAACATAGTATCCATTTCTCGTGACTCTATACACATTTTTATAAAGTATTTTCATGATCTTTTTAGCTTTGTGAAAAGGCCTATTCTCACTCTGATTTGCCTAATTAACACTTTAATCAATATTGACCATGTTTTGTCCCTTTTGACATTATTCATAACACTAAGTCCAACAATAAACCTTTGCTAGAACATTTGATTGACATGAATGAACACAATGATATAGTGAACTTCATCTCTATTGTTTTTGAGAACATGAATACTCCATGACTTGAATGTACTAGCCCCATTTGCTCAACCTCTTTAATGTTTTCTTCAACTATTTTTCCACTTACTATAGCAGGGTATACCAGATTTATAATCTAAAGGATTTTTCTGGATGATAGACCTATATAGACCTTTGTTGACATCAATAACCACTTCATAACATAATGTGACCCTATTGGCCTTCTTAAAATCAATTCCAACACCAGATTACTATGCCCAACATTCTCCCCCTTTGCCATTGATGCCAATACCATGAAGCTTTTTTATTTTTAATATTTATTTCTCTCCCCATTTGACAACAGTGAGAAAGGATATATTTATTTTCTCCCTTTGAAGTGATGTTCCCCTGAGGTGATTCTCCCCCTGTCCATATATTTGTTTATGCAATTTTTAATGAGGTATGGAGGTTACCCCTAACTTTTGTCTTAAATTTTCAAATGTACTTCTAGGTAATGGTTTTGTAAAAATGTCTGCAATTTGTTCTTTTGTGCCTACATACTTTACTTTCACCAATTTTTGAGCAACCTGATCTCTTAAGAAATGATATTTGATTGGGATATGTTTGGTCTTAGAGTGCATTATAGGGGTTTTATAGATATTTATGGCATTGGTGTTATCATAGTTAATAGTGATGGGATGATCATATTTCACTTGTAAATCTTCTAGAGTTTGTTTCATCCATATCACTTGTGTGCAGCAAGATGCAGCAACAATGTATTTTGCTTCTGTAGTAGAGATTGATATAGATGTTTTTTTCTTGCTTAGCCATGCCACCAGTCATTTTTCTAGAAAAAATGCTCCTCCACTGGTGCTTTTCCTATCATCTACACTACCATCCCAATCTATATCAGTGTATGTATTCAAGTAAAGTCTTTTTTCTTTGGATGCCATAATCCAAAATCTAAGGTAGCTTTAAGATATATGAATATCCTTTTTACTGCCTTTAAGTGATATTCTTTAGGTCCAGACTGAAATCTTCCCACCATTCCTACAACTTGTGTGATGTTAGGTCTTGTTGTTGTTGTATATAGAAGACTTTCAACCATTGACTTTTACATAGTTTGGTCTAGTTTTGGTGAGTCATCATCTAGGCTTAGTTTGCATCCTATGACCATGGGAGTGCACATAGGTTTATTGTCTTCCATTTGAAATTTCTTTAACGTTTCTTTGATATATTTATCTTGATAAATGAATATTCCTTTATCTGTTTGAGTGACATGTAAACCTAGGAAGAAAGTCAATTCTCTTGGAATAGAAATTTCAAACTCTTCTTGCATTGTTGTTACAATTGTTTTGCTTAGTATGGTAAGATTACTTCCAAATATGATATCATATACATATACCACAATAAAAATCATATCGTGATCCTTAATTTTGATATATATGTTATTGTCAGTAGTTCCTCTCTTATATCCTTGATTTTGTAGATATTGATCAAGTCTTGAGAACCATGCTCTAGGGGCTTGTTTAAGACCATATAGAGCCTTCTTTAGTTTGCACACATAGTCTTGATTTTCTGTTAATATGAATCCTTCTGGTTGTTCAACACATACTTCTTCTTCTCATTTTCCATTCAGAAATTATGACTCGATATCCATTTGATAAATTTTGAAGTTTCTGAAGCATGCAAATGACAGGAACATTCTGGTAACTTCTAGTCTTTCTACTGGGGAAAAAGTCTCTTCAAAGTCAATACCTTCCACTTGGGAATATCCCTTGCATACTAATTCGGCTTTGTTCTTTATGATCTATCCATTTTCATTGAGTTTGTTTTTGAATATCCACTTGGTTCCTACCACATTCTTTTCCTTGGGTCTAGGGACAAGTTCCCATGTATGATTTTTCTCAATTTGATCAAGTTCCTAGGTCATTGCTTTTATCCGGTATTCACTATTGTTGGCTTCTGCAAAAATTTTGGGTTCTATCACTGAAATCATTGCATGTTCATAATCAAATCTAAGTTTCCTTCTTGTTTCTACACCTGAATCTTTATCCCATATAATCAGATTTCCAGGGTGATTCTTTTGAACTCTTTTTTATGGTTCTTTTGGCAAGAGTGTTTCTTCCTTGTCCTTCTCATCATCAATTTGGGGTTCATTCTATTGTATTTATTCAGTATATTCTTCATTTTTTGATTCACCGTCTTCTTCTTCATCACTGTTTCTTCTCCATTCATCAATTTTTTATTCATCTTGAGATTTGATTTTTCTCAATTTTAGATCATCTATTTTCACATTTTCACTTTCCAATATTTTGTGCAATCTTAGATTATAGCACTTGTAAGCCTTTTTGTTAGATGAATATCCCAAAAATATACCTTCATTTGATATAGAGTCAAATTTCCCTAGATTATCTTCATCCCTCTTGATGTAACACTTACTTCCAAAGACTCTGAAGTGTTTCACAGATGTTGGTCTTCCAAACCACAATTCATAAGGTGTTTTCTCATGGTTAGATCTAAGTTGTGCTTGGTTAAGTATGTGGATTGTTGTATATATTGCATCTCTCCAAACTTAATTGGAATCTTGGCTTAATTCAACATATTTTTTGCAGCCTCTTGAACAGTTATGTTTTTCCTCTCAACAACTCCATTATGTTGAGGAGTTCTTGGAGTTGAGAATTGTCTCTTGATTCCATGATATTCACAAAACTTATTGAATTATTTAGAGGTAAATTCCCCTCCATTATCTGATATTAAACATTTCATTTTGAGATATGTTTCATTCTCTACATAAGTCTTGAATGCTTTAAACTTTTCAAATGCCTCATATTTTTACTTAAGAAAATATATCCAAGTCATCCTCGTGTAGTCATTGTTATCGCACAATTTGTAGGTTTGGAAAATCCCAAACCAGCCACCAATTGGTGAAAACTTTTAGAGAACCTACCCATTGTCACCTTAGGCAAGTGTTCATGTCACGTTAGAGGTGAGGTAGTCACCTCAAGGGGGAATATTGGTGACCCTAGGGGGGATTTAGACGGAAAATGTGATGTATGAATGGATTCCTCTAAAGGTAAAGTTTCTAGATGGAAATGGGAACTTGGTAATGAGTCTTTAGGGTTTCTTGAGGTTTCTAATGCTTTGAGTGACCTGCCAAGAGAAAATACCTGCCCGAGAAACAAGGAAAACCAAGTACACAATGCAGTATGTTAGGTGGAAAAGCAAGTTAATATTGTTGTCCCTAATTTCAACAACAATCAATGATATATATCATCATATAAGAGATAATAAGTGTTGTTAAATAAGTGCTAAAATTCTAGTTGAGTAAGCAAGAGACAAGCTAGTAAAGACTAGTTCAACTTAAGAATGAAAGAGCAAGACTTTAGCATAAAAGCAAGGTTGTCACAAAAAGTTTACTGCAGTGATATTTATCAGCCTTATGTCTGTATAAAACCAAGCCTTATGACAAAAAATTTAACCAACAAAATTAACATTAAATTAGCCCCAAAAGTGCGCTAGGGTTAGTACTTTGTTAAGGAGAAGTTATAGTTGATTTCTAGGGTTAGTTTAGGAGTTATCTAGGTTTAGAGGGTTAGATATATGCATCCCTAATGTTTTTAGGTTATTTTTATTACAACAAAAAATTTTAGTGGATGAAATAGGACGCCTCAATGAGGCAAGATAGCCTAAGGCTCAAGGAACAATACCCAAGTGAGAGAGCTTCAAGACTTCAAATTTTCACGTTTACCAACACAATGTTTTATTTCTCCAATGCAACGAATGGTGCCTTTGATTAATGGGCTAATGGGGTCATAAATTAAAGAGCTATATCTACTACCTCCTTGGGGGTATAAATCCTCTTATTCCCAAATGCAAGTAACCTAGCTAGGGTTTAAACTAAAGGGTGTATGTCCTTATACTTCCTTAACAAACCCTTGCAAACAATAGTTATGTGCTTAAATTTATGGTGGAACTAAAGGAGGGGTGTATGCACTTATACTTCCTACCTAGCCTTAGTAAAAATCAATCTTGAGCTTGAATTACAAATGATAGCAACAAGAAAATGTCTTATCCATCCAAATAGCAACAAGATAAACCATAACATGCCAAGATAAACCACCACAAATAGCTAGAAAATACCTCCAAGAGCTAGTGCATAATCATCATGTAGTCCATAACCAAATAGAACACCATACCATAGCACAAGAGAACAAAAAATCTTGAAGGTAGCGAAAATTTCAGTCCTTAGCTCTTCACAATGGGAGAGTTATATTCAAAATGAGATTTTATGATCTCTATTTATACAAAATTTCTATCACATAGTTTGTCCACTTAGCAAGGGTAAAACATAATATAAGGGGTCAACAACCTTTATCTTACCCCTTGCATCAAAACAATATTAAACAATTCATCTTAAAATTCACTTTTACACAAAAGAAACCCTAGAACAAGGTGATGTCACCCCTTTAGGGGACATTTTTTCACTTTGAAGAAGTCGTTGGGGTAGTAGATGCATGGATAGGCCTCCAAAGGCCACTTGTCACTCATAAAAGTCCTTTCTTAATGGTATTCAAGCCTCCTTCCTTCAAAACATGCCACATTTCATCGAACAACACCTTCACCACCAAACCCTATCCCTCTAGGTGACGTCAAGCCTCCATAACTAACATTATGTGTAATGTTCCTAACTTTGCTAGTCTAGGAAACGCTAATAATGTGTGTGTAGGATCAAAGGTTTACAACATATAAATGATCATACAAATAATAAACGTGACAAAGGACTGCAAATTTTGTATTATGATATCTCTATGGATTACAAAATGGCCAAATTCGGCTAAATAACTGACAATACTCAACTAGATCAACATACAAAGGATCTTAGCTGGAATATAAATAACCAACTGCGGCTGAATAAAATAAAAACACTCAGCTAGATCAAAAGACAAAAGGATCTTAGCCGGAATACAAATAAGAAATTAAAAGATAATACCCGGAATATGGGAGCACTGCGGAATCAATGAAGAATGATGGAAGACCTGGATGATCTTCCCGGTGACTAGGGTGTGTCTTTCAACACCAAAATCAGCCAACTAGTGTCTTCCTCCTGGAATACACTAAACTATCTCTCATGAGATGCGCCTCTTCTCCTCAATGACAAGTCATAATCTGCATAATGATGAATTAGGTCATTGACCTTTCCTTTATAGCTTTCCAAAACCCTAAATCATGCTGAAACCCTAAATCACTGTTGAAACCCTAATTCACTGTTGACTTCTATTTTTAGCTCATAATGACTTAAAAGCGTTGTTAACTCTTGTTAGCTCAATGTCACTTTCCAAATATAACACCTGTGACTAGAGTGACCTCTAGTAACCCTGTTTACCCCTCTTTGGCCCTGGCTATAGTCTAACGGGGTGGTTTAGACCATTAAGCCTCCTTTTCTGGAGCTC
>ML791044.1:51421-78860 GCA_009831015.1 Picea engelmannii
TGCAACTGTGACCCAATGTCACTAGTCCATGATACCACCACTCGTGTGCCTCAACCTCCAAGTGTAAGGTCGCAAAATTGATTGCCTCTGTCTCGGTCATCTGGTTGAGCTTATAATACGTGTCTAGCTTCTGTACCCAAGATCTGGCGATGTATTTGGATGATCCGTCGAAAGAAGGGATGGTGAGATTCCCAACTTTTTGGATGAAATCAAGGCTATGCCCCTACTGTTGTTGTGGTCCTCCCCTCTGCGGATCTCTGGGGCGGTTCCTGAGTCTGTGTCCATAGTACTCGACTAAGGTCATGTCCTGATGGAAGTCATGACCCAATGTTGCGTACTCCCTCCTATACTCTGCAATGTCGTCAGCATGAGTGGGTGGCCTCTTGCTATTGGTGGTGGTGCTACTACTGGGGGTGCCCTCTGGAAACTGGGAAACAAGGGTCTGGGAATCCTACTCGTAGAGGTGTATGTGAGAGAGGGTGACTGGGGTCTACTGCCTACTCTTGAGTTCGCCTATGCTACATGTGGGACTTGTGTATCTGGGGTGCCCACTCTAGCCAATCTATCAACCACCTGTGCCAAGGACTAAGACATGGTTCGTTGACTAGCTAACATACCATTGATAACCTGCATGAAAGTTGCCTCTGTATTTATGGGGGCCTTGCCACTTCCCTCTGGTCGCTCTTATCTGTCTCCTAGCATCCTCTCTGCCTCACACTCAGCCTCACGCTCTTCCCTTCTCTCTGCTTCTCTGTGTGCCTCTTCCTCTTCCCTTGAGCTAGGAGGAAAAGGGGGAAAATTAGGCCTATGCCTTCTTTCCTAATGCCTGTTTTAAGTGACATATTCGTCACCTACATTTTCACGACCCTCTGGGTCTTCTGCTGCAATCATTGTCTTTAGTCATAGGCTGGCAGGGCTAAAGCTCTGATACCACTGTAATGTTCCTGACTTGGCTAGTCTAGGAAACGTTGCTAATGTGTGTGTAGGATCAAAGGTTTACAGCATATAAGTGATCATACAAATAATAAACGCGACAAAGGACTGCAAAGTTTGTATTATGATATCTCTGTGGATTACAAAATGGTCGAATGCGACTGAATAACTGAAAATACTCGACTAGATCAACATACAAAGGATCTTAGCCGGAATATAAATAAGCAACTGCGGATGAATAAAATAACAACACTCGGCTAGATCAAAAGACAAAAGGATCTTAGTCGGAATACAAATAAGCAACTAAAAGATAATACCCAGAATATGGGAGAACTGCGGAATCAATGAAGAATGATGGAAGACTTGGATGATCTTCCCGGTGACTAGGGTGTGTCTTTCAACACCGAAATCAGCCAACTAGTGTCTTCCTCCTAGAATACACTAAACTATCTCTCATGAGATGCGCCTCTTCTCCTCAATGACAATTCATAATTTGCATAATGATGAATTAGGTCGTTGACCCTTCCTTTATAGCTTTCCAAAACCCTAAATCATGTTGAAACCCTAAATCACTGCTGAAACCCTAATTCACTATTGACTTCTATTTTTAGCTCATAATGACTTAAAAGCATTGTTAACCCTTGTTAGCTCAATGTCACTTTCTGAATATAACACCTGTGACTAGAGTGACCTCTAGTAACCCTGTTTACCCCTCTTTGGCCCTGGCTATTGTCTAACGGGTGGTTTAGACCATTAAGCCTCCTTTTCTGGAGCTCCTATTTGGAAAGGGACATTACATTATGCCTCTCCTAGGCAAAATGTTTGGCATGTGAGGGCTAGGTCATGTCTTCCATGTCGTATTCTATGCCTCCAAAGGAAACTCATCATGATCCGGCATGTGGTCCCTAGCCATCCATCTGGTGGGATTCTTTGCCCATGGAAGCCCAAGCTAGGCTTGTTCTTCCAAAACTGGCTTCCAAGCAAGGTCTTGCAGAACAAAAGGGTATACCCTCCAAATATTTCAAGTCAAAGATATAATTCCAAGTGTAAACCACATATAATAAGTAAGGCACCTAAATATGTGCATCAAAACTACCTCATCAAATTAAACAAATTCCCAAAACCTTGTACAATTGACCAGGTTTAAGTATAGGAGGGGTGTCATAGGAGCCTTATTAATTAAACCAAATCCCTTAAGTAGGGGATTCTCCCAAGGATGGCCTTTCAGGGTCATGTAATGGATGATGAGGTGGAAGGGGTTTAAACTTCATAGGTCATTGAGTTTCATGACATACAAGTACTTCTTTTATCTCATTCATGGTTTTCTTTGTATAGGGTGTGTGGCACATTTGTTTGCAATGCATATTTTCCAAGCCCATCTTCTTTCCATTCTTTGTTTATTTCATTTTTTAAGGAATGAGTTGAAGCCCATTGTCTTGGCGTGGCATCTAGATAATGACAATGTCACTCACAAATACCTCATGGAAATGAGAAGGTTGGCTCGTGATGAGACCCCCTTTTTCCCAATCGTGTAACTGAGAGCCACTACCCTGGCTTGGTGACCAGATGATGGTAATGTCATACCGCTAAATACCCATGATCATAATAAGTCGGATCATGATGAGACCTCCCATCCTCCAACTAACCTCTTAAGAATTCATCAACATTTATTTTTGTAGGTCCCCCTTTTCTTACAGAGAAGAATTTCATTTCTTTCTCAGGGATCCCTAGGCAAACCATATGGAAGGTCTATATCTAGGATTTTATATTTTTATCCAACAACAATCCCTCTGGGCCTTCAACCCCTTTCTTCCCATGAAATGAGGTGCATGCCCTTGTTGGGTCACTAAAGTTAGATGACCTGGAAGAGGACAATATGATGGGAGTGTAATGAGTGCAAAGTGGTAAGCATGGTCTGGAATGGTATGATAACCCCTCAAGGGATACCCAATCACAAACCTTCCCCAAAGGTTGGCCACTTAATAGGAAATATATAAAACTCACCAAGGTGAAACAAAGTCAAAGTAATGATGTCCAAGAAGGAATTCTATAATCAAAATTAGATTAAATACAACATGTTCAAATGCCTTAAATATTAGGGTGATTACCTGCCTCAATACTTGACTTGTACCACATGGAGCAAGACCCTTCTACCTTCCAAAAACTAGTTGGTGTGGTGGATGCACTGACAATGGATCAAATGTGGTGACAGGGTGGGCTTATGTATGTGAAAGTGGAAACTAATGGTCATGTAGTCTCTTGGCACTCCATATTTGCAACTTGAGGACCTCGAGACATGATCTCCTAAGTTATCCCACAAAATGGGGATAACAATCATCAATGATCAACATGAAGTAGTGTACCCCTTGTATGCTTCTAGTCCTAGAGGGCCCACAAAGATTATTGTGAACAATCTCCAAGGGTTTTGATGTAGAATTCTCTTTTTGTATTGAATATGACTCTTGTATGCTTCCCTAATTGACATTGTTTGCAAACAGGACTTGAGGGCTTGATGAATTTTGGCATGTCTTTTATAGATCCATTTTACTAGCTTTGATCAGGTTATCAAAGCTCAAGTGTCCCATCATTTTTTTCCATAGCCAACTTTCATCTACTTGACTCATATGGCATTCTTCTTCCTCCTCAATGTCTAAGATATACACATTTATTGAGGTTCTTGGTGCAATAGCAACTAATTTTCTTGATCCTTTTTCTCTTATTTCACATTTTTGGGAGTCAACGATGAGTATATGTCCCTGATCAGAGGTTTGGCTTAAAATTAGTAGATTAGGTTTTAAATTTTCTACTAGCAACACGTTTTCTACTTTATTTTTCTTATTTCCCAAAGAAATTGTGCCTTTTTCAAGTATTTTGGCAGATACATTATCTCCAAAAGTGACTTTACCTTTACCCTTCTTTGTCAGAGTGAGAAATTCTCCTTTATCTACTGTCATGTGTTTTGAGAATCCATTATCAATATACCACTCACATTTTTTGTTCTTTTCATACAGGGACACTTTACATTCTATTAATTTTTCTTCTATATGCTTTTATTTCCATATCTTCTTATCCTATTTGTTATGGTTTCTTATCTTCAAGGATTGCATTGGTAATCCACATTCACTAGTTTTATGGCCATAGGTGTTGCACTTGTGGCACTCAACATTGTACTTTTGTAAATAAGAGAATGAATTATAATTTATTTTCTATATATCATTCTTGTTGTTCTTATATCTTTGGACATTTTTTGGTCTATAGGATTTGCAATGTACTATTTTGTGTCCAAAGGTGTTGCATGAATAGCAATATCCAAGAAAGATGTGTTTATATATATTAGGAGGAGTCCTTCTTATTATTGTATTTCCTTTTCCTTATGATACCATCCTTATGATCACTGTATTTCATTTTCCTTTTGGAGGAGGTGCTTTCTTATTAAACACAGTCTTTAATGGCGCCATATTAATCTTGTTATTTTCTCTTTTTAAGGGGTTTCTAAGAGCATCTAGATAATGGATTGACTTTTTATCAGTTTTCTGTGTAGTAGAGGTTGAATTTTGATCATATCCCAATCCCGCTTTATAATTTGGTGATCTTTGGTTGTTAATAATATCATTCAAAATATTCAAGAACTATTCTCAAATTTTGACTAGTGATTTCCTCTTTCTAGTTCTCCTTTCAGTTGTCTAATTTCATCCTCTAGCTTCTTACAAACTTGTTGTTTTTCCTTGAATTGTTCATTCAATATTTCTTTATTTCTTTTGACTTCTTGAATCTATGTTTTCAACTCAATGATGATTTGATTTGATTATTTTATGGTTTTTGAAACTTCCTTTTCTCTTTTTTGTTGTGCTTGTTCAAATTCTCGCAGTTGTCCTCTTGACAACTTGTTCTTCTTTTTATACTTTTTGAGTTCATCCAGGGCAATGACCAGTTCTACTTCAAGATCTACTTCACCTTCAACCTTAGAGTTGTGTTCTTCAATATCAAAGGCATTTTTAGTGTGATTATTTTTTGTTTCTATACCCATAAATAGGTGCTCATATTCATCTTCCTCTTCACTTTCTTTAGATGATTTGTTGTCCTCTTCAGTGTAAAATGTCTTCTTCTTTTTGTAGACCTTCATTTTGTATCTAGTTTGGATTTTCTTCTATTCTTTGAAAGTTATTTCATCATCACTTTCTTCTTGTTTTGGATAGGGACATTTGGAAGAAAAGTGTCCAATCTTTCCATATTTACAGCATATTAGAGGAAAATTTCTCTTATATCCACCAGTTCCTTTCTTGAGTTTCTTCATGAAGTTAGTTATTTCTTCATCAAATATCTCTGACTGGTCTTCATTGGACACCTGCTTTTGTTTCTTCTTTGTTTTTTATTCTTTGAAGGTTGTTTCTCCTTTTGTTGGTCTTTCTTTCTTTGTTCTCATCTCATACGTTGTCAGGATCCCATGTAGTTCATCCATTGTGATATTATCAAGGTCTGGTTTGTCTTCAAGAGTAGAAATCTTGGTATCATATCTCATGGGTAATGATCTCAAGATATTTTGGACAATGGATTGATCTTTGAGTTCTTCTCCTAATGCATTGATTGAGTTGACCACTTCATCTACCCTCTGAATATATTCTGCTATGTTCTCTTCTTTTTTCATTTCCAAGTTTTCAAATTGTATTATGTAGGTTTGTAGTTTGTCCTTTTTGACCTTTCTATATCCTTCATATATAACCTTTAGTTTGTCCCAGATTTATTTTTCTGATTTACAATGCATTGATTTCACAAATATAGGATTGGCTAATCTTCCTAGGATGGCATTGGTTGCTCTTGCATTGTCATTGCAAAGATTCTTTCCAGCTGTGTCTGTGGAAGGAGTAGTAGGTGCAGTGTACCCATCTTCTACAAATTTCCAAATATCACAATCCATGGACATTATATATCATTTCATCCTCACACTCAAAATTGCATATTCATTCCCTTTGAACAAAGGTGCTCTGGTGGAAGACATTCCTTCTTGTTGATCCATTGGATTATGCAGAATCTTCCTTCCAGATATTAGACTTGTTGAAGGAATCTTCTCTTGCACCAATTGTTGGAATGTATTTCAATACTGAGAGGAGGGGTGAATCAATATTGATACCTTTTATCAAATTTTAAATAATTATTTATTAATTTTATTGATCAACAAGAAACTCAATAAATAACATCAATAAGTATAAACTTAAATTACAAATTACAAGTTTTATATGAAGATTGATTTAGAGAACCAACTCTCGGAGACAACAATCCCCTTGTTCAGGGCACCAAACCTAGGAAGCTCCAAATCCCCCTTTGTTTCAAGGCTCCAACCCTAGGAAGCACCAATTCCCTTACTTTATTGAACCAACCCTAGGAAGCACCAACTCCCTTGTTTTAGGGAACCAACCCCAAGAAGCACCAACTCCCTGTTTTTAAACTTTATTTGGAAAAGGATATTAATCCTTCCTTGCTTCTCCCTTCCACCCTCACTTCATAAGTATTTTCGTCTTTCTTCCTTGGACTCTGCACTTGCTTCTGATTTTCCGATGTAGACCACAGAGACACTTTCTTCCCATCATATATTTTCATTTATATAGTCTTCTAAAGGGTGTGGTTGGGAACTAATGTGTCTTTTGATAATGAAACATTGCACCCTTTTGTTTAAGTGGTAACAATGTTATTTTTAACAATATTTATTTCTTTATTATTTAATATCTCTTTAATGAGAATTAATTTTAAGAATCATATTATCAATTGGCATGGTAATGCAGGAACCTTTCAACAATACCCAACTTTTATTCAAATGTTGCAAAATGGTGCAAGCTATGTTCTTCTTAATGCTCTTTAATTTCATGGTAGTTACTCTAAGTTCCATGTTGAAGAGGACTTCTAGTCCTTCTTTTTATCGTCAGACTTATTAAAATATGCAGTTATGGAATCCAACATTTCCCTTATATCCACATTTCTTCAAGGATCAAATATGACCGTTTATGGACAAGTGTTAGCTTGTGGCCAACTTTATTTTTCATATGACCAGAAAGATGTGACTGAGGGTGAGCATGAACAGTGATTATCTCGACGCTATGTGTTTATCAATGTGTAATACCCTGAGGGCTTACCTCCTTCTGATGTGTTTATGCAATATAACCGGGTATTATCCCAGTTAGCCCCCACACGACTTCATATTTCCCATATGGTTTGGGATTGTGACCAAGAGTGAGCGTGTACAAGGCTTATCTCAGCGCCACATCAAATCAATAGTTGTAACTTAATCGTCATTTGAGTGGACGACTATCGTCATTTCGAGGCTCTGGATTTGCTTTCAATCCCGAGATGTTGACCCCCCGAAATCCATCATTTTATGATGTGTGGAATAATAATCGATAGCTAACAATATTTCGTTGGGTTGACATTTTTTTATCCTCCATGCTTTTTGACTTGTGAAATCTATCTTCATCGTACAATCTTCTCCTTCCTCAAGCACGATCAACGATGGAGTATTTCTCCTAGTCCTTTCCTTCGATCAATGACTATGTTTTAATCGCACGGTGAGCGAACAATGGAGGCTTGATCTGGTTCTTTTAATGTCAATATGATGGTTATAGTGATTTTAGTTTCTTGATTTGATGGTCTTTAAGTTTTTGAATTGGATGGATAGATCTATCCCAATCTAAATCAGATGATTGTTTAATTGATAATTCTTCTCTTGTAAACATTATTATTTCAGAGATTTACTCCAATATACAATCACCTATGAGCGGGTTTATGAACAAAGTATCCATTTCTCATGACTCTGTACACATTTTTATAAAGTATTTTCATGATCTTTTTAGCTCTGTCAAAAGGCCTAATCTCACTCTGATTTTCCTAATTAACACTTTAATCAATATTGACCATGTTTTTCCCATTTTGACATTAGCCATAACACTAAGTCCAAGAATAAACCTTTGCTAGAACATTTGATTGACATGAATAAACACAATGACATAGGGAACTTCCTCTATGTTTCTTTTTTAGTAGAATAATACTTCATGACTTGATTATACTAACCCCATTTGCATCAACCTCATTAACGTTTTCTCCATCTATTGTTCCACTTAGTATAGCAGGGTATGCCAGATTTATAATCTAAAGGATTTTTCTAGATGATAGACCTATATAGACCTTTTTTGACATTAGTGACCACTTCATAACACAATGTGACCCTATTGGCCTTCTTGACATCAATTCCAATATCATATTACTATGTCCAACACAAAGGATGCAAAAACAAAGAAGCTACAAAAATACAATGCAGTGGCATTGAACATGATTCTAAGGGGATTTTCAGAGTCTGAAAAGAAAATAAATGAAGTTGGAAATAATTCATCAGTTAAATATCTTTGGGAGAAACTACAAGAAAAATACACAAAGGAAGAAATGCAGGAATGTGCAGAAGATCAAAAGGAAGATACACCAAAGAAATAAGCAACATCAAAGAAAATGGATGAAAACCCAAATAAACATGCAACTAATGAATCAAATGAAGAAAAGGTGAAGGAAATTGAATCAAGTGAGTATTCTTGTGGTAATAAATTAAATCCTTGTGACATTAGATATACCTATGCAAATAAAAGTAGTTTTGACAAAGATAAAGATGAAAGAAAAATCCATGCCTCAAAAGAAGAAGAGAATGATGAAATAGAAGTTGAAGTAGACCTTGAAGGGGACCTGATTAGTGCTCTTGATGATTTCAGGAATGCAATGGAGAAGAACAAAATGCTAATGGAAAAACTGCAGAGGTATCAAGCAAATAATACATTGTTAGAAGAGAAGCTAAGTGAGACTGAAAAGACCGTCATTATTTTAAAGGCAAAAGTAGAAGTGGCTAAGAAGACTGAAGAAAAACTAAAGAATCAACTAGAAGAGAAATGTACCCAAATAAGAACAAACCTGCAGAATGTTATGATTCAAATAGAAGAGGACAATAAAATTGAAGAAATCCTAAACAATAAACTAAAAGAGAAGGAAGAAATATGTCAAGAAAAAGAACTTGAAATTGTTTCTCTAAGAGAAGAAGTTAAAATGACAGTTGACACAAACTTAAAGTTTGAGAAGAGTTCATCAAACTTAGAAGACACCCTCATTCAGTAAAAATATGCCAGTGACAAGACATGTATTGGTTATGACAACAAGGAGAAACACATTGAAGAAGAAAAGAGTTTCAAACTACCAAGAAAGATTAAAGAAATACCTAAAAGTCATACAAATTGTTCAAAGGATTCCAATAGGAGAGTAAAAGACCAGTATTAATCAAGACGTGACAAGCAAGTATCTCAAAGACCTCCATTTCAAAGAAGACCCTTTGCTCCTAAGTATTAAAGTTTATTTCCTAGTTATTGTTTTTCTTGCAACAATTTTGGAAATAAGGCTATAGATTGTAGAGCTTATGATTGTAGAACTTATGCAAGAAATAAACAAGTAAGGAATAGAGGTATCTACAATAATGTTGAATGTTACAAATTCCACAACTATGGACACATATCTTGAGACTGTAGAAGCACGATAGAGTCTTCCAGGAAAAAAATTATCATTTCAAAAATATGAAGGTTTAGAGAAGAAAACAAAAACAAGAAGAACATGTCAATGGAGAATTCTTGGAGAACATACCCACAGGAGTTGTAGAGATTAGTAACAATGATAAATTTCCAAGTAAAGAGGAAGATGTTAGGATTAAAAATGATTATCCTATAGCAGAGCAACATTATACATTATTTTAAACATTTGGCATAAAGACTCCCAGTATCGTGGATAATGTTGAGGGGGGGTCTAAGTAGCAGTAAAGGAAGACCAAAGAAAGGAAAACAAAGGATTGTACAAAGAAGAAGACAATGGCTTGGTAAATCATATAGGAGCACATGAGAAGCTACTTCAGAAAGCTTCAAGAAATGGCCCAGTCTAAGGGGAAGTCAACATAGTCAAAGGGAGAGTATTGTCGAAAAGCAAAGATGCTCACAAAGATATCGTTATAGTCAAAATAAGAAACGAGTGATGACATGAAAGCAAAAAAATGAGTTAAATGACATTGGATGAAAGCATGAAGACAGGAGGAGCAATATAATAAGAAATAGAATCGTGAAATTCCAGAGGGGGAGCAACTCTTTATCCTAGATGTCAAATGGGAGAGAAACAAATTGTTGGTGACAGCGGGAGTCACATGATAATAAAAAATGATCCCTTTGCCATTGATTCCAAGGGGGAGAGAAATAAAGTGATGGATAGAGTGAGCATGCATCACTGCAAAAGGAAGAAGTTATTGTCATCAATAATAAAGGGGGAGATTGTTGTGAAAATGTTGTCATTGATGTCAAAGTGGCATTGATTATGATGATGTGGTAGTATTGATAAGGATGTAAAGTTGATGATGATGATGTGGCAGTGAAAAAGGGAGATTGTTTGAGTATTGAAGCCATGAAGCCAAGTAAAGAAGACTTGAATCCATGAAGCTAAGTAAAGAAGCCTTGAAGCCTTGAATCCAAGTAAAGAATCATTGACATTGTTTGAGTATTGAAGCCATGAAGCCAAGAGAAGTATCTTTGAAGCCATGAATCCAAGTAAATAATCTTTGAATCCATGAAGCCAAGAGAAGTATCTTTGAAGCCATGAATCCAAGTAAATAATCCTTTAAGCCATGAAGCCAAGAGAAGAATCCTTGAAGACATGTTGATGAAGCCTTGAGAATCCAACATACAGTAGTCAAGCCACGAGGACAAGTCAATGTCAAAGAAAATTGAAGAATCCCATGAAGAAGTAATGATGTGTCCACTTGAAGAAGCCTTGAAGTGCCTTGAAGGAGCCTTGACATAAATGTATATAACTCCAAAGTGGTCCCCTTACGGAATAGCGTTTAAGCATGGCCCTCATGGGATGAGATAACATGTGGTTGTTTCCACATGCCCACTTTGTGTTGTACACAAATGGAGCCTTTAATGAGCCTTTAATGAGCCTTGAAGAAGCCCTAAAACCAAGTGAAGAAGCCCCTAAATTCAATTGAATAATCCTACATATGTCCAAGATAAATATTGCAATATGGAGATTGTTGAAAGTATTATTTGTGGTCAATTTGGATACCCTATATTTGAGGGAATTTTTACCCTACATAAATAACTCAAATGGAATAAAAAAATTACATGGTTGGAAAGCTTATTCATATACCTTTCCAATGGTATATGGAAATCCCTCTAACTCCATAGGAATGAGGAGATATGAATATTTTTGTCTGACAACCCAGCCAAAAAATTGAGGTCGACTCAGCTAATTGTGGGGGACAAAACTACTATAAATATATGATAGATTTTCACATTTTTAGTGCAACCAATGAAGAGATGATTTATAAGATGTGTTTAAGGTGTTAGGGTTTCTTTCTGGTGTGCAAGAGAATTCTAATGGATTCTCTTAGGAGGGGGAAAATTCCAAAGGAAGATGAAGTCTTGTGAAGATTTGTTCTAGGGTTTTTCTTTGAAGGTCATCTTGGCATTTTTTATATAATTTTTTTTCTAGAAGGATTCATATAGAGAAACTTGGAGTTTTTCGAGAAGAGATAGTGACAAAGCTTGGGTACAAATTTCAGGTCTTGACTCGTTACATGTTTGGATTTATGCTCAATGGAAGTTGAGGTTCTTACATCTAGTATTTTCTTCTTCAAAATAAGTCATCTTGTCGTTTTTTCTATAACTTTTGTTTGGGGACGATTCAAGGAGAAAAAATTGGAGGAATGTCAGAGAAGATAGTGAAGAAGATTGGGTACAATTTTCAGAACTTGATTCATTACAAGTTGTGATTTATGTTTCTCTATGCTCTGCTATGAGTTGGGATGTTGTCGTGATGTTGCCATGAGTGGATGTTGTCGTTAGTGGACGTTGTCATGAATGGATGTTACCGACAGTGGACGTTGCCATCAGTGATTACATTCTGGGAATGATGCTACGAGGATTGCTAGGATTTGAAGGATTTTATATAGAATGAAGCATGCAGGTGAAGTCAGAAGTACTTTGTGTATGAAGATCTTGGATTGGTGATATCTTATTGAGTTGGTGCTCAATTGAGAAGATTGGTGTCTTTATTCAGCAGGTTGGTGTATCTAGTTCAGGGAGTGGGTTCTTCCTTCTAGTTGGAGATGGTAAATCCATGAGGTTGGTGCCTCCTTCCAATCGGTGCTGGTAAATTAGGGAATTGTAGCTTCCTTTAGGTTGGTTCCTGTAAATCAAGGGGTTGGTGCCTCCTTCCAGTTGGTGCAGGAGAATCTTGGAAGTTGGTTCTTTATATGAATGTAATCTTGACATGATATACGAAAAGAATTCCGTGGTTTTCTCCCGTTTGGGTTTCCACGTAAAAATAATTTTGTTATGTGTATGGTTATATGTGATGATGAATGGGATTGTTAATGGTAATGTTTACATGATGTGCTTAAGGTTAAAAATTGTAAAAAGTGCTCAATACTAATTCACCCCCCCTCTCAGTATTGGTGAATATTCCAACAAAAATATACCGGCAAGTTTTTTAGGAAGTGACTATTATCAACCATTTATATAAGTAGAGACATCACATCTATCAATTCCCCTTCAACATCCCATTTAGGTCTGAAAAAACATTGAATACTTTGTATTGTTGTTGTGAGTGCCATCATAATTTTTACTTAATGAAATATTTCCTAGTTACGGTTAAAAATAAATAAATAATGAAAACTTTTCTATTTTCGAATCATTAAGAATATACATATTGTTAGATGTAGGTGTTAAGTGGATTTGTCAATTGGATATAGCTTGGGTGGCTAGGAGGAACAATTGTTATTCTCTTCACCTAGGTTCAATTCATGTAAGTGACAAGATGAACTTTTAATGTGTATATTGTTGTAATGGTCTTGAGCCCTATGTTGACAAAGCCTCAAGCTTCTACGAAATTTAGTTTACCCTAGGTATCATTCTCAAAATGAGTGGAAGTGTCAAGCGACTTTTCCTAGGATATGTATTTCATGGGGGGGAAAGGTGTTAAGTTGATTTATAATAATAATAATTATTATTATTATTATTCCTCGGATGGGGTGTTATGCTACAATTAATGCTAGTTTATATGGTGAAAGAGCGTCCGACCACCTAGCAGCTCCACTCTTAAGGTGGGCGCGTTGACTACTCCTCCTACCACCTTCAAGGAAGACGCATTAAGATGCATTGTTGGTTTACACATGCRAACCAGAACATGGCTCTACTTCAAGGTACCCATGGCAAGAGGGATAATAATTGCAAAGTTAATTTGGTTGATCTGAGCATAACAGTTGATGGTATTGACAAGATGCAGAGAATTTATGAAGCAAGATTTAATAATGTTKGTTCATCCCCCTTGCTCAGTTTATTCTGGCTCTGTTGTAGGTTGGAAGAAGTCTTGAAGGTTTATCTAACTGATAGTGTTGACACTATTCCTCTCTCYRTGTCGTGAGTCAGGGAAYGAGACCAAGTCAAGCAAGGGTGGGGAACTATATGTAGGTCAACAATTCAACATATTGGCCAACCCCTTTCTGTTGAGACTGTGGATCGGGAAAGCATTGCTTTACCAATTCAAGATGTTGAGAAGCATGAAAAATCATATCCCTAGTTGGTTGGTTCTCACGTGAAACCTGATTTGGAGAACACTTGGGTTTGAGGATGTCGGGTGGAGTGCTTAGATGAGAATAATGTGCCTATTGAAAAAATTGAAGCTCATGGTAGTCTTTCTGGAGGGGTCTCGCGGGAGAGAAACCCTTCCTCTCATCCTTGGAAAACGTCACCAATGGACGACCATTCCAGTGAAGCATCCAAGGAAGTCTGATTTCCATCACCACTTAGAAAGAATGGTCCTCATGTTCTACTATTTCCATCACCCCTTATCCTGACTCTTACTAAATCAATTCATCTTCTTTAACTCCCTCTATAATTGAATCAATTGACATTCTTTATTAAAATACCATGGATTGAGTGCTCATTACCAAGCATATCACCATATGATGCAACATGTTGCACTCCTCTTCAAATTTCTCAATTTCCCCCTTTGTTGAATTGCAATTTCTAGAATTTGTGCATGCTTGTTTTCCTCTTAAGCATATAAATGACTTTGAAAATATAGAATATTAAATAACCCTTACACTCAAGAATATTTTCTTTAACATGATTATATTATTGACCTTAATGTCACCGCACGAAAAAGAGAAGATAAACATGGCATGGAATGCGTAGACAACAAGAGTATACGTTAATTTATTGAATGGTGATTTAGCAGTTGAAATAATATTCTTAAATAATAATTTAAATTTAAATTTTTTAAACATAAAATTAAAATCATATATATAACTCAATCAAATTTGAGAACTTCCCGTTAAAATGAGTTTCAATGCAATAAAGTGTAATAAGGTTTATAACTCTTCGCATATTAAAAAAATGATATTCAAGTAATCACAAAAGGATACACCTAAATTATATACAATTAAAAATTATCAAATATAGTGTGATAAAAACTAATAAAAAATTGTCAAATATATAATAATTTTATAATAATTCTTTATTAAAGAAAGATTTGTTACAAATTAGACTTTTATTTTTATTACTAAATTATCAAATATATTGTAATAAAAACTAATAATTTTTTTATCAAATATATAATTCTTTATTAAAGGAAGATTTGTTACAAACTAGATTCTTATTTTTATTAATAAATTATTTAAACTTTGTAACTTTATATAAGTGTTAAGAATTTGTTTTGGTTATTGAGTTTTCAATTCTTTATTTTATTTACAAATTAATTAGTAAATGAGATAGATTGATAATTAACATTCGAATAATTTCATTTTCAAAAAAGCTTTAGTAAGAGGTGGATTTTTTACCACTTCCTCATTTCTTAGTGTTGAGATTAATAGGCCAGAGGTGCTTTGGATGAGTTATTGCTTTCTCAATTTTTGGTGTTCATGTTAATTATAAGGTAAAGGTGGCTGAATTTTGGCTATTGCTTTTTCAATTCTCAACACAACTCTCATGAACAAGACAACCAACTCTCATGCATATTAAGTAGCATAACAATGAAGAAAATACCAAGACAACCATGAATTTTGGCTTTATTCTTTCATGAATTTTGGCTTTATTCTTTCATGAACAAGACAACCAACTCTCATGCATATTAAGTAGCATAACAATGAAGAAAATACCAATCATAAAGGAAAATATGCCTAGATTCATTAAACATTTTAAGTTTAATTGAGTGTTGAGTTTCACTATGAAACTAATGAATTTTTATTTTTATTTAATAACATTAATTTACTTTAATTTTTTTAATGTTATACAAGAATTACATTAGTTATTGTTTCCACATGAATTTAGAATTTAGTGTAGTAAGCAATGATAACAATGTAAAACATAACTATTAAAAAACTATCCACACACATCCATATTATAATATGACATGTTATTAGTCCCTGTCGTAGGCATAGAGGGACTATAGCGATCGATAAAGCATTGACTACATATTAGTTTGTCCTTTGACCGGAAATATTTTCACAATAGTTATTGTTGGAGCTATGGAATTAAAAGCATATATTTTTATATATTAAAAAGTAACATATATGTAATGATATGATTGGCTAAGAGATTGGAGGTCTTATTGCCGGCTTCGCTATTCCCAATGTAGTATATGGTTAAAAAGGATTATATTTCTCTATTACTGATTCACCCCCCCTCTCAGTAATCCAACAGGTTGTGTACCTCTAATTCAAGGTAGAGAAATTGGACAATAAGCTCTCCCTTCTCCTTTCTTTTTGCTCATGCTTGGTGCTGCTCCATCCCTATCAGGATATGTCAACTCAGAATGTGGCTTTCCCAGACCTTCCAATTCTTCTTCAGTCGTACCAAAAGGACAGTTTCAATGGAGGAAAGGCTCACAAATCTGTCAGTCATGGGTGCCCACYATAACCCTGTAATGTTTGCTTTCGATTWTGTTGTGTTGTTCATAGCTACTTACTTAGTTAGAATTGTCATGAAACATATGCAACCYCATTTGGACCCTTATGGGGCTAACTATTTTTTTGAATGATGTTGAGTCTTGGGTTGGTTTCCATTTTTTAGCAACCCAAGCACTCGAATACTCTGGATGTAAACTWTTTAAGCAATAGAAGGTAACACAAACACTTACTTACCAAAAAAAAAAAAAAAATTATCCTAATGATGATAGAGGATGTAAATTAATTATTACAACATAAAATAACATTAATAATTTAYATTAAATTATTTCACATAAATTATTTTGTTTTACTGAAATGACTAATTTTGTATTAAAAAGGTGTTGCAACTTCATTATCTAACATAATAATACAAAAAGGTGGTGGTTGTCCAGATGYCAAACTATCAAAATTATTACTAAATTTGAAAATCTTCATAGCAGAGATTATCATTCTATCTTTTTCAAAGGAATGATATTGGAATCAATTGATATAAACCCTATTAAACTGACCTAGATTTGAAATTGTTTTGCACATCATAAGAAAATATAGAATTAGACAAAAGCATCGTCATTTTGCGCCTCATTTTATCCTTCTTGAAGAGAATTGTCCTCATATTCTACTATTTCCATCACCACTTATCGTGACTCTTGCTAAATCAATTCCTCTTCTTTAGCTTCCTCTAAAATTGAATCAATTGACATTCTTTATTAAGATACCATGAATTGAGTGCTCATTACCAAACATATCACCATATGATGCAACATGCTGCACTCCTCTTCAAATTTCTCAATTTCCCCCTTTGTTGAATTGCAATTTCTAGAATTTATGCATGCTTGTTTTCCTCTTAAGCATATAAATGACTTTGAAAATATAGAATATTAAATAACCCTTACACTCAAGAATATTTTCTTTAACATGATTATATTATTGACCTTAATGTCACCGCACAAAAAAGAGAAGATAAACATGGCATGGAATGCGTATACAACAAGAGTATACGTTAATTTATTGAATGGTGATTTAGCAGTTGAAGTAATACTCTTAAATAATAATTTAAATTTAAATTTTTTAAACATAAAATTAAAATCATATATATAACTCATCAAATTTGAGAACTTCCCGTTAAAATGAGTTTCAATGCAATAAAGTGTAATAAGGTTTATAACTCTTCGCATATTAAATGATATTCAAGTAATCACACAAGGATACACCTAAATTATATACAATTAAAAATTATCAAATATAGTGTAATAAAAAATTGTCAAATATATAATAATTTTATAATAATTCTTTATTAAAGAAAGATTTGATACAAATTAAACTTTTATTTTTATTAATAAATTATCAAATATTTTGTAATAAAAACTAATAAATTTTTTATCAAATATATAAGAATTCTTTATTAAAGGAAGATTTGTTACAAACTAGATTGTTATTTTTATTAATAAATTATTTAAACTTTGTAACTTTATATAAGTGTTAAGAATTTGTTTTGGTTATTGGGTTTTCAATTCTTTATTTTATTTACAAACCAATTAGTAAATGAGATAGATTGATAATTAACATTCGAATAATTTCATTTTCAAAAAAGCTTTAGTAAATTTAAAGATGAACAAAGTTATCTTTAAGGGAAGAATTTTACGATGAACAACATTACGATTTTGGCAGAATTATGATTAAATCCAAAATTTTCATTAAATTCATGTTAGAAGTTTTGCGCCAAAAAGAGAAGTGTTTTGAGTGTCCCTTATGCTCACAAAAGACAATTTAATTTCAATTCTTACTTCCTCAATTCTTGATGTTCAAATTGATGAACATGAGATGGTCCAATATTAGATAATTCTTCCTCGATTCTCCATGTAAAATTTACTAGTAAGAGGTGGTCTTATAACCTGTATTTTTTACCACTTCCTCATTTCTTAGTGTTGAGATTAATAGGCCAGAGGTGCTTTGATGAGTTATTGCTTCCTCAATTCTTGGTGTTCATGTTAATTATAAGGTAAAGGTGGCTGAATTTTGGCTATTGCTTCTTCAATTCTCAATGTTTGTAAGAGGTGGCTTTCAACTACTACTTCCTTAACTTTTCTAGGATAGTGGCTTAATTCAGTTTTTTTTATCTTCAAGAAGAAATCACCTTCAAACTACAAGCTTGGGAAGAGGTATTTTTTTTTTTTTTTGTTTGAGAGACAATTAACTTTAAATAATAGACTTTGGAAGTCTCCTCCAGACCCATATATATTGGATTATTACATCTTTCTTTTATTGTATCTCAACTAGTAGAGTGGTCATAAATCGAGTGATTGCTCTAATCATATGCACTAATGACAATGGTTTCATGAGGTAGTTCAAATCTTCTTGAGTAGCCTTCAAACCATTGAAATATACCATGAGATTTTTTAGCTATGTTATCTCTTAGACGTAGTGATCTATGCATTAAAGCACTTCAGGTATGCATTAGGACTTTTCAAATGTTTAGTACGATACAACTACAATGTAACCAAACTTTAATGTTCATCATAATAGACTCTTGCATGAAATTTAATGCATATTCCATGTTGTGTCTGGCCCATCATACCCAACCATTGTTCCTTGATCTCCAACACACTAATGATCCAACACCGTCGATTGATCTGCTTGGCACCAACTTAGTAGACATATCAATTGGTAATATGACATTCCACCTCAACAATAATTCATCAGTCCACATTGATGACGTGTTAAAATTCAAATGTCTAGGATTCCTATCCAATTAAGCAATCCAATTTGACCAAGTTTAAGTGCACCCCAACTAACCTGGTTACAAGGAACATTGGGAAGATAATCTCATTTAGTGTGCACAAGGATAATCATCACAAACCACCTCTCTTAATAATTTGACATTAAATCTTCTTTTGTGTAAATATGTAACAATTATGGTTGTAAATAAATCAATCAAGAATCAATTTAAGCATCAACATTCATGGAGTTCTACTTACACATATATTCATTTTTTCTCACTTCCTCTCTCTCAAAGGTAAATAAAAACAACATATAGTTGGGTAGATGGTTCTACAAACTAAATAGTTAGTAGATGGCCTAGTATTGAGTACCGCTTCTTCAATTATTTTATTGTGGTATTAGGTGCAACTTCTTCCATTCTTGGTGTTCAAATTTATAACCAAGAGATGGCTTGGTATTGGCTATGACATCTTCAATTCTCATTATTTGTGTTGGTGGGAAAGAGGTGGGATAGTATGAGGTAGTGCTTCCTCAATTCTTTGCGTTCATATTGATGGGAAAAAGGTAGCTCAATAACTAGGTATTTACTACCTCTTCCTTAACTCTTAATGTCAACTTGACAACATTAGGTGGCTCAATAGTGGTTAAAGTTCTTCCTTGAATCTCTATGTATTCTAATTTATGAGAAATAGGTGGTCCTGCAAACAATTATTTTTTACCACTTCCTCAATTGTAGATGTTGATATTAATAGGAAAGAAGTGGTTCTGCATAAGCTATAGCTTCATCATCTCTTAGTGTTCACATTAACAAGGAAACTATAACTCATCTTTGACTATTGATTCCTCAATTCACAATGTTCATATTAGAGAGCAAAAGGTGGCTTGAGATTACCTATTGCTTATTTAATTCTTGATGTTCAAATTTATGGGTAAGAGGTGGCCTAATATTGATTATTGCTTTGACATTTCTTGGTGTTCCTAGTGATATGAAAGAGGTGGCCCAATATTGAGATTAATGGGTAAGAGATGGCCCAAGCTATTGTGTCCTTAATTTTTAGTGTTCAGAGTAAGAAGTGTTCATAGCAACAAGCAAGAGACAACCTTGAAGAGTACATTTAGAAGTGAGCCACAAGAACTAGCATGAATACTTTGTGCCAACGCGTAAGGTATTGAAAGGCCATATTGGGTAAGCTAAATACTTCATTTTACAAATCTTTGAACCAAGTATTCACTCCTTGAGGGTCTTTGAAAGCATCATTAAAAGTATTTAACCCTAAGAATATGGAGGGTTGACATCATATTGATATATCTTCATTTCTTGAGGGTTAATAAAAAGTGAATATTATTTGATTATGGCCATAAAGGTACTTCATGCCAATGAGTAAGGTATTGAAAGGCCCTATTGGCTAGGATAAATTCTTCATTTTCCAAATCGTGGAACTAATTATTCACCCCTTGAGGGTCTTTCAAAGAAACCTTAAAAGTATTTACTCCGAAGAAGATGGAGGGTTGACGTCATAGTGATATAACTTCATTTGTTTAGGGTTAATAAGTATAACTTCATTCGTTGAGGGATAATGAGGAGTGAATTTTATTCGATTATTGATAAGGATTGGATCATTATATTATTTTTCATATATCTCGATTCTTTCAGAGTGGAAAAACTGGAGGAATCAACTTGCAAGGTCATTTTAATGGCAGGACCTATTTTGGAAAATTGGGGTTTGAAACCTTCCAAATCCATTTTTGAGGCATAAAATGGAATTTGTTGGGGTCAAGTGTTTCTTATATTTATCTTGGACCCCTTAATGCTATTCTACACATCAATACCTTTCCAAAAGTGCAAAAATCACGTCAATCGGAGCTCGTATGAAAAAGTTATGTTTCTCGCAAGTTGATCTACCATGTTGACCACCATGGTACGAGTGGATGCCACATCAACCCCCATTAATCACACATATGGGGCTATCCACATATGGAATTTCAATAATATTCTATAAGTTCCAAAACCTTATCACCATTAAGGGTTGAGGAAGTTAAAACCCTACCCCTAAATAGCTCTCTGGCGATGTTAAATACTAGGATGCTAGAAGGAGAAGGGGTTCCATTATTTAGCATTGTATTTGTTCCATAGTCAAGTAGAGCACATAGGAGTGGTATTTTGAGAGAGCAACATAGGAGGAGAGATTCTATAGATACTATACAAGCCACAATGTCAAAGGAAATTCCACAAAGAGTGCATTTTTCTTTTTACTTGCAATTGAAGGAAAGAGAGCAGAGCGGCCTCACCTTCTAGCTAGGTTTTCTCTCATATTAGGTTTCCCAAGTTATATCTTGTGTTTATTTGTGGATGGTGTGTGAATATTTATTTATATTCTCTATTTTTTTCATTCTAGTTATTTCATACACTTTAAGTAGAAAACCAATAATTAAAGAATCTAAGATGTAAAGGAAATTAACCTTCACATTAAACATTTCAATATTTTGCTAGATATGTTGTGACGAACTATCTAGTGGAATATCCATGACAATTTGTAGATCAATTTTTTCCCTAAAAGGTCTTATCCGAGCCCTAGGTCAATCTTGGAGCAAGTAAGGTCCAACCCTTTTAACGAATGTAAGTCAAGGTTATCCTTACCTTCTAGCTCAAGTGAGACATTTGAAGATGTGGTGTTTGAATCCTATTATGATAGATTAGTCAACCTAATGAGGTATGACCATGGTCAAACCTTATCACTTGCATGCTTTCTTGCTTGCTTTGTTTGGAAGTGGAGAAGAAAGTAACAAATGAGCTTAATCCCTCTTTCATTTGTTCTTTTGTGTAACTCTTTGTTAGCTAAGGATTGATAATGAGATTTATTTATGGGGAAGCCAATTGTCCATCTCCTTAGAAATGGCCAATGAAATATTTACCCTTAACAAATTGATACCCCTCTGTAAGATAAAGAGATGGAAGGTTATCTTAAAATAAAGTAAAGAACACATAAACGAATAAAAAATGAAACCACAATATTGTAACAAAGTATCTATCCCCACCTTGAAAAGTCTTAAGAGGCTTTGTTCTTTCATGAACAAGCCAACCAACTCTCATGCATATTAAGTAGAATAACAGTGAAGAAACTACCAATCATAAAGGAAAATGTGCCTAGATTCATTAAACATTCTAAGTTTAATTGAGTGTCGAGTTTCACTCTAAAACTAATGAATCTTTATTATTATTTAATAACATTAATTTACTTTAATTTTTTTAATGTTATACAAGAATTACATTAGTTGTTGTTTCCACACTAATTTAGGATTTAGTGTAGTAAGAAATGACAACAATATAAAACATAACTATTGAAAAACTATCCACATACATACATATTATAATATGACATGTTATTATAACATGTGTCATTGCCCCAAGGAACTGATAAATAAAAAATGGTGTTTGCAAGTCTTGAGAGTGTGCTAACTAGGGTTTGGCTCTAATTGCTTGTAATCACTTCCCTTCGGCTTCAATGGCCCCTTTAAATCCTTCCATGAGCTCTCCTCCCCCATCCTTTCATGCCTCTCTATAATCATTCTCCATAGTGTATGCCCCTTCATATCTAGCTTCTCCAAGTATGGCAATGACCTCCTTGAAGACTGCTAAAATGGTGGTTGTAGTTTTTAGTTTGCTAAGAAGAAACTCCCCCTCATTACAGGTGCAGCTTCAGTATCAAGATATTTTGGTATTTACTACAAAGATGTAGTGACAAAAGGGGACCCCAATGGAAACCAACTCCCTAAGATCCCTATTGTAAGGTATCGGAAGGGAATATGCAGAGTAGTAGCACAATTATTACTAAAGTAGTTAACATAAAGAGATGAAATAGTAAGCACAATGACAATATAGATCCAAAATATGATACCTTTATTAGCCTAAGAACAATATTCACTTGCCTCTTTGAGGGAGAAACCTCCAACAGAAAAAATCTCGAGTGATAATGATTCCACAAGACAAGATTTTTCATGATTTCTACCCCTATATATACTCATTATGTCTTCTTGAGAATATTCTAGAGGAAGAAATTTCTAGAGGTGGAACCTTCTAGTAAGTCTTCTTACATTAGACGTGTTCACATTATTACATAGGCCTTGTTTACTAATGACAACCATTATTACATAGCAAAACATATTATTCTATCTACTTGATGGGTTAGAGCAGTTAGGATCCTAACATGACTTCCACCTTAAAGAACATATTTGTCCTCAAGGCTTGAGATGGGGGAATTGTTGCAGAATGACAACCAACTCCCATGTGACATCCTCAGGTTGTGTATCCTTCCATTGTAATAGAACTTCCTAAATTCTGTGTTGACGAAGATGATGCTCATGTTGGGATATGATTTCTTGTGGTTGAAACCAAATGGAACCTTCTTCATCCAATTCCGGGAGACTAGTTTGAATTTGGCACTCGGTTTCAATCACTTTCTTTAAGAAAGATACATGGAAAACTAGATGGATCTTAGAGTCACTGGGAAGGGCTAACTTGTAATCCATGGGCCCTATACGCTTGAGGATTGTACAAGGGCCATAAAATATTATCTCCTTCGGTAAAATGGCATTCAGAATGACATTGATCAACTTGTTGCTCCATTTGATTATGAGCCATGACCAAATTCTCTTTGAGGGTGCATAAAATGTCAGATCAAACTTTAAGGATTTTTTCTGCCTCCTGTACCTTAGAGACACCTGGAAGGTAAGATAATACGGAGGGTGGATTTTGACCATAGACTTCCTCAAAGGGAGTCATGCAAGTAGCACCATGGTAAGATGTATTGTACCACCATTCAGCTAGTGGTAACCACTGAATCCATTGATATTGTCATTCAGATGCGAAGCATTGCAAATATGCTTCCAAGAACTTGTTGAAAAATTTGGTTTGACCATCGATATGGGGATGATAGGAAGTGATAAGATGAAAATGGGTGCTATGGATCCTGAACAATTATTTCCATAAGTTGCTTGTGAAAGTTAGATCACGATTAGAGACAATAGATTGGGGCATTCCATGGAGTTTGAAGATATTGTCCATGAAAACGTGAGTCACTGTGGAGGATTTAAATTGGTGTTGGAGGGAAAAGAAATGAGCATATTTGGAAAGGAGATCAACCACAACCATGATGACTAATTTATTTCCAAATTTGGGTAATCTGACTATGAATTCCATAGAGATATCATTCCATATAGTAGGGGCGATAGGGAGAGGTTGTAGTGTGCATGGATTTTTAATTGTTTCTCCCTTGTTGTGTTGGCAAGTATCACATTCAACCACAAAAGTGTGTATGTCCGCTTTGTGCCTTCCCATAAAAAAAGAGATTTTGATATGTTTATATGTTTTGTGAAAGCTAGAATTCCTTGTTGTTGGAAAAGCATGAAGTTTAAAGAGAATAATGGATTTAAAGTAGGATTGTTTGCTCAAATATAGGTGACCTTTGTATCAAAGATCCTAATTTTTCCAAGTGTATCCTAGAGATGCATTAGTGTCTTGTTGCAGTTGTTGTATCAAGCTAGAAATTTTGGGATCTTGGAACTATTCATGGCGACCAGTTTTTAACCAATTGAATACAATGAAGGAGAATGAAAAGAGGGACCCTTATTCATATTTCCTGGAAAGAGCATCAACAATCACATTATCTTTTCCCATCTTGTAAATGATCTCATAATCATATCCATACATTTTTGTCAACAACTTGTGTTTCTCAGGGGATGAAATTCTTCGTTCCAAAAAATATTTGAGGCTATAATGATCAGTTTTAATTTGGAAGTGTTTCTCAATCAAGTAAGGACACTAGAGATTCACTGCATGCAAAATAGACAATATTTCCTTTTCATAGGTGGATTTTCCAAAGTGTCTCTCAAAAAATTGTTTACTACTGAAGGCCAATGGTCTTCCTTATTGCATGAGAATTTCCTCAATTCCTTTACCAGATGCATCACACTCCAAAACAAAAGTCGTTGTGAAGTCGAGAAGTGTAAAAACTAGAGTCGTGCACATAGCCTCTTTCAAAGCTTGGAAGGATTGATCAATGAATTCATTCCAACTGAAATCACTTTTATTAAGGAGGGAAGTGAGTGGGGCTGCAATTTTTCCATTATTCTAGAGAAATTTCCAATAATATCCAGTTAAACCCAGGAAACCTCGCAAAATTTTAAGTGTTTTAGGGCGGGGCCAATCCTTCATAGCTTCAAATTTCTTAGGAGATTCTACATAGACACCATCCTTACCCACAATATGACCCATGTATTCTACTTCATAAGCTCCAAAGGAACATTTAAACTGTTTGAGAAAGAGTTATGCTAATATAGTAAGTGTAATACTTGATCCACATGGGCAAGATGGGCTTGCCAAGTCTTACTATAAATGAGGATATCATCAAAGAAGACCAGTACAAAATGACAGAGGAAGGGATGAAATACATGATTCATGAGACCTTGGAAAGTAAAGGGTGCATTACATAGGACGAAGTGCATGACCAAGAACTCATAATGGCCTTCATGAGAACGAAAGGAAGTCTTGGGAATATTGGCCTACTTCATATGTATCTAGTGGTAGCCAGAACGTAGATCAAGTTTGGTAAAGAATTAAGCAGCACTCAGTTCATCCAAAAGGTCATCAATGACGAGAAAGGGAAATTTATCTTTGATGGTAATTTTGTTGAGAGCTAAAAAATCAGGTCACATGTGCCAAGTACCTTCTTTCTTTTGTACCATGACCACAGGAGAGGAATAAGGGCTTGTACTAGGGCAGATGACACTTATAGTTAACAATTCTTGAACCATTTTCTCAATTTCATTTTTCTGAGCAAAGGGGTGACGATAAGGGTGAATATTGGGAAGAAGACTACCAAGGACAAGTGGAATGGAAGATCATGGGGGCCACGAGAAGGTGGGAGTCCTTGGGAGTTGTCAAAAATGGATTGGTGTTTGGAGAGGAAAAGTTGCATGTCGGGATGAACAATGGAGGAGGGAGTGTCAACTACTTGAATGGCATGGAACTGGGAAATAATGCTAGAATGACCCTTTCTGAGGATTTTTTCCATTTAGTGTGAACTGACAATATCAGGGGAACTTGCCATGATTTCTTGGAACTTGTACCATGGACATAATTTTGGAAGCTCATGTATAATTCATTGAATTCCATGGTGATGGGGTTGAGCGTGTGTAACCATTCATCACCCAAAACAATGTCACAATGACCCATTTCAATAGAAAACATGTGGGATTTCAGATTATAATCACCAATTTGTAGGTGCACATTTTCACAACGACCCCCACATTTCATGGTACCACCATTAGCAATCATGATTTGAAAATTATTGACTGCATAGATATAATAAAGGGTCTCTTGAGCAATTCAATGATGAATGAAATTATGGGTTTTGCTACTGTCGATGAGGATAATGAATTTTGGATGCTTGATATATCCAATTAACTTAAGGGTTTGGGGAGCTGAGATACCAGTGAGAGCATGCAAAGAGATGATAAGTTTAACCTCGGGTGGATCAGAGGGTGGGATGGAATCATCAGTCTGGGGCGGCACTTCAAAAGGGGAAACGTCATTGTCATCTTGAAAAATGTCCTAAAAAATGGCCATAAAAATATTTTACTCCTTACTTTTGTGCCCCAGAAAATATTTTTCATCACAATTGTAGCAAAGACCCTTAAGTTGGTGTTCATCCATCTCCGCCTTGATTAATTTATGGACCTTAAAAGGAGAGGAAGGAGGAGTTATATTAGTGGGGAAGGAATGTGGAATAAAGGATAGATTTTTTATTTGAGACGAGACTACCTACTATGTTTACTTGGCTTGGTGAGTGGCTTCAAGACAAGTCTAGGGACGAGCCATTAGGTCATGAGCTTGGATGTTGTCCTTGAGGCCACTAATAAAGAATTCACAAAAGAAGGTCTCTAACATGCCTTTAGTTCAGAAATCCAATTACTCAAAGGAAGAGATGTAGTATTCAAATGTACCAGACTATTTAAGCTTGGGAAAATGGCCCAAATGATGAGTTCCTGTGTCAAAGCATTCATAAAGGTTTGCAAAAAATTAGGTCCAAGAAATATAACCTCGATGTGAATTTTTACACCATTTCCACCATTGCCAAATTTATGGATCCAAATAGAGGACATAAATACAAAGTTTGATTAAGTCATCAGTGATTCCATGTAATGAGAAATAATGTTCCATTTGAGTGACCCAGTCGATGGGGCCTGAGCCATCAAATTTATTCACCTCTAATTTAGGAAGACATAGGTCACAAGCCAGGCCGTTAGAATGAAATTCCATGGAATGAGATGAATCAACATCCTCTTGGTGTGAAGGTTTTTTAGAGGAGAGAGGACCCTTGGATTGATGAAACCATGTGGTCAGGGATTTCATCTCGGCAGAGAGGTTGTCCAGTTTAGTGAGCTAAGAATTTGTGGTAGAAATGTCTAAACTAACTAGATTCAAATTGTGATCACTCTTGGCTTGAGCTGCTTGGAATACATTTTCAAGGTTGGTCAAGGACTTGTCCAGGGAAGTGATGTGGTTGGAAAAGTCTTAGTTATAGATGGCCATCTAGGAGATAAGTCGACAAGAATAGTGTTGGTGGGTCTGCATAGAAGGGCTTATGACAGAGTGGTATCATTGCGATCAATGCGAAAAGAGGAATCTAGTGAGATGGGTCCTAAATAAGGGTGTCAGAGAGGGTGGGTGGGTCCACACAAAAAAAGGATTATCAGAGAGTGCAAGATACCAGATATATAAAATATGCA